>CM019904.1:1469200-1795487 GCA_009764595.1 Geothlypis trichas | reverse complement strand
TACAAGCAAGCCACTTTTCTTGTAAACAGGAATTTATTCATTACTCAGTCGAGTTCAATTCTTTTTCCAGCCAATGGAGGAGCTGCATGACTTCCCTTTATTTTGGAGGGTGAAATAAATTGAAGGCTGCGTGTATTAAAGTGCTGCAGTCAAGGAAGTTGAATTACCTTGGAAGCAAATACTGTTTTTATACAGAATTGTGATCAAAACTGGAAGTGTTTTTTGTGATGATAGAGACAGGTGTATTTCTTTCCTGAATGAAGACAACTTGATTCCTTTTCCCATAGTTGTTTGTGGTGGTCAGACAAAACCCAGAAACTGAATTTCTGAAAATTCAAGGTGCTTAGGTGGCTGTGGTTTCATGGTTACTTTATCTTGTAAGTTCAGGTGCTGTTGACAGAGTATAGTGCTTTCTAACCATTTTATATCCATTTCATACCACAGTGCTATGAATCAGTTTGCAGAGTAGCTGCTGAAAATGGGAGGGTTTGTGGGTTTTTTTGATTATCCCTTGATTGGTTCTAGTTTTTGCCAGGAGCCTGGAATTGAATTGGATTGGATTGATATATTTAGTGGTTCCTTGGGCCACGTTTTGTCACTGCAGGATGTCAGCAGCTCTGCCACCCTGGTGGCACAAAGTTTGCTGACCACTGACTTTCCCTGTGGCCCTCGTGTCTGATTTGCCTCTTGCTTTTGCTGGAAGCTGAGGAAACCTGAAATCCTTTCAAGGAGGAGATGGATCCTTTCATCAAGCCATCACAGTTCCTTCGTGCTCTGCAGGATTTTGATGTTGGCAGGGGGGAAGGATTGCTGAGAGCCTGCAGGAGGAACTGCTCCAAGGGTTAGGAGTCCCCAAAGCGAGTTGGGAATTTGTTCCATGGAAGAAATAGATGTCATGGAGGAGCTAGTGGCTGTATTCATCTTTGTTTCTTCACTCTGGCTTTCAGAGAAGCTAATGAATATTAGGGGTGCTCAGCATTCATCAAAACTGGCTTGCTTAACTCTAATGGTTCTTAAATTTAATATGATGCAGGTCCAGCTGTGGATGTTTTGGAAGTTTCATGCTTGTCTCGAACCAAGACTGTGAGCATTCAGAAAACCTCTATAAATAGGAGTTTAGCACCTGCAGGTTTCATGTTTGGACATCAGGGTCCCATTTTTATTTCAACCCTTTATTTTTAGTTTTTCTTCCATTGGCTTAAGTCCCTTTTACCAGCAAATATTAAATCCTTCATCCAAGATTGCCTTCCTTTTGACGTAACATTACATAAGGCTAAAATTTAGTTTCATGCTTACTGATTTTTCCCCCCATTATGCTCAGAGGGATTCTTTTAATTTTCATGAACCAGAAATTTCAGGCTATTAAAGGTAAAAAACTGCTCCATGGAGTGTTTGAAATGGAAGTAGCAGCATGAGATCAGATCATGAACAGCAAGGGAAGGCATGCTTAGAACCACTGGTCTAACTTGTTGATGACTCAAACCTGATATTTTTTATTTTTTCCCCATTTGCCTTGTATACACCCCTTGTAATCATGCTATTGATAGGGGTTCACACAAACTCCATCCTGTGCTTCCAGAGAAATCTGGAAAGCCAGTAGAGCCCCTTGCAAGTGCATGAGGTGGTGTGGGTTAAACAATGGGATCTGAGATGGGTTTTGTCTCCCTGCTGACTGTCCCAAGTGGAGCAGTTGGGCACTGATGAATTCAAGGTTAATTTGCCCTGTCACGACTCAGTTTGCTGCCCTGGAACTTGGCTGACTCCTGCTGCTTTCAGGCAGCCTTTGGCAAAGGACTGGTTTTTATTTGTGGTTTTATGCTGGTTCTGACTGGGGCACTCTGTATTGCTGTGTGGTTCTAGCAATCAAATTTCAATTTGTTCTGTTGGCAAATGCGTAAGGCACAAGAGAAATTTTATGTGTATGTGAACAGAAATATGTTGTTTTTCTTTATTTCTTAAACCCTTGGCATGATTTTTCTGTATCTCCAAAGCTGAGTGTTTCCCATATATGTATGTTCCTTGAGTTCATCTTTTTGGTTGCCATAAATTATATTCTGTGTGTCCTGCACCACTTAGCAATGACAAACATTGTTTTCTTTTGGTTTAAGCTCCCTTTGTTCTTAAAAGAGGTTATAAAACCCATCCACGAGCCCTGAAGTAGAGAAGGATGATTATCAAAGAAAACATGGAATTTTAGAGGTCGATGAGACAGTCTGTATGTCGTTAGGAAAGGACTGCAGCATAATTTGTATTCTTCTGCTGTGATTTCCACATTCCTGCCAGAAGAAAAAGGGCATCTTTTGTGATGTTGTTTGGTCTTAAGTAAAAAATGTGGATCTTTACTGCCTGTCTTTTAATACAGAGAGGAATTAATCCTGTTGGTTTTAATGGCTGGGACCCCTTGACATCCCAAATTTGTAAAGCCTATCACACTCATGTGCAGCACATTGCTCCACTAGGTCAGGACTGTTTGCAGTAAGGAGGCATTGTAAAACATTTGTGGAATGTGGATCTTTATTTGAGGATCGATAAGGGTCAATATTTTTTAGCTGTTTTTGCAGATTTTTCAAGCCTTACTTTGCAGGATAGGATGAAGATGTGAAATGGCTTAGGGAAAATATGCTCGAAGTAAACATCACAACACACTTGGGTTATCCCCATTAATAGAATATTTACAGACTGGGAGACCTCAGCATCATGTAACAGCAATGACATCTTACATTTCCAGATCCCAAGGCATGTCACAGTCATTAATTAACTGGAAACAATAACTTCCTTTGATGACAAGTAGTGTTTCCTCCTAGGAGGCACAGAGGATTAGATGCCTATCTCAAAGAAAAACCATAGTGCTCTTGAAAGACACTTTTATGAGTGCTTATTCTTTTCCATTTTCACCCACTTTCATGGAAGGGTGTATATCACATCACCTCATTGTGTGTTTAATTGCTTAATTGCATCCTACTCTTCCTCTGCTTTGATGCTAGTGGAGGAGTAACACTTTGCTCAGAGGGCAGACAATATTCTGCTGGTGTGAGTGGAAATTCAGTATAATGTTATTTTAACAAAAAACTGAAAGCAGGAACTCTGTAAGGAGTGAATTTTCATGGAGAATGCAACTTTTCTCTTAGAACACCAGCAGCAAAGTTCATTTTTAATATATATGTATATTCATTAGCCTATAGTAGATTTTAGCCTAAAGGAAGGACATCAGCTCAAGTGGAAGAAGATAATGAAATAAAAAGTAAAATAAAAAAGAAGATAGTGAAATAAAAAACCCCAGCTGATGAAGGTATTGTTGGGAAGAGAAAGATGATGTTCCTTTCTCCTGGCACACTGGAGATGCTGCTTTTGTCCCATGTGACCCCAGGTCTAGTTTTATTTCCTTTGCAATTGAAAGTTTAGCTAAACAGAGGAAATGTTGTGTATCAGATGTGGCTCTCAGCAAAGCCAGGCTGGTCTCACGGGCAGGGAGGAGCCAGCACTGAGCAGCAAGAGGGAACCCCACTGCAGCTCCCCATTCCCTCCTCTGCACAGCACAGATGGTTCTTGTGATTTGCTTGTTTAACAGCCTTCATGGGCTGCACCAGGAATGTTCCAGCTGAGGAAAGCCAGTGTAGTAACACCATGAATCAGTGTGCCAGACTGATCTGCTCTCTTCCCAGGAAAAAAAATTAAAATGCAGAACTGCAATCAGCGCGTCGCTCTGGTTCGGGCTGCATCCAGCAACGGCTGCGCCAGGGCTGATCGAGTTTGGAGGCCTCTTTAAAAGGCCTGCTTGAACATTTGTTTTCTCAAATGATGTCCAAACAGTCCCTGTGAGCTCCCAGTCCCACCCTTGTGTCCAGCACTGAGCCCTGTGCTGTTATGCAATGCAGCCTGTGCAGGCTGCACGCCGTTCTGGGCACACACCAACCTGGCTGTCCCAGGGCCAGGGGGTGCTTGTTCTCCTCTCCTTGTAGCTGTTTGTAAACAAATCACTCTCCTTTGCATATTAACCTCAGTTTATGGACTCAGAAAAAACCTGTGCAGTGTCCATGTGTGTTCTGCTTGTGGCTGAGGTCTGTTCCCCCTCCTGAAATTTTATGCAGTCCTAGAATTTAATGTAAGGAGTTTGGGTCCTCATTCTTGATTCCCAAATTTTAAACTTAAACTTGGATTATCTTCATGGGTCACCAGTCTCTGTTTTCCAGATAATTTTGTAAATTTTTAGACTCCTTTTTATCCTCTTCTTTGGATGTACACTGACACCTGGTTCTACTGCATTTTGATGCTTTTGAAGTATTCACAGTGAAATTTGTGTAGAGCTGTGGGTTTTAAATTGGTCTGTATATAGTGAACATTTTCCTATACATTTTTGATTGACTCAGTGAAGTATTTAGAATCTGTTTTGAAATAAAGCCTCAGTTGTTTCTATGTCTGGTGATAGGTAAAGACAACTGCAAGGCATGAATTTACTAAGGGTTGTCTGTGCTGGTTTCAACTGCCATTGTTGTTATGCTGATGTGGGAGAGCAGACATAGATCTGAGAAAATGTTCCAGAATGGTTTTGTGATTTAATAGAGCAGTGTTGGAAAAGTGTATTTGCTGCTTTGAAAGAGGAAAGAATTATGCTATCAAATAATGAAAGGAAGACCTGTCTATCCTATCCTGGTTTCTTGCTGAAATCAATTTCTGAAGTATGTCCTTAGTATCTTCTGCAGTGGAAAATTCTTCCTTGTGAAGAACAGATCACTTAGAAGGTTATGTGAAAAAATATTTTATGAGTAGACTTGTGACATTTCCTTATTCAGTCATTTAAAGGCATTGCTCCACTTTTGCATGACTGCAATCTTGATGTAACCTCTTTTCACCTCCAGCTCTCTGCTCATGCTGCAGAATGCCTGGTAATTTGGTTTTCCATAACATGGAGAAATATTTGGTTTAAGATGCACTCACCTGCAGTTTATTTGGTACTGCCTTGCTGGTTGACTCAGGTGACTTGAGACTCCAGGTGTTGTGAGAGGTTGTGACCAAGGATGTGTTATTGCTTTGGTGCTCTCTGGAGATAAACTCTTCTCTTAAATCAAGGACTAATATCAGGTATAATAAAACTGTTTGTTGGCCCATCTGAGCCTTGCCTTTTGCACTCATGTGCAATTCTAGCCCTGGATGGGGAGCAGTGACAGATGCTGAGCAAACAAACCAGTGTGACTCCTCTTGCTACGAAGCCTGGTGTGTGTTCAAAGGCACTGGGAGATTTGTGGCTGTGCAGATCTGTGTCAGGGACACCCCTGCACTCAGTCTGTTCTCCAGCTTCCTGCCAGAAGCAGTGCACATTGATTTTTGCTGTGCTCTTAACCCTTTCTTTTCAGCAGTTGTGGGTAATTCTGGATAAATCTTTGAAATGTCTGCTACTCAAGGCTTTGCTTCCTGAGCAGCAGATTTCAAAAAAAATCCCAAAAACCCCAAACAAACAAAAAACAACCCCAAAACAAAAACCAAAAAAAAACCAAACCCACCAAGTTGTACTAGTGATTTATCTACTCAGCTGAATGCTAGAAACATTGAATTATAGAGGAAGCAACAAAGTGGGTTAAGGAACCTCCATGCAGCTTACTTTCCAGAATGCTTTTCCCCATGTATCCTAACTTAAAGTGGGGAAAATTGACTGCAAGGCTGGCTTGGCCTCAGGAGCAAAAGTGCATCCTGCAGTGCTGAGAGTGCTCATAAATTGCTGTATACATGGTCATTGGATCTCTGTCTGCTTGGCTTAATTAAACACTGGAATGTTTGCTCAGTAGATAAGAACATTTCTGGGAGTTATTGAAATTAGCAAGTACTCTGCTTACTTCATTTCCCCCAGCCTGCTCCCCCTCGCTCCTCTCCTGCAGCATGTAGCAATAATGATACATGACTAAAGAATAAGAACAGTTAAGTCAATGCTGCAATAATGAATATGACTAAAGAATAAGAACAGTTAAGTCAATGCTGCAATAATGATACATGACTAAAGAATAAGAACAGTGAAGTCATAGATGGTCGAAGGTAAAAACCTTGAAGTGGATGCTGAATGTCTTTGCTGTTCATGTTAAAAGTGGTGTGGGGTGTTTCTTTTGTGTTTCTCTTCGTTTTTTAAAAAGCTCCACTTCTCTCTCTTTTGTCTGAAACTTTGGGTCTTGACACGAGCGACGTTTTTGTAGAGGGAAACCAACATGAAGTTGTAGATTGTCTAAAAAACATGTTTAAATGTAGTGTTAGCAATTGGAATAGGATGAATAATATTAAAATGTTCCATGTAGTATTTGGATTGTTGTTGTTACCATTTGCTTTCCAGAGTGTATTTTAATTTGATTTTTTTTTTCCATTTCCTTGTTTGAAATATTCAGCGAGTGTTTGTGTTTTTCAATTTCTTAGATTTTACTGCTGCAACTGTGGAATTTATTTTGGCCTTTTAGATATGAATGACTTGATATTTTCCCTGTCCTTGTAAGGCATCCCATTGCTCAACCTCTGTGAAGCAAAACATCTTTTAATGTGTGCTGATCACCACCAAGGGTAATGGGAAAAGACTGCTATATCACTTTCTTTCATTTTGTGAATTCTTTCAAAAATTTAATTGGAAAGAAGAAAAAATACAGATTGGAAAGGCTTCCTACATGCCATAAGGATCTTTAGTCTCAAGAGGTTAACAGGTTTATGGAAATGTCTGCTGCTTACAAAATGTGCAGAGCCCAGGCACCAAATATTTAAGGTTTCTGCCATGTTTTCCATACCTGGTGGCTTGGAGTAAACCAAGGCTACAATTTAATTCATTGATGTGAGTTTTGTAAATTCAAACCTAATTTGTAAAAATCTACTGTTCTTACCAAAGTTGGCTGTCTGAAGTATTTCATAATTAGACATTTTCTGGAAGGCAGGTTTTTATTAACCTGTAGTGCTGTGTAGTGAAAAGCACATTGACAAAAAGGAAATACAGATCTTTTCCAAGCAGCCAGAGGTGGGGGGAGGTTAATCAGAATTTTCCACTATTTTTCTGTTTGTTATGTTCAAGATCAGTGCATGCACAGGGTCTGATACCTCAGCTGGGCTCCTCAGTCTTTGCTGAGTTGTCTCTATGTCCCTCACCTTTACAGCCTGTTCTTCCCCACTCTCAGATCACAATGCATTATTTCATGCATTTCAGTGCATTATTTCATGTTCTCCAGGGTTGTTATCTCCATTGGGAGGGCAGGTTGCTCTCCATTGCCTTGTGGTGCTCAATAATTGATCTGCATTTAGTCAGGGAGCAGCAAATGTGGGTGGCAGAGGTGTGAGGTGACAGTGCCATCATTTGGGAATGGGGACAAGGAGCAGGATGATTTGTAGCCAGGGTGGCTGCTCAAGCACCCCAAAGTCACTTGCATTCAGGACTCAGAAGAGTTCTCTGATATTTAAGTGCTGTGTTTATCCAGTGAAAGTTTTCAGGGCCTTTTCTGGAAGAGGAAAGGGCCAAGCAGGATGACAAGCAGTGAGCAGTGTGGATTAGTGCAGTTAATTTGAGCTGGCTCATTGCTCAGCTTTTCCCCACCCTGAAAGCTGCATTTACTCCTTTTCCCATCCTGCTGTGTCTCCTGTTCCATCATCACGCGTGTGGATAACACCACCTTGTTTCCAACAGCTTTATTTTCAAAGATTTTCTCTTTTTTTTTTGGTTTGAATTGTGTTTCAGCACTGCTGGGTCGTGTGATGCCGTTCCTGCAGTGGAGAGGGGGAGGATGAGGAAGGAAGGCTGTGCAGGTGTGGATGCACAGGGAGATCCCTGCAGGATCCAGGCTGCACTGAGGCTCTGCACAGGGCTGGGGAGGCAGCCAGCTTGAGGGCAGTGCAATTCTGCAGCAGGGGAGCAGACAGAGAGCAGAGCCACAGAACATCTTGGATCAAGTCCACAGGGAGCTTTACAAACCCAGAAAGATATTCCTTATGCTGGGTCAGGTTTCTTTCCACGCAGATGTTGTGTGAGCTCTTGCATTGTCATTGTGTTGGACCTCTCCAGTGTGACTAATGTTGCACAAATTTCAGTTCTTTTTGTCTCCATGAATATTCAAATGCAAGGAATAAGCCTTGAAAAGTTTTCTCTATTGCTTGTCCTTTTCCTACCCTGAAGTAAAATAACTTTCCCTACTGGATTTTAAAAGATTAAGTGGGGAGTGAGTGTGCTTTCATGTGCAAATCAAAATTCACTTACGTGCTTTGCATTGCCAAGTCCAGAACTGTAAAAAAATCAAGGCTTTTGTTTTTAAAGTTTTTTTATAATAAGGAAAGTGGTTTCTGAACTTCCTTGATGTTTTCTGTGATTTCTGCTTTAACTCTTCAATGAGTTAAAGGGCTAGGAAGAGACTGTGGGACATGACTGTGTAAACTTTATGATAATGCCTCATAAACTCCAGCTCTGTGAAAACCCCAGTGTTCCTGCTGCCTGTGTTTCCCTGTCATTCCTTCTCTCCTAGCAACAGCCAGTTTGGGCAGTGGCTTTTGATGTTCCTCGGTGTTTGGACAATGTGCATCCCATGCCATGGTCAGCCCTGGCTCAGTGCAGCTAGCCAGAGCTGCCAGCACACACTGATGAGGAATTCAACCAAATTTTTGGTGAGGAATTCAACCCAAGGCTGGAGGACTGGGCAGAGCCCTTCCAGAGGAGCAGGGATCTGTCAGCAGAGCTGTGGCCCATGTGTAATTCCTACAGATCTGTGAGTGGGAAATGCCAGTGCTTATTAGGCCATGCATTAAATATCATTGAGCAGATGTGCAGAGAGCCTTTCATTCACAGTGCTGCTAGCAGTGAATGGGGTATTATGCTCCCATTCTACATTTTTAAGTCAAGTGTAAAGATATGTTTGAAAAGGAGAAAGAGTGTTAAGTGCAGCCTGCTGCCATTCATGTTCAAAGACTAGTGGGTTTTTCCTCCAGTATCTAAAATTAATTACACTGAGAATAAGGATTTAACAATTCAGTCTCGAGTTGTACAGAATGTGAAAATACACAGTGGGTATTGTTTGTTTGTTTTTGATAGAATATATGCACATCTCTCATCTGACAGAGAATTTTTCATAAAGAACAGTTGTTGAGCTCTAGCTTTACCATTTCCCAAGGGCTGTGTGATCTTTGCTCTCAGGGTCCTTCAACATGTGTGTGTTTTAATAGTATTGCTTTTAAAGGGCTTAGAAGGCTGCAAGGAAAATCAGGTGTTGTGCTATTTTCCTGAATCCCCTTCAGAAACCTTTCATTACTCTCCTCCACTTCCTCTCCCTCTCAGTTCTCTCCTTGTTTCACACCAATGTGAATTTCCTTCAGGGCTTTGCTGTCACTCTCTCCTGATCACAGAAGAGTCTTGGCTCTCTGACTTCACCTTATCCTCATGCTCAGCCAGCTCACCTTGTATGAAAGGATTGCACTTGAGACTCCTGTTAAAGGTCACACAGGAGGATTTTATAATGATAACTCTGATTTTATCATTTTAACTCTGATTTTCTCATGGTTTGTGCATCAAAAGGTTTGTGCATCTCAGATCTCAGCCTCTTTGTACCTTTCTTGACATTAAAAGGTTAAAACGTACAGATAAATTTATCATGTTGTGTGTGAACTTCTTGACCTCTCTCAACGATGGTGGTCTGGGTTTTACAAGAAAAAAATTAGTGTTGTTGTTTGTTTGTTGGATTAGTTTGATGGCTACTGTTGGATTTTGGGGTTTTTTTGTATTTTTTTTAAGAGAGAGAAAAAAGAGGTTGGAAAGGAGTAAGATACAGCGTTCTTGAGAACTGCATCCAGATTGTAGGGCTTGGGAAGAGCCCTTCCCAGAGACTGAGGAGATGTGGTAATATCTGCTTGTCAGGGAGCTGCTGGAGCATCCTCTGAGACATCTGAGAGCAGCTGGGCTAGGGAACCTGACCTGAAACAGCAGTGAAATTGCCCATGCCAGAAGTGTGGCTTCCAGAAAGTCCAATCTTGGAGAAACTTGGCATTTAAAGGCATTCCCTTTTATCATTAATTTACAAAGAATGGTGTGAACTGCCTGCATTTTGGACGCCAGTGGAAAGGAAAAAATACATTAAGAGAAAAGAGTAATTTTGAGGTGCTTTCATTCATCTGCCACCATCTCATTCCTGTCTAGGTTTCACACCACCTCCTGTTGGACTTAAGTGTGTTTTGTAAAGGGAGAGTGTTAAATCAACAGCAGGTTACCTAGAAAGCACTTATGGGGGCTTGCATTTTATTCCTTCTTTATTTTGTTTAATTTGGTTGATTTGCACACTGTTTTCATCTAAGTCACAAAGACTTTTGATATCCCTTTCTAAATCATTGTGGTTGTGCTTATTCTTGTTGTCTGTTTGGAAAAGCCTGAGAAATATGAAGTTACTGAGTTGGCTGTGCTTTGGGTGGAGTTGGACCAGATGAACTCCAAAGGCCCCTTCCAACCTCAGTTACTGTATGCTTATGAAATATTTAATTAAAGATTCATGTGGGGTTTTTTTTGAGCTTCCCTCTGTGTAGTTTGACTGTGCAGCACTTTTGAGAGAAGTGATTTTGGAACTGAAGATAAACTATAAACTGTCTGTTCATGTTCCCCTGGGTTTTGGCTGTTGACATCAGCAGCTGTGTGGGCATCATCTGGGAGTGAAGTCTTCAGGGCTTCAGTGGCATCTGAAGCTGACTTGTGCAAAGAAAAATGTGGTTAGTGGAGTGCCATGCTCCTTCTGTCACCCTATCACAAATATTTAAGGAGATGAAGAATACTAATATTATTTGAGTGTTTTAAGGCAAGGCATTAAAGATAACAATAGGATGAACTCTAGAAATACCAAATGAGCTAGGTAAAGAATTTCTCAGACCTGATTTCAAAACAGAATTTGTCACTTGTGCTGAAATGTTAAATTATGTTTCACTTTTAAAAGATTTATAGAGGGATATGCTAGCCAAAAATGACATAAAGCTTTATTTTGAAAAGAACCTGCTCTTGGGGTTACTTTGAAATGTTACTGTTTCTTGGCCTAAGACAATTCCTGCTCTCCCCACTTCCCTTCTTCATTTTTACTGAACCACAAAGCCAGAGAATTTCATTACTCATTTAGCTCAGCTTTCAAGCTCTCAGCATGCTTATGTCAGCCATGTAATTGGCATTTCAAAATGCTGACCAGATTCATTGATCACTTCAAATATTATCCTGTTTCAGCTGCAATTTACATCAAACTTATCACTCTGAAATAATGTACTGTTTCCTGAGCCCATGTTTTATTTGAGACTGAGGGAAAATGCACTTGGTTGGGAAGGAAGGAGGGACTCACAAGGGCAGGATAAAGGGCTGACAAAAACCCATCTGCAGCATCCTGCCTTCAGGATCATCTGAAACATCTCAGGTCTGGAAAGGACATATGGTGTGATCTGTTCCAGTTCTGCCCTGTCATGGTCAGGCATGTTGTGCATTCCTCTTCACAAACCAAACAAGTTTTAATTCCTGACTTACTGAAAAAGCAGGGAGCTCTGCTGGCATTGCAATGCTCTTAGACTCTGCTTGGAGCTGGATTACTCTTAGCTCAAATGAGAATTTGTGTTTGGCAATGGCTACTTCTAATCTTTTGATCTGTCTATGGTTGATCCTTTGGTGGGAGGTACTCTAATCAGGCTGTGTGTTAAATTCCACTAATTTGTCCTATGCCAACAGAAATTGCTATGGCTTTGTCTGTTTCTTACTATTTCAGAGTAATGCCTTTTTTATTCATTTTTTAAGGTCTGTTTTCTGTTCATTCTGTTGCAAATTCAATGGAAAGAATGTCTCAGGGCAAGGGAATGCATGTCAAGTAGCAGCAATAATGGAGAACGGGGTCTCAAATGGGGACACTGGTGGTCTTAAACGGACTAACAGCTTCTTGCTTGTATTGTTAATAAACCCATTTCAGAGTCAGCCCTGCTGGAAAGTGGCACCAAAAACAGGCAGCTGGGGCTGGGATGGTGTCCCTTGGGGTGGAAGAATGGGCTGGGGCAGGTTTGAGCCCATGCCTGTCCCAGACAGGGACAGTGCTCAGCCTCTTGTGCCAGTGCCAGAGTGCCCAAGCCTTGAGGGGCTGAATTTAAACAGTGACTGTAACAAAGAGAGCTTGAAAATCTTCCCTAAGAGTGTTTCAGATGGCTCATGGACTGGTCCAAATGTGCTGCTGATTCAGTCTTATTGGAACTGGGAATTTTAATCCACCAGGATGTTGTTACCCCTGCTTGTAAAGCATCTGGATGATGATGAGGGTCCACAGCCCTTTTATACTGCTAGGGATGACTGATCCCAGTTCTACCTGTGCACAGCTGGGGTGTAGAAAAGTACTTTTTAAAATGTGGGGTTTCCTTAGATTATCTTATCCTGGAACTGTTAGAGAAGACAAAAAATTTCCCACATAGGCCAGTGACAGTAATGGTTTGTGTATGTTCATGACTCAGAGTAAGATGAAGCTGAATGCATTATACATTTTACTGTTTATTTCTTAACTGCTTTGTTTTGCCTGGGTGTAGGTTCTTCATTTGAAGAATAAAGTCAGATAACCAGTTATTGCTGAATATACATGCTGCTCATCTCTCCTGCCTCTGTTCTCAGCACTTCAGTTGAGAATTGTGGGGTTTGCATTGGGGAAATGGAGTTCATTTAAATAGAAAAATATCAAATGAATTTGGAGTGGATCTGTGTTTTAAAGAGACCCCAAAGAGGCTGGAGAAGTAGCCATGACAATCTAAGGATGCAAAAGGACTTGTGTGGACTAGAGACAGCCTAGTTTGTAGGGGGTTTGGGGTATTTATATTCAACACTTGCACTGCCTCAGATCATCCTATCTAAAACATGTGAGTTCAGCTCCTCCTCTGTACCTGGAGCACCATGGAAATGCTTTGCTTCTCAAAGTGGAGAGTTATGTCTGTTGGAAAAGCACTTTAGAAACCTCTTCTGGTACGAAGATTCTTTAAGATGTAACTAGTTCTTGCATTTGCCTGTTTGAATTAATTGCCTTAGGTTTTCAAAAAGAAGGGAAAGAAAAATGAAACCCATTTCTAAGGGCTGTGGTCTGAATGAGGGGAATATTTGAACAGAGCTCAACAATGTGAGCCTTACATTTGGAGCAACACCTTCTTCTGTCAGTTCAGAACAGGAAAATATGGAACCATTATTCTCTGTGCTGTCTGTGCAGTTCAGATGCAGGTGAAAACAAGTTGTTCCCTTTACCCCTGAGTCCAGAAAGGGTGTAACCTCAAATTTGTGTGTATTCTGTATAAATATGGGTGAATCTCTCAAAGCTGGCTGCTGCTGCTGCTCTGCTGTGGAAATGTCCATTTTATAAGGAGTGATGTGTGCTTACATACATGAGAACAGAGCTGACCTCAAAACTGGCACTGAGCCCTGATTTTGGTCACCTGTGCTCCCCTCCCCTGCTTATCTTCTCCTTTCTAGGACTTCACTAAGTGGTGCTTTTAGGTTTTTCCTGCTCTGGGACTACTTGATCACCTAATTTTTGCAGACTTTGAGAGAATTTATTTCTGTGTGTTCCTGGGTGAGCACTGAGCAGTTTTTGTCCTAGCCTTTGTTCCTTGGAGGTGTTTGGGGGAGGATTGTTAAGAAAGAAGAAGATTGTTTTTACTGATACTCACTAGAACCCATAATAATTTCTAGGCTTTCATTTGGGGCCAAATGTGAGCACATCTTGTATTTCTTGTTTTGGCTAGCAGAGCAAAGTGTGTGTTTAGAAAAGGCTTCAAGTTGCACAGAGGAAGCTGCTTGAGCCACTGGCTTGAGCAGATGGAAGTTCTTAGCAGATACTCACCCCTGCTCTGTGATCCTCCTTAGAAGGTTTTTGTACATTAAAGGCCAGCATTTCCATAGCAGTTTTTCAAATCTCTTGTGTAAAGCTGAGAAATAAAGCAGCAGATGTGATAAGCCTGTGCTGCCTTCCTCCACCCTTGTGCAAGGATGTTGATTGTAAACCACAAAATCCCTTCATTGATAAAATCTTCCCCGAGCAGGGGTCAGTTGTCCATTTCCTGACCCGTGCATGGATCTGTTGAGAACATTTTTCTCAGGAGCACTCCTTCCTTTCTGCTGTTTCATCCTTTCTTTTCCATATGCTGGCCTGGATTATTTCCAGGGAAGGAGAGGAGCCACCAAAAGGAGCAAACCAAACCCACCAGATCTCACCCCACCTCTGGTACTGCTGTAGCATCTGCTCTCAGACCCAGATGCAGGCATCTCTGGGGGGTGATTGTTGTACTGTTTCCATGCACCAGCATGTAAAAAATCCAGTTTTCTCCTCTTGAAAAATGTCTTAGACCTCCAGTAGCTTTAGGGTCATCTTGCTTGATTAAGGACAGCAAAATTCAGTCTTGGCTTGTGCTTGTGCATCTGTAACTTTTTAATCTGGTAACACATTTTAGTCATTTTAGCATGTAGTCTTGTAAACAAACACTTTCTTACTCCTATCACTTCCAAGGTTTATTTGTTCAAAATTCTATTGTACCAAATAGATATAAACACTACTTCTGCATAATACTCCTATCCTGCATTCCAAAACATTTCACAAACCTCAGACTCTCAAGTTTTTATTTCTTAGAATCACCAAAGGCCAGGAAAGAGCGGAGCATGGTTTGAAATCTTTACATGATGACATGCAAAGCTGGCACCCATGCTGCTCCACTGTCAGCAGGAGAGTCAGCCTGGAGTCTGAGAAAGAGGAGAGATAAAAGTCATGTTTAGGGGAATGGGAGGACTCTGAGAAACAGGATATGACACAGGGGCCATGGGAAAAAGTGAAACCTCCTCCTTTGCCACAAACCCAGATGCCTGCAGCAAAGCTGGGCCGTGGTGGGTACAGGAACAGCTACACAGAGCAGCTGCTATTGGGGAGCCTCATAAGAGCACCCTCATGTGTATGGGCAGCACTGAGGATATGATAAATCCAAAGACAAATAATTATTATTAATGCTTGGCAAAAGCAGCTGCTCGTGGAAGCCAGGACAGTCACAAAAAATGAGTAATTTTATGCTGAGAGAAGATTTGGGCCTGGAACAAAACACTGGGGATCTAAGGAGGAGCCCTTAGTGTTGCTAATAAATATCCACTTAGGCAGATTTGTCACTCATGTTTCTGAAAGTTTTGTGGCTGGATGAAAAGAATGTGCTTTTATTTCTTGAGCAGCTGTTCTTTTAAATGGGTGCAGCTGTACCACAGTGTCCATTGACACCAATTGCTTTGTGATTTAGGGTATTGGTTGCAGTCAACCAAGTAGAAAGATAATTTATTTTTTTCTTTGTTAAAACGAGGAGAATCTTGTGAAATAGCTCGAGTTTGTCAGGCTGGAGCAGGCCCCACTCACTGTGGTGTTTCTGTGGAAGGTTTTGAGGGCCATGGCAGGGGATTATCATCAGCTGAGCACAGCTCTGCTCCCAGGACCTGCCCCATGCAACGTGGAAATCATCTGAACCTCCTATGGCCAGGGCAGCCCTGCAGTTATGTAATGCAGTTTTATTGTTGGGAGTGTGTGAAAACAGGAGCTGTGAACTGGCCGGCGATTCAGAGCTGAAGTTTTTCCATATTCTCACTCCAGAAGGGTTTTTTGGAAAGTTTGTGGAATGCTGTTTGGCACTTTTTGATGGGAGTGAGTTTGCATGTCTCAAGGAGACCTTTTTATTCCCTAAACTATCCCGTTCTAAGAGTGAGTTTCCTAAATTCAGAGCATTAGGAGAGGAAGAGTTCTAATCTTGGCTCTCTCAGTAGTCCTGGAGAGGGGTTTCTGTCTTTGTTGTAGACATAAATTATTAAATGTCTACAAAAAGATTTTAGGATATTTCAGTCTTTTACAGGTAATACTGGAGTTTTAAGCCATCATCCTTAAGGACTTTTTTGCAAAAATAGAAATCAGGAAGACATGGCTCAGCTTTTGTCAAACTGAGGTGAAATACCAGGAGGTGCAGTTTTTTGAGGGAGATTACTTTTTTAATGTAAATGACTACAATTTCTTCAAGATAAGCAACTCCTATAATTATGGGTGCCAGTTATTTAGTGTACTATTTTTAAATATCTAATTTTTGAGTAAATAATAGAGATAATGGCATTGCAAATAAAACCATACCATTGCATTGTTTTCCTTGAAAATCTTAAATTTCTATGAGTTTGTTAAATCCAGGTGTTCAGTGAGAGGAGGGAAATGCACATTGAGTTTGGAGCTCTGTATTCTCCTGGATATTATCCTTCTGTCACAATCTCACCCCAAAATTTATATAAATGTTCCAAGTGCCTATCAATGCTCTTTAGCAGTGACTCTATCCAAAGCCCATATTCTTGATGCCTGAACAATCAGGCATTTTTCATTTTTTTCCCCCTCCTTCTGTGCGTTGAGCAGCTGAACCAATAAACATTTGGGATCCAATGATTATTAGTGGATTTTAGCAGCCCCCATTCAGCTGGACAGCAGCTTTTCCATATGATTGGTTAAACAGGTAAAGCTGAGTAAAGCAGAAAAAGAAATTGAGTTCCCTGTGCACCACAGGGCCTGGCAGTCAGATTTTGGAGGAGTTTCTGCTGCTTCTCTTGGGAATGGATGCACTTGTTTCAATGCAGTCTGCACAGGAGGGCATGTCTTCCCTTGCTGGACAAGGAAAACCCCAAGGTTTTGGGGTAGGGTGCCTTAAAACATCCTTGTGCTCTAGTCTTCAGCCAGGAAAAAGCAGTAAATGTCAAATACAGCAGATAGTAAAAAAATGAAATTGCTAAGAAAAGAAAACTACTTGTAATTAAAGGCCATAAACTGGTAATAATTCTAAGCATCCCAAATGTTTAATTTGCTGTTCTGACTCTAAATCATTTCATCCAGAGCTTGAATCCTTGGAAACTACCTGAATTGTGGCCTAGTGAATATTTGTGACTCAGGGAGAGTATTTTCAGCCTGTTTCTCTTGGGAATATAGAATATTCCCTGCTTTGTGGTTGTTGGAACACTGAGTAGACCTGTATCATAAACAACATATGCTGCTGTCATTAATGGTATTTTAGGAGGCTGTGTTGGAAACTTTTCCCTTCTGAGAGGGGACAGGAGTGGGAGCCTGGAGGAAACACTGCTGGGCCAGTTGTGTGTGGATTTAAAAATAAAACAATTCCAGCAGCAGCACCCCCAGCCCAGCCTCCTCCATAGGCTCTGTCACCACGTATCTGTTTATTTCTAATGGCTCTCTTAGATGACAGCTTCATAAACTGAACTATCCAAAACAAAGGCCGTGGAGTTTACTTTGGCCATCTCCAGTAAATTTTCCTAATCTAAACATCAGCAGTGCCTTTCATAAATCAGCTCAATGACGTCATCTTTTCAATTAGCCAGGCTGCTGTTTGTGTTCTGGCCTCAAAAGCTATTTGACCAGTTAATGTTTTCAGGTTTTGTAGTAGTCCAGACTTCTCACCAGTTCTCAGTAACGTGCTTGAAGTGGGAACACATTTATCAATAATTGCCACTTTTAAAGTGCAGATAGCAGACAGTGATTAATTGCTAACCTTTGCTGTTGTCTACCAGAAATAACAAGCACAGTCTGTGGAGTTCAGAATTGTTCATAATATATCTCACAGTTCTTACTGGGGGACACAGACATCTGCAGTTTAATAGGTGGTAGGAAGAGTAGGGAAATAAGAAAAATTACTGGGTGGGTTGTATTTCCAGGAAAGGTAAAATGAGGTAGTGCTAAGAGCTGGGAGTGAATCATCTGTCTGCCTGAGTGTGCTAGTTTGTTTTATTTCCCAGTAAGTATTTGAAAAGGTTATTTCAAAGAGATTCAAGTTCAGTCTGTCCTTTTCCTGCAGATTAGAGGGATCAAGCCCCTGCTGGCAGGGAGGCTGTGTGCAGGGTTGGGTTGGGGAGCAGTTCAGTTGCAGCATATCTTTTCCTCTCCATGAAATTGCTTCCACTACATGAAAGAGGTTTATTCTGATAAGGTTTTTAGCAAAATCCACCAACTGCCAAGAAACAGTCAAGCAAAGCAACAGTGTTCTTCCTCTTAATCACACCTTCCTCTCCCTATGTGGAAATAACAATAAGGGCTGACATGAGCTGAAAAAAGCCAGAAAATGCAGAGCCAAGGCTTAGCTGCTATCCTTAGCTCACCCCAGCAACACATTCATGCATTGCAACACAGATGCTATGTCAGGTCACCTCTACCATAGTGTCAGCTGGGACTGAATCCCCTGAAAGAGAAACTGAAAATTATCTTAAACACACAGACTCTGCCATATGTGTGTGCACGATGTATGGCTTTGTTTATGTTAATGATGACACTTGCACCAGTTAAGTGGTTTTGTCCTTGGCTTGAAATGTGCAAATGCTGTAAGCTGGCTCTGTGAATCTCTTTCAGTGTCCTTTGAAGCAACCTGAGCTTGGGTTCCCATGATGCTATTTCTGTTCCTCAGCTTTCTACACACAGCAGCCTTTCAGCAGAGCTCCTGCTGCTGGTCATTGCCATGGCTTAACTTATTGACAGCAGGAGTGGGACCCTGGTCAGCCAAACTGTCCTGTTGCCATTTCTCTTTCCCCATCATTTCTGAGGCAAGTTAGGAGCCCTGGTGTTGGTGATGCCTTGTGCAGGCTGACCTAGAACAGAGACTGGACAGGGTTACAGAAAAAAGCAGGGATTTATTCAAAGGATCTCATCCATGGATCCACCTTGGGCAGCACAAGAGCCCAGCCAGGGCTGCACCCAAGATGAACCAAAATGGCCCCAAAATGAACCCAAGATGAACCAAAATGGCCCCAAAATGAACCCAAGATGAACCAAAATGGCCCCAAAATGAACCCAAGATGAACCAAAATGGTCCCAAAATGAACCCAAGATGGACCAAAATGATCCCAAAATGAACCCAAGATGAACCCAAATGGCCCCAAAATGCACGGCCGGGCACGGGGTCTGTCCCTGGGATCAGTTCTGCTCCATTTGCATCTTGCAGTTCATTGTCCCATCCCAGCTTTAGCCCAGGCAGTCCCACCCTGCTTGTTTTTCTCTCACAGCCCACGGTGTTTGTGCTCCTGGGCTGAGATTTGGGGCATTTGTCCTTGGTGCCCAGCTGGAGCAGGAATTGTTTTGTGTCCCTCCTCTGTGCCCAGAGCTCACCATCCCATAATGTGAAGTTCACATCCACTCACTAAAGCAGCACAGAATGTGAAAAATATAAAAGCTAAACCTGAGGCATCATTAGCAGAGGCTGCAGGAGCAGCATCAGCAGACACTGAAGGGTCATTTTAAGGGAGGTAATATTCTGAGAGCTGGAATAAGTTCAGAAAAGGCTGGGAAATGCCATCACCTTTGCTGGTGAGATACTTGCAAGTCTCAGCCCATTTCAGTGGTATTGCTTTTGCTTCCTGTGGGGCCCTTATCACAGAGACTTAGCTGTGAATTGGCCACAGAATTGCTTGAGAATATGGAAACTTTCCCTTGATGCTCTGTAGGAAATACTTTAAGGCCTAGGGCTCATGCTTAACAAATTGCTGAGCTGATAATCATCCCCTTTAGTCTGTCTTCAAGCAAGGGAGCAGAGTGTGGGAGTGAGCCTCACATCCATTACTGAAACTCATGAGTGTGGGTGCCTTTTCTTCAGAGAAATTTCCTTGATCTTGGACAAGAAGGGGGAATGCCTTAGAGCTGGAGATGTCTGATAGTCTTGCTGAGGCACTTGTGCAGCATCTCTCTGCATGGAGCTTTATGCCTTGGCTTATTGATAGTGGTGCTTTAAGTCATAATTTAGCCCTGGCCAGATGGGTGTAATGGTTGTTCTTCTACAGGTTGAGTGTTTTTCTTCATGATTTTACAGCTGACTGGGTGAGTTCATTCTTGGGGGGTGAGAGGACATTTTTCTAATATCCACTCTAAACCTTCCCTGGTGCAACTTGAAGCCATTTGTTCTTCTCTAATCTTTGTTATCTGGGAGAAGAGGCTAACCTCCACCTCACTACAGCTTTGACAAGGTCCCCTCCAAGCCTCCTATTCTCCAGGCTAAACAACCCTATATCCCATTGCTGTTCCTCAAAAGATTTGTTCTCTTGTCCCCTCTGTTGCCCTTCTCTGGACACACTCCCAACACCTCAATGTCCTTCTTGTCGTGAGGGGTCCAAGCAAACCATTTGAGGTGTGGCAGTGCTGATCTCAGTCAAGGGACACTGCTGTGGAAATGCTAATTTCGGGCTTTTGGCCCTTGAGGAGGATCTTTATTCCTCATATAACTTGTTCAAGGGCTGCAGAGATGCTAAGGTCATCCTGAGAGCAGGCCAGGGTGGAGTTCTTGCTGATAACCTGATGGCAGCAAACCCTTGTCCAGAGCTTGGTGAGCACTCAGGAATCTACAAAGAGCAGAATGAATGGTTTCTGGAGTGTGCTAAATCCAGGGAGCAGAGCCTGTGTGTTTTTCTGAGAGGCTGAAAGCCTGGATTCATGCATTATCTGGTAACTGGAGCTGGGTTATCAGTGTCACTGTTGGGGATTCTGGCTGACCATGCCCTTATCTCCCAAGTGCTACCGGTTGCAGGGCAAGTGCCTTTCTTTTGCTGCTTTATGCAGCAGCTTCTCACATGTCTGAAGGAAAAGCTTTCTCCTTTCACTGCCATCACTTGGGCATGCCAAGGTCAGCACCGTGGTGCGGGGAGCTGGGGTTTGCTCTGTGCAGATAGAGAGGCAGCAAAGGGGAAGCTGTGCTCTACAGGCCAGCATTAAAAACATTCTAAGAGGGTTTCTTTCCTCAAAAGGAAATAATTGCAAAGAACACAGAAAGCAACTTCAGCTTGAGAAGCTGATTTATTGCAGTTTGGGGTTTGAAAGGGGATGAATTGACCCACTTGCAGGTGAGGCAAGGCAGCCTGGAATGCCTGCAGAAGAACAGAACAGATCAAGGATGGCTTTCCACCATGGAAATGCAAATCTAGTGGCAAATTCATGAGGGGTATGATTTCCTTTGGGCTCTTCTGTTGAGAGGAAAGGACTCACAAGGCCAGCACTGATTCCCCAGCCCTACTGTGAATTCTCAATACATCTGCACAGATCAATACATCTGCAAAGATCAATACATCTGCACAGATCAATACATCTGCAAAGATCAATACATCTGCTTCTCCCATGTTGTGCTGGGACAATTTTAGTTACAAACTCCAGCTGGAGCTGGAAACCCTAAATGGAATAACCTGTGCCACCTCTAGCTGTTGTGTGTAGGAGGTGAAACCATGCAGAAAAGGGGTTTCCTGCAGTCTGAGACTGAGCCTAAAACCAGAACACAGCACAGGATGGGTGAAAAGTGAAGGCAGGAGCAGTCTGGATGATTTTTATGTATATGAGAATCTGCATTTGTTCTGGAAAATGTGAAGGAATTGACTTAGAGAGGTACAGGAGGTTGTTATAGGTGGTGAATGCATTTTGGTAATTGAGCAACAACCACAGACTGAGGAAGCTGAGTGAAGTGCCATGAAAGATGTGTGGCTAACTCTTGGGTAAAAGTTGATAGTATAGGCTGTGTCTTCAGAGGAAAAATTTCCTTTATCATCAGTCTGATTTAGACATTTCATTAGATATGGATTTTTTTTTCCAAGAAAGGAATCTGAGCCAATCTTATCATTCAGTTCTTTGATAAAACTGATTTATGAGTGGTGCTCTGGGGTGAATTTTATCGAAATAACCCATGGACTTTTAAAAAAATCCTTTCAAATGGCTGAAAGACATATAAATCTTACTTTCAATTGTATGCACAGCAGTTGGCCTTGGGCTACACATTATGGGTTCACCAGTTTCTAGGGCCTATAATTCAGATGAATGGGAATAATTGCTTATTCTTAGGCTTGATAATGCAAATTTTTAACAGTTACAGAATCAAATGCATTTCTGAGGCTTCTGTGGTAGAGAATCACAGAATATCCTGAGCTGAAAGGGGCTCACAAGGATCTTTGGCTCTGCACAGGATGGACCCAAGAATCAGTCCATGTGTCTGAGAGTGTTGTTCAAGCTCTCTGGAACTCTTGGTGCTGTGACCAGGGCCCTGGGGAGCCTATTTGAATGCACAGCCACCCTCTGGGTGAAGGTGCTGTGTTCTCCACCTTTCCACAGCAGTATCAGAAGGGTAAGTCAGGATCAGAACTGTAGCAGCACCCTGTGAATTCATGTGGAACAGTCTCCAGTGGGGTATAGTGGGTCATAAGTGTGGCTTTTTGGGCAGTTTCTGAGCAGTGATGAATGCAGCAGCTAGACTGGCTTCTTGTGGCAAAATGTCTCTATTTAATTTTAACATCTGGGGGAAAGGTCTGAAAGCAGATGATTTTATTTAGGTAGATACTCTACTTGAAGCTTATTCTCCTTACATAAGCTAATGCAGGTGCTGTCCCCAGTAGAAGTGACAGTTTTGTGTGTAGGAGATGAAAGACAAGAATTTCCTCTTCCCTCTGGATTTTTTAGCCTTGTTCTTGCTCAGGAGTCCTTTTGAATTGCAGCTTCCCTGGTGTGTGCTGTCCAGAGCTGTTCTGCACATATTTGGAGGTTTTTAAAACACTTTGTAGAAGTACCCTGCTGCCTCAGTGCCTGGTGACAGACAACTGGGAAATCCTGGCTGCTTTTCATTGGCATTGCAGCTGGCAGTGCCACTTGGAGAGCAGGGGATGGTCCCAGAGCCCAGGGGATGGTCCCAGAGCCCAGGGGATGGTCCCAGAGCCCAGGGGATGGACGCAGAGCCCAGGGGATGGACCCAGAGCCCAGGGGATGGACCCAGAGCCCAGGGGATGGTCCCAGAGCCCAGGGGATGGACCCAGAGCCCAGGGGATGGACCCAGAGCCCAGGGGATGGTCCCAGAGCCCAGGGGATGGTCCCTGCTCTGCCCTTGGAAAGGATGGA
This sequence comes from Geothlypis trichas, assembly GCA_009764595.1. Taxonomy (NCBI): domain Eukaryota; kingdom Metazoa; phylum Chordata; class Aves; order Passeriformes; family Parulidae; genus Geothlypis; species Geothlypis trichas. Next base: position 1,772,619 of record CM019904.1, on the reverse strand, counting down.
CCCTGGTGGTTGAGCCTTTTTGGACCCAAGATTTCTCAAGTGCATTTCCTTTGGCACATAGAGTTGTCTTTGTAATCCAGAGGAAGGAGGCACTGGGTCTGAACAGGTGCAAGAGAGACGTGTGAAAAAGAAGTTGGAAAAGAAATGTAAATATTTCTGTGCTCAAGCTCAGGGAATGTGACATGCTGTGCCTTTCTGGTGAGGACAGTGAGTTTTCCATTGAACTTAGAGGTGAAATGCAGCAGCATTGCCTTGGCCATGCTTTTGTCACATAACCACAAAAGTGAAAGGAGAGGTGTTCAAGGCTTTTAGGACATGATTGATTTGAAACTCATTTTGCATCTTGTGGGCATTGACTGTGGGAGTATAAAGCTTCTTACATCTTCAGGCTGAATTTTGAAGTGATTTTAACCTTTGTATTAAATTTGGTGCAATGTGTGATGTTGTAACTGTGATCTGAAATAAGCCAGATTTTCTGCTGAAGCAGGAAATTTGCAGTTGATCTATTTCCTCTCAGCAATCCTCTAGGTGATGCCCTCCCATTTCTACTTCTCAAACTAACCTGAAATAAGACAGCCTGCCTCTCCCTCCCTCTCCCAGTCTCTCACTGTTCTGGGAGACAGGAGTTAACACTGTCAGACCAGGGAGCAGCCACACACTGGTCACCAAAGAAAACCTTTATTTCTTGAAAGCAATAGTACTAAAGAAATTCAGGTGCAATCAGTGCAGTGTGATGGGTATTTAATTTGGTAGCTGGCTGTCAAGTTTTGGGGATAAAACCTAAAGATTCTGTATGTTGTCCCTCCCATGATGATAAAGGCCTCTATTTTTAAAAGATGCTTATGCAAAATCACCATTTTCTTGTCTGAAAATTTAAAAGATTAATTTAATTTCATACCATTTCTTGGAGGTTTTTTTGTGGCTGACCCTTTTGTGTTCAGGAAAGTTGGGTTTTTGTCTGGATAGCTATTGATTTATTTGGGCCAGAAGCTGTATGGGGCTGTTAGCATGATTAAACACAAAAACTGAAATTGCTCTGATAAGAGACTCATGTGCTTAGCTGGTCTTCAGCTTGCTCTGTAGGAGACCTTTAAATATATAATCTAATTTTCTCAAGCATTCATAACAATCTATTTACACATAATTTAGAGGTCTGTCAGATCTCCAGAATTACCCTGTTAAATTATTGGAGCTAACTTTTAGTGCAGGTTGTAATTAGTTACTTGTTCCAGCAGGGAATTAAAATCAAGCTGTTAGCCTGTACATCTTCACTGAAGAACAGAAAGCTGTGCCTAATTATTCTGATGGTGTGGGACTGCTGGCTGGCTTAGGAAGGGAATTATTTGAAATACAATCTCTTTGGAGCAAGGCTGTGTATTGCATTCATGTTGAGGACTTAATGGTGAGCAATGATGGCTTTCTGGTTTGGAATTATTTGCTAATTGTTTTTTAGGTGATAGATATTGCATTGATTTCTGTGCAGCAATTTAAAATCAGGGGCAGGGAATGGGAGGGGAGAAAAACTGGAAAACCTGCTTTGCACATGTAGTGAGAGGGATGCTAGAAAAGAAGCCATGCATGAGTATGAGCAATATTACCTGGGACAGACTGGACCCAGGAAGTAATTTTAACAGAATATTAATATTTAAGTGGTCAGTTGGCTTAAGAAGGGCAAGCAAGGAATAGGGCTACACCCTATTTATGTACTTGCTCTAAAATCCTGGAGAGGAGAGCTTTTACCCAAAACCTTTATGTGACAGTTGAAAAAGCAAAGACTGTAGAATTTGTGATGATGAATGCCACGTCTGTTTTACCATGGACACCCAAGCTGTTAAAGTGGCTTTTGTTTCAGAAAGTGAAGAGCACAAATAGAAAAGAAACTTTTCAAATTTGACTCCAGCCAACAGGAAGCAACAGCTTGAGTATATCGAGGAGGGAAAGCAGCATGAGTGACAAGGAATGGCAGAAAATAGTAAATAGAAAAATAGAAAATAGAAAATCAATAAGTCCTGGAAGTCAATGAGTCCTGGAAATCAATGAGTCCTTTTTGCTCCCTGTCAGACAGACCTGTCTGTCACTGAATATTAAATACCTACAACAGGTTATTTAGTTATGGTACAACAGTTTGCCTGTTGAATCTTTCTGCAAGAACAATCATGTGGATCTGTTGGTTTCTAGACTCGCGAAAATAGAAAATAGTAAAAATGTCAACTTTTGTGTGTGCATGTGTGTGTACGTGTGTGTATATATATATATATAGGCACATACCCAAGGCATGGGAGCTGAGTCTAGGAGCTCAGGAAAAATGAGGAAATGTACCAGAAGTACCCCTGGAGAAAACCAGGAAAGGCTAAGCCAAAAACCAAGAGGTCACCTGCAAGATTCACACAAAATCAAAGGGAGTTGTCATATGTAAGTACTCAGTGGAAGATTAAAGAGTCAACCCACTTCTCCATGCAGTGGGACCCAACATTTTTGGAATTTGCTCATGGCTGTGGAGCAGCTGTCTTTATGGAGAAGATCAGATGTGTGGAAGATGCCTGGTACAGTCACTGTGCCCACAGGTGACAGATTTATGTGGGGAAGGTTAGAGGGCATTCACACATTTTAGGGTGACCTTGACTCAATGAATTCCAGGCTAGGACATGTGAAGAGGTGTTGGGTAACATCTTGGAGCTGCCAAATATGAGAGCACCTGTGAGACAGACCTATGGATTAGTGTCCAAATGGATTTTTGAAGAGGGGGAGGTGGGTGAGAGAGGAAACTTCAAATGTTCAGTTCTCAGAAAAACACTGAAGCAAAGTAGCCAGAATGTGTTTAAGCACCTAGAAAAACAAAAGTAAAAAAACTACTGCTGATTTTATGGTTTAGTAATTTCACTATCAAGCTGAATGGTGGACCTCAGGGAATGTTCATTAAGTACAGAAACCCTGAGGAGCTAAGAGAGACTGTCACTGTCTTGCAGAGCAGGTTTAAATTCCGAAATTTATCTGAGCAAGTTGCAGTTTCAGTGTGGGAATTGAACTGCAGCTCAGTTTGATAAATGCAGATTAGTGTAGCTAGGCAGTCCTAGGGAGGATGGGAAACAACCTGCTTGGAGCAGCTTCTTAGGAAAAGAGCTGGGCTTTTCTTTGTGGATCACAGCCCACACTTGGAAAAATAACATTATAAGGATGTGAAAAAAAATGAAAAGTGACATAATGAATACCTTAAACTATTCAATTGCATCAGCAAGACAAATCACATAACCTTTACTTTGCTCTGCAATTGCAAAGCTCTCTGGCTTCAGACTGAGCCCTTTCTGATTTTGTTCCCCACGGACCAGGAAAGATATGAACCCAAGCCCAGAGGAGAGTTCTCAAAATGACTGGAGATAAAGAAAACACAACTTCTGAAGAAAGATTGGCACAGTCTGAGCCAGGCAGGCAGAAATCTGGAGGAGTACCATGACTCTTGCAAAGGCTCTCCCAAGGAGGAAGTCACCCTCTGCTGTGTGAGCCAGGAGAGCAGGATGCTGGCACTGGCAGCAGTGCTGGCATGCATGGGGAGCTGGGGTCTGTCAGGAATGTCACCACCCTGAGGGACCCTGCCCAGGGCAGGGCTGTGACCTGGGTCACGTACAGACTGCTGCCAGTCAGGTTTGCTCAGCAGTGACCACAGTATAATGGCACAACATCTGTACCTGGGTCATGTACAGACTGCTGCCAGTCAGGTTTGCTCAGCAGTGACCACAGTATAATGGCACAACAGCACAACATCTGTACCTGGGTCATGTACAGACTGCTGCCAGTCAGCTTTGCTCAGCAGTGACCACAGTATAACAGCACAACATCTGTACCTGGGTCATGTACAGACTGCTGCCAGTCAGGTTTGCTCAGCAGTGACCACAGTATAACAGCACAGCAGCACAACATCTGTACCTGGGTCATGTACAGACTGCTGCCAGTCAGGTTTGCTCAGCAGTGACCACAGTATAACAGCACAGCAGCACAACATCTGTACCTGGGTCATGTACAGACTGCTGCCAGTCAGGTTTGCTCAGCAGTGACCACAGTATAACAGCACAACTCTGGCAATTGTGAGCGCTGAGGCTGGCTCCACATGAGAGTTTGGAGCTTGGTTTTTGTCTGTTCAGTTCATAAATGGATCTTAAACTTTCCTAGAAAAACATGTGGGGCAGGGCAGAGTGGCTCAGAGTAGAAGGATGGCAGTCTTGTGCTTGAAATGAACCTGCTTCTTTCCACTTCTAGATTTGTTGGCAATTTGTAACTTATTTTGGTCTCTTTCAATAATTACACACATAGATGACGTTTTGATGACCAAAATCTGAAATTCTTTATACTCAGATTTCATTCTCCAGATCAAAGCTAATTTGAGAAGAATACATTCATAGATACACATGAACTCATCAAATTCCTAAATCTACTTTATTTTGTCTTTTTTTTGACCACACTGATACAAATGATTTCTAGTTTTACCTCTTTGAAGTTTGCTTTAGGGTGAAGTTTGCCATAACAGTTGTGTTAAGAAGTGTAGAAATGAACCTTTTCATTTTAATTAGAACTTGATGGAAGAAGTAGGAAATTGCCAGGAGGGATTAAATCCTTTCAAAAAACACCCCAAAACAATGAAGCCTGGATGTGGCACTGGGTGCCAGAGTTCAGGTGAGGTGTTGGGGCTGGGTTGGACTCGGTGTATCTTGAAGGTCTCTCCCAACCTGGTCATTCTGTGAATTTCTGTGACACCTTTGTGTCCTGAGCAGTGCAGGGCTGGCAGGGAGGGCTGGCTCTGGTGTGTCTAGACAGGGAAGGGCCGTGCAGGAATCCAGCTGTGCTCTTGGAAACAGCTGGAATCGAATTATGCTGGGCCCACGGACGTGGCAGGGCAGCTCCCACACCTGAGCTGGCTCCAGAGCCTCAGGGATGCTGCTGGAATTGTGCTGTGGACCTGCCTGCCTTGTTTTTTGCTTTTTTCCTGTTCTGCAGAAGCTGCCAAACAGTTATCAGGCAGATAATGGTTTTGGCTGCTCTTGGCCTGGGTCAGATTCCACCTGATACATGGGAGCTGGCAGTTCCATATCTCGAGTACAGAGCTTTTGCATTCTTCTGTGTACAGTGTAATAGTTGTTATAGATTGATTTGATTACCAGTGCAGTGTCTGAGCCTTTTATGAAAAGTGACAGAGCTTTTGAGACTTGTAGGATTTAATGTTCTTGACTGGCTCAACCTTTCAGGGTAACTGCTTCTTCTGCATTTGTAATAACTGGCAGATATCCTCATTAAATTCAGTAAGAGCAAAAGCATATTTCCACTGAAATGAATACCTCAGGAATGAATTCTGTTTTAGTGGGAAATTTTCCAGTCTGTCTGTGCTTTTATTTTGCTCACCATGTGAGTCCTTTCATATAAAGTACATGTGAGTCCCTCATATTTTACTGTATTTGCAGTGCCATCTAACAGAGCCATATATAGGTGTGAGTGCTGTTCTGTTCCTAAACCTCTGCTGGTCTGTGCTTGTCCATGAATGTGTATCACAGACAGAGCCCTCCCATCATCTGGGATCAGAGTCCAGTAGGATCAGTGAAATCCTGGTAGAGATTAATACAATTCTGTATTTTCTATTGGTTCTGCTGAAACAATTCTTTATTTTCTTTTGATGTAATACAATTTGTTCATCCAACACATCTTTGATACTCCAGTTTTTTTACACCACAAGACAGTATTAAAATGTCACCCATTTAGATTTAAAAAGTTACTCATTTTGTAACTTTTATTTTTTCCTTTGTAGGCTGGAAAATTTCTAGAAAATTTTTATTTCATTTAGAAGATTTTCTGTATTTGGGGACATTTCAGTACTGGAAGTCAATGAGTCCTTTTTGCTGCCTGTCAGACAGACCTGTCTGTCACTGAATATTAAATATCTACAGCAGGTTATTTAATTATGGTACAACAGTTTGCCTGTTGAGTCTTTCTGCAAGAACAATCATGTGGATCTCTTGGTTTCTAGATTCACAGTAAAGTTCTCCATCAGTGGTGGTCTCTGTGCTTTGCTGAACTAGGAAATATCCTATATTGTTCCTGTTGTTTTCACAGTGTTCAAAATAAAACAATCCCTGTGTTAAAACAGAGTGTGTGCCATTGTGGTGCAGTTTATTTTCTTCATAAACTGCAGTGGCATCACAAAAAAAGGTTTAATAATTTTTTGAGGTTCTTCATAAAGCCTCACATGGATCTCAATGAATGGTTTCAGCAATACCAGTTTATATACCCCCTCAACTGTTCCTCATTTTTCCCTCCACTGAGACTCAAAAGTGTCAGTGATCTCCCATTTCATTTTGGTCTAAAGAAAACCAGATTAATTTAAGCCACTTTCTTAACATGGATTTGACATTAAACTAAAAGGAACTGCATTTGTCTTTCCTTTGCCTTGAGGCATGAGAAAAATGGCTTTTATCTGCCTGCAGAAGATCATTTGAGCTTTTTATGGTCTTCTAGTTGATGACTGGCCAGTGATTTTATTGGCTGCTAAATGGTGTGGATCTCAGTGAGGCTTGGAAAATCATCCATACCAAGAAAGCCATGGATGGTCACTTGGCTTGGAGTCCCTGAGGGAGAGCTCCAGACAGAGGAGTTTTTCCTTTCTGCTGGTGGGTGGGGTTTGAAACATGTATTGCTCATAGCTGATATCAGGTAACATGACAGTAAAAAACTGGATGAAATGGAGCTGGAATAGATATTGTCAGTAGAAAATGCCTAGAAAAGTAAGGTGACAAATGCAAAGGAAACTTCACCTGTAGTGTATCTTCATCAAATCAGTGTGGCCTGAAGCCTTTCCCATAAAAACCTCCAGAGCAACAACAAACCAGCAGCTCTGTTGCTGTCAGGTGATCATTTTCTGTAGTCAGGCTGAGATATATTCTGTGTAATTATCAGGAGGGCAAAAGGAAAACCATCTCTTTAACCCCTTTCAACGATTCTTCCCCCTTTACCACCTTTCTAAGGGAACACTTAGTGAGATATTCCTGGCAGAACCTCAAAAGATTTTTGGCATGCTGGGGGGAAAGACTTAAACAGATAATGCTTAACTTAAAGAGTTAAACCTTTCTTTACCACCTTTCTAAGGGAACACTTAGTGAAATATTCGTGGCAGAACCTCAAAAGATTTTTGGCATGCTGGGGGGAAACACTTAAACAGATAATGCTTAACTTAAAGAGTTAAACCTTTCTTTACCACCTTTCTAAGGGAACACTTAGTGAAATATTCCTGGCAGAACCTCAAAAGATTTTTGGCATGCTGAGGGGAAAGACTTAAACGGATAATGCTAAAGTTAAAGAGTTAAACAGCTAAGATGCTTTGTGTATTTGCTGTAAGAGAGGCTTTTGGGGGAGATGCAGGAGCCTTGGACCCTTCTCGTGCCTGGATGCCCCTGAAGCAGCATGGCTCAGCTCTCAGAGGAAACACCTGGGAGCACAAATGCATCCCAGTTTGCTCTGGGAAGGTAGATGGAGCTCTGGTGCCAGCAGACTGAACACTTGCCTCCTTTCTTCGGTGTAATTACATTTGCTTTTCAAATTAAAGTATTTCCTCCTGATTCATGGTATGACAGGTCCAAAACTGTGATTGAGTGCAGGCTGGAGGGCTGCATGCTGGAAACCAGGTGTTTGGTTTGACCAGGAGTTGTCTGGTTTTCTTGTTTTGTTGCATGCTGGGAATCAGGGAAAATGAGATTTATTTTGGAGTGCTGGTTCTGTTCTGTTTTGGAGTTCTGTGAAACTCTTTGATCTCAGAGGATAGATTTTCATGGGGCTGTGGCCTGAGGCCAATACCCCTTAAGGAGCTGTCAGCCTTACAGCTACATATTCTTCTGTTGGAGAAGGGAGACAGGGACACTAGATGGTTCATCAGCATAGCTCGTTTGTTTATTGATCTGTATCATCGAGTTAGATACACTTTATAATTAGCTTCATGTATATTGCAGAAGCTAAGCTCATCATTGGTTAGTTACAATTACACAATACAGCAACTATTTCACATAACTTGTGCATTTTTGTGATTAGCACTTCTTTCTTTAGCATCTTCTTTATGATTTGTGGTCAGCAGTTCTGTCTCAAGGATACTGTGTCTTTGTAGTATTCTTTGGCTTAGTTGGGACAACTCAAGCAAGTTAGTTTGACTATGTCCTTTCTCGATCAGCTATGTTTGAACTATGCCCTCGACATTCTTCCATGGAAAGTATTTTTTGTTGTGTAGGTGACATTATTAAGGTAGACACTGACTCCTTGTTTTGCCTTTTTTCTAGAAAATTAATTCTTTGACAGTCGCTTTAAGTATGGCATCAATCTGTTCCAGAGCACTCCGTCAAAGCTCTCTTAGCAGAATTCTGTGAATCACAAAATACACCAGCGCAAAAGAGCGACGTGCCCTGTTCTGCAGTGCATTAGCCCTGCTGAGTGATGAACTCCTCATTTCCAGGGAAATGAGTCAGCACGGAGCCAGGCCAGGCCCTGAGTCATGCTGGTGCCCATGGGGCTCCCCAGGAGCCCGCTGCCCTGGCAAATGGGGCTGGCACTGGTGCAGGGCAGCTTTGCTTCCCTCCAGGCACCCCGGCGCTCTCTGTGCCTGCTCTGTGTCATTTCCTCCCTCTGTGGCTGACGAGCATCTTCTGATCCCTTTGCTCACTCCAAAAAGGCATCAGAGACAAAGTGGAGCCAGGTTTTTCTCCAAGCTGAATATTGTAGCATCCAGGGGCAATCAGCAGGGCAAGAGAAAGTCAGGTTTAGTAGAAGGATTTTTCACAGCGAGGGTAGTTGTGAAAAACGCCAATCACTTGCTTTTGAAATTGTTAAAAGTTTAATAGTAATAAACTGGTTATAAAAATAGTAATACAATTAGAGTCATAATAATTTGGACAATTTAAATTAGGACAATATGAGACAATAAAAGCAAAGAGTTACAGACATCCAGGTACCTTTTTCGGGGCATCACGAGCCCAAAAAAGGACACCCGTTAACAAAGGATTAACCCTTAAAAACAACAGCCTGTTGCATATTCATACACCTCATCCATGATGCATAAATTTCATTCAAACACAGGATTCTGTCTGGGCAGTTTCAGCTTCTCCCTTCTAACCCTAACAGCACCTTCAAGGCGGGAAGAAGTTCATTTCTTCTGATAAGAAGGCAATAAATTCCCTTTCTCTGAAAGATTTAAGTGTCCTGTGGCTGCTATCTCACTGCAAGACCTTTCTGTTTAACAAAGCATCCTACATAGCACAGTTTCTATTTTAATAATTTTTATAACCTAAAACTATATTTAACACAGTACTTAAGAGAATTAATACAGCATTACTTCCTAACACCACACATATAATATTCATTTTAATATTTGCAAAAAGCCAATCATAAAATACCTGCATTTTTCACAGTAGTTAAACACCAGAACAGTGTGCAGTGTAAGGCTGGCCACATCTGTCCTGGGGGTGGACAGCTCCCCTCACCCAACTGTGATATTTTATGAAAAATCCCTTCACCAGAATTCCTTCTCCTGGGAAGCTGGCAAGCTTCAGCTTCTCCCTGTTTTGCTACTTTAGAAATGTAATTTAGAGAATTGTTTACCCAGCGTGTGAATTGTTTTAATTTAATGACCAATCACAGCCAGCTGTGTTGGACTCTCTTGAGTCTGTCAGGGTTTTTATTAGCATTCTTGTCTAGCCTCGGATGTATCTTTTCTCTTTCTTTAATATAGATTTAATATAGCATTTCTTTTAATAGAATATACTATCATAAAAAAATAGATCCGCCTTCTAAGGATATGGAATCAAATTCTCATCTCTCACATCATCCTGGGGACTGCACAACACCACAACCAACACCCTGAATTAACCTGCTTTGAACAGGCATCTGAACTAGGTGACCTGAGGGGTCATTTTCAATCTGAATTATTCATGATTCAAAAACCTGCATGTGTAACTGTGCTCTCAATCAGTTTTCTAACCTGACTTCAAATCTCAGCTTTTAATCCAAACTGAGGTTTACCCATAACATTTGTATTGTGCTGGTTTCTTAAAGAACTTTAGACATTCTAAAGTTGATGGTTTATTTTTTAGCATTGCTGTTCAAGAGGGTTTTTTTTTTTTAATTGATGACAAATAAAAATTTCCAGGAGGTGAGATTGTAGAAGTAAGGATGGTGCAGGTTTGGGCTTTGGCTGCAGTGTGTGACCAAATCCAGTGCTGTTTGTTCCTTTTTGCATGTGCTCACTGTTGTGGCAGTGATGATGTGCCAGTTTCTCTCTGGCCTTCACCATTGTGCATGGTAGCCCCAGATTTGTACCTAGGTAGCCTAGAGGACCTTTTTAATTTTTTTGCAGTGGTGAAAAAGTATTCTCTGAAAGGCCAGCGTGGCAAGGGAGCTGCACTGTGTCTCCCCAGGAAGTTTACTGTTGCAATAACACAGATAAAAAGGATTAGACAATGTGTGGAGTTTCTCAGGCTCTGTGAAACTAAAAATAAAAACTCTGTATTTTTTGTAGTTACTTGTATCTCAGGTGCCAGTATGTACTCCCAGGCTTTTTCTCATGCATCCTTTTGAAAAAAAAAATATTTCAAACTGCATTTAATAATTTAAAAATACCATACTGCTTTGACAATTCTTTTTTTCTTTTTTCTTTTTGGTACTTGGTTCCCTAGCAAGTAATTTTTAAAAGCATTGCTTAAGTAACCTAGAAATTTGCAGATTTATTTGCTTGCTTGCAAGAAAGACAACACTGTCTTTGGTTTGTCCTCTTTCAGAGTAAGTTTTTTTGGTAGTTTTGCTGCTCCCAAGTTCCCCCTTCAGTTTTCTCTCAGGGACTTCATTCTTTTACGCCTGAGACTTCTTGAAGTGAATATTGAGTTTTTGTTTTTCCTGTCATTAGGCTGGCCTACCTCAAGGAAAAGTTCAGACCCTTCCAGAGAGAGGATCAAAGAGGTCAATTATAAATGAAAGGTAGGGGAAGGAGGGATATTTTCCTGTCTTGCTTCATCATTTTCACTGATGGAGTCTGCAGAAGCAGAACAGTCTGGTGCTTGTAATAGTTGGGGATGGCTCTGTGTTTTCTGAGCTCATGATGGAGAGGAGCCAGGCACAGAGCTGGAGCAGTGTACAGCCTGCCCACATATTTGGAATGGGCTGGGAATCAGGTTCTGATTTCCCAATCACTGCCTGCAAAAAGCAGAGATGAGGCAGAGGGGAGGAGATTTCTCCTGTTCGTTTGTGGAGGTGGGGAGAAAAGAGAAAGGAATGAAGAATGGAAAATGAAAGAGAAATGTATCTCAGGTGTCAGTATGTACTCCCAGGCTTTTTTTCATGGATCCTTGATGCCATGAAAAGAATCTGTTGTGTTCCTGCTCCTGGGGCACTGTTGCTAGACAGAGCATTTGCTGAAGAAAACACCATGTTTGGGTTTTCAAATGCTTGAATTTCAACTGTGCCGTTGGCCTCTGCAGCTTGGAAGGGAGTCCAAGAGAAACAATCTTCCTCTCCAAAGAGGTTTAGCTTGCATCATGCAGGCTCCTCAGCCTGTACAGTCATTTGAAGTGATGTAATGAATAAAAAGTGGAAGTGGCATCTTTCAAATCCTCCTCTCAACCAACCTCAGGCCTGGGCAGGAGAAACGAAGGGCTCCCCATAGTCCCTGTTTGTCACTGTGTAGATGAAGAGAAAAAACATTCAGCTTTATCTTGGGTCCATTTGTAAACCCTTGATAAATTCCAACCCCCTCCCCAGCCCCCAAAGCAGCGAGGGAAGGGAAATGTTGACTTTGGAAAGGATGAGCTGTGTGCACAGGAGCGGCACTGACGCGCGGTCGGCTGCCTCGGATTCTTCTCTGGGGTTTTTGTGGCTCCTCTTTCCCCCTCACCAGTACAAGGCAGTTCATTGAGAAAACTTTAAACCAGCCTCTAGGACATGACTGCAGCTCTGAAGCCTGTCCTGTGGGTCAGCACAGGAAAATGAAATGTTATGTCTTTGCAGCATGGAGAGATTGTCCTGCCCTCCAGAATTTCCATGTTTCTCCGGCGCATTTGTAATTATCGTGAATCAAGTGCCTTTGCATTTTTTACACATTGCCCTCCCACATAAGGAAATAATTCTGGGTGACCTCTCACAAGCAGTGAGCAGGTTTTTCACATTGTGGAATTGGCTGCAATTTACCCTAAAATCTGCAAGATTGCTGTGGTGACCCAGAGGTGACTTGTGTGCTGTCACCCCATCCAGTAGGCAATAGTGAGAAGTTGCTGCTTAATTAATTTGTACTGCTTCAGTCTGTTCAGAGTGGAGAGAAATGTGGAGGTTTGAACAGCATTGTAATGGAAGGTGAGCCATTCACTCACCATTCCCATCCTCTGCTCCTTGGGAGAATTTGGCCCAGGTGGGAGCAGGGCAGGTGGGACAGGTTTCTGCCTGCTCTTCCACTGCCTCTTTTTTCCAAACCTTGAAAGCTTTGTCCTCCCCTGAGCTTTTCAATAGACCTGAACACAATGGTTCTGCCCCCCTGAGATGTCACAGGGCAGCTGAAGGCTCAGCCAACTCAGGAGAGAATTTACAATCTTGATTAAAATCCATGGGGTTTATTTCAGCTGTCTTGTTCTGGAGTGAGTAGAAAATAACAAACAACAAAACAGCCTCGTTTTTGATATAATTTGCATTCTTAGGCATAGGTAATTCTGGCCAGAAGAGCAAATGAAGCCAAAGATCTGTATGTTTATGAAGAAGCCTAGTGTTTTTTTTGAAATATACTCACAGTAAGCATGTTTTTAGCTAAATGTGCAGTGGTATATACAATTAGTCTTTGAAACCCAGTACAAAGTAACAGCTGGTTTGAACTCAACTCCAGGAGCTTTTTATGGCTAAAAAATAAAATAAAAAAAATCTTACGTGAGATATAAAAATGTTAATGTTTCAATAAAATATATTTTTTCATGTTGACCAGGTCACTACAGCTACTGTAAGCAGTTGGGCTGTTGCAGGAAGGTTTTCTATTTCAATATAAAGATCCTCTTTGTAATTAGTTATTTTGATATTTTGCAGCTTTCCTTCTTGGAATAAATATTCAGTAAATATTCAGCCTTAGAAACTTGTTTGCTAAAGGAAAAGGAAAAGAAAAAAATTAACTCTGTGAATGAAGGGGCAAAAGTCGCTTGTCTGAGGGCTTAAAAACAGATTGATTTTGAGGTGTCTTGTTTTTTACAAAAGTCCCTAAAATCCCAGCTGATTGCTGCTGTACCAGCTGGACTAAAAATGGTCATTCCTTCTGTCCTCCTCAGCACAGACACTAAATCCTACATTAAATTAGACATCTGATAAACCAGAAGCCTCAAGTGCAAGTGCTCATCATTGGGATGCTGGTTTTCAGGCTTTTTCTTTCCTCCAAAAGGAGGTAAATGACATAAAAGCACCAATAACTCAATAGCAGTGCATGTCAAAAAAACCCATCTGGAAAAACATTAATGAGGTTTACAAATTGTTGGGTTAAAGAATGAGTTCCCAGGAAAAAAATAGATTATTAGCAAAGCAATATTGTCTTCATTGAAGAAAACATTTAGAAACTGCAAGAGATGTTTAACCTTATTTTTTTCCTTCATTAATACATTATGTGGTTACCCAAACTTATGATTGAAGGGCTGCTTTGTTCCTTCTTTGTTAGAGACTAATGTTTCGACTGAATCAGGTAAATGGAACTTGTCTTACATAACTAAAAAAAAAATAAAAAATCTGAACCTAAAATGATTTTTGATTATACTTTAACGAGACACAGTTTCTGAGCTTGTTCACACTGGATGATTTCACTTGCTGCATCGTTTAAATATTCATGAAACTTGAAACAGAAATGAAGGCAGGTCTCACTTCTCTGACTGTACAGCTCATGAAACTCCACTGACAAACATTGTAGAAGGATTTATGGAGCTTTCAGAAATAAGGAGAAGGCTAAAATTCTGGTAGCTTGCATCCCATTATCCTCTTCATGTCCACCTCATGCCCTAAACCTTTAAAATTATTTGCATCACTTACACATCTCTGCATATTTCTTTTTCCTGTAGTTTGTTTGATCCACTCCTTGCACACAACAAACTTGTGCTGGAAGCAAATCTGTGTTCTCCACCGAGGGCAGCAGCATTTGCTCAGATCACATCTTTGAGGATGCCAGAATATGTTTAGAGAATGAGTCAGGAGACTGCAGAAGGAAAAATTTCAGGGTGAAGATAGGTGAGTGATGCTCTAGAGTGATGACTTTTTGTGCAGTTTGTTTCAAATCCAGGTTCTTGTAAGTGAGTCCCAGTTTTTATGATGGCTTGACTCCTTATCTTCTTTACTGAATTCTTCCAGAGATCAATGGGTTCTCTTTTGAATATGGAAAGAGTTATATAATAAGGAAAGTTCTCAGAAACAGGCCTTGGACTTCTCATGCTGTACCTTTCAAATTAGTAGACAGATTTGACCTGACACTCTTTGTCTTAGCTCTCTCTTCCTTAAGGAAGTTTTATTCACATAAATATTTCTGAAGCTCTCAGATACTGTGGTGATGAATGTTAAAAGCTCCCAGAAAATAAAGGAACAGACAGGAGAATTTCCATAGCTTGGAGTTAAGTTTTAGTGCTATATATTCTGGAGAAAATACAGCTGCTCATTCAAACACTTTTGTAGGCAGCACCTATTCTGTTTGCCAAATCAGAGTGTTTCACCCTGCAGTGAAACACCTCATGGCCACTTCATTAAGCTCCATGCTGTGCTGGATTTTGGAGTTAAAAAGTGGAGTTCTTTGTTTATTTGCAACCTTTTTTTTTTTTTCTTTTTCATTCATTATTCAGGTGAATCAGTAATTCAGAGAGATCAGGTTTCTGCCTGTCTCTGGCCATGGGAGGGCCATGTGTCTCAGCCCAAGGTTTGAAAAGTTCCAGTGCTCTGTTGAGTGAATTTCTCCCAGCTCTCACTGCTCTTGACTCATCTGACAAGAGTTTTTCCTGGCTTTATCTTGAATCTGTGATCACAGTGCCCATCCAGCCTGTTCCCAGTGCTCAGGAGCCCTCAGGTGGGATGTTGTGTTGGAGATCCCAGTCTGTGTGTCCCTGCCACAGTGAGTCCCTGTCCCCTCTGTCCCACTACTGTCCTCTGGGAACTGGCTGATCCTGGACAAGGGGGACTGGCTTCACACTGGGAGCAGGTTTAGGTTAGATCCTAGGGGAAAATTCTGTGCTGTGAGGGTGGTGCCAGGCTGCTGAGAGCCCCTGGGTCCCTGGCAGTGTCCCAGGCCAGGCTGGGTGGGCTCTGAGCTGCCTGGGACAGTGGAAGATGTCCCTGCTCATGGAAGGAATGAAATGATGTTTAAGGGTCCTTCCAGGACCCTTCTCTCTCCCTTCTCTCCCTTCCAGGCCTTTCTCTGTCCCATGATTTTGGTTTTGCCAAGTCCCATGAAGAATCCCTACCTGCCCAATGTCCCTTTCATTGTCACTGCAGTTTTCTGACCAGGATTGTCCCAAGATGTCCCTGCTTATGGCAGGAATGAAATGATGTTTAAGGGTCCTTCCAACCCAGGCCTTTCTCTGTCCCATGATTTTGGTTTTACCAAGTCCCACGAAGAATCCCTACCTGCCCAATGTCCCTTTCATTGTCACTGCAGTTTTCTGACCAGGATTGTCCCTCCTCTCCTCCAGCTCCTCACAGCCCTGACCCTTTGCAGTCCCTTGCTGTGACTCTGGAGCTGAGCCACTCTGGTTTTTTCCCTAGCAGTGACTCTCAGCTTTCACAGCAGTGGGACAATGGCACTTTTTACCCCTCTGTTTCCTTTTTCAGCCTAGGAGATAAGGCTGTTTAGTCTCCTTCTCCAAAGTATTTAAAAATCTGGGTAAGAAGCAGTTCAGCAGTCTGCAAGCACAGAGCACCACTGTTAATGAGTGAAATGAGAGAAAAGTGAGGTTGGTGATGGTGCATTGAAACAAACACTCAGGCACTTTTCTGCCAAGCTGCAAAGAGCCTGCCCAGGATTTTAGTGCTGGGCATCCCTGCAGAAACCCAGCAGCTCTTTCCTTTGAAATCTCAGCCCCTGAAAACAAACAGCAGAGGCTCTGAGGCACTCAGTCCACCTCACCTTGGTGTATCCCAGCCTTTACTTTCCCCACTGGAAGATGCAGCCCTGGTGCTCTGGGCCCTGCAGAACCTGTGTGCTCTGCCCTCTGCCCCAGCTGCCATCTGCTCCCCGAGCTGGCTGCAGCCACAGGCAGCAAAGCCCTTTGGATGGCAGCAGGGAGGTTACCTGTCCAAACCAGGGAGGCATTTCTCCAGGGGAGCAGGGCAGGGTGGAGGTTTGCTGGTTTAGCATGCCTGCATTCCTGTCTGGCACTCACAGCATTTAAGAGTGACCTTCCTGCAGTTTGGCTGCCTTGAGCCCCATGGAAAAGGCCTTCAGCAGAGACAGGAGGTGCTGCTGGTGCCTTGAGAGACTGGCCTGGAGCAGAGGCTGGGCAGAGCTACAGAATAAAGCAGGGATTTATTCAAAGGATCTCCTCCATGGATCCACCTTGGGCAGCACAAGAGCCCAGCCAGGGCTGCACCCAAGATGAACCAAAATGGTCCCAAAATGAACCCAAGATGAACCAAAATGGCCCCAAAATGAACCCAAGATGGACCCAAAATGGTCCCAAAATGAACCCAAGGTAAACCAAAATGGCCCCAAAATGAACCCAAGATGAACCAAAATGGTCCCAAAATGGCCCCAAAATGGTCCCAAAATGAACCAAAATGGTCACAAAATGAACCCAAGATGAACCAAAATGGCCCCAAAATGAACCCAAGATGAACCAAAATGGCCCCAAAATGAACCCAAAATGAACCCAAGATGAACCAAAATGGCCCCAAAATGAACCCAAGATGACCCAAAATGGCCCCAAAATGAACCCAAGATGAACCAAAATGGCCCCAAAATGAACCCAAAATGAACCCAAGATGGACCCAAATGGCCCCAAAATGCACGGCCGGGCACGGGGTCTGTCCCTGGGATCAGTTCTGCTCCATTTGCATCTTGCAGTTCATTGTCCCATCCCAGCTTTAGCCCAGGCAGTCCCACCCTGCTTGTTTTTCTCTCTGCAGCCCACGGTGTTTGTGCTCCTGGGCTGAGATTTGGATCATTTGTCCTTGGTGCCCAGCTGGAGCAGGAATTGTTTTGTGTCCCTGCTCTGTGCACAGAGCTCACCATGCCCTGATGTGAAGCCCAGACCCACACACTAAAGCAGCACAGAATGTGAAAAATATAAAAGCTAAACCTGAGGCATCACTGCATAGGCAAGGTGATTCTTGTTTTTTCTTAGTGGCATATCTTTTATTTTAAACTTAACAGCTCTTCTCTTTCCAGTGTGTTAGAGGGATTCTTTTACACCCAGCTGTGTAACCTTGCTTGATCACACTGCAGTGATTCTTCAAAAGAATGGAGATTTTGCTTCACTTTTTACTTTTTCTTTTTTTGAACTTCCCACCTGTTTGAGGTCATGCCCACATTTTCTTCATGTCTTTGTTTTTATCTTAATAAATAATACAGAAATGAGCTTGAGAGATAATACATAAATAGGCAGCAGTGTGTATCCACAATTTCTTAGGGTTATCATTCATCATGTGTGCATCTACATATAAAATACATCCTTCATCCACATATTGGAAAACCCTTGAAGAATCTCTTTCTAAGCAGTGCTGGGCAGGTTTTTTTGAGGTTTTTTTTGCCAGAGTTAAACATTTGAAGAGCAAAGTCCATGCGTGGTTCTCATGGGCCTATTTTTAGTTTCTCGTATGGGAAGAATGGCAAAAAATAGCCCAGGACTGAGTTTGGATTTAGTGCCCAGAATGTTTCTGGGTTAGCTGACAGGAGTGTGTGTGTCTGTGGCACAGGGCTCACTGTCACACCTCTGCACCCTCATTACCAGGACTCCCAGCAGAGCTGCTGCACTTCCAGCACTCCAAGCACTCATTTTAACGTGCTGTAAAGTGCACCACAGCTTTGAAGTGCTATTTTCAGCCTTGATTAGGGATTGCTGGCCTGAAAGATCTATATTTCTCTATGGAGAGGCTTTTTTGCATTCATAAATCTCTGGGTTTGGTTCTCCATCTGTGCCTC
Source organism: Geothlypis trichas (assembly GCA_009764595.1). Lineage (NCBI taxonomy): Eukaryota > Metazoa > Chordata > Aves > Passeriformes > Parulidae > Geothlypis > Geothlypis trichas. Next base: position 1,754,483 of record CM019904.1, on the reverse strand, counting down.
CCTTCAGAAGCTGTGGATGGGTGGGATGCACACAGAATTCCTGCACTTTATGCAGGGGATGCATCTGTAGCCTGCAAGTGCTGCATCTTTTAGATGTGCATCATTTTGAACCAATTCAAATATTCAAAAGCATCAGGATTTCTGCTTCTTTGGTTATTGCTTTCTTCTTCTGTCCTTGACGATTTTTAGGTGTTGTTTGGTACTTTGGGCTCAGGGTGGAAGGCTGGTATTTCAAAAGTGCAAATCTGCCTGTGTGACTCCAAGACAAGGAGCTCTTAGAGCAGACTGTATTCTGGTGCATATTTTCAAATAATGACTTGTGAGGAATCAGGTAAGAGAAAGGAACAAAGATATTTGAAGTCCTTTCTCTTAAAAAAAAAAACACCCCAAAACTAAGTCTAAAACCTAAAACTTTTAAAACTTTTAAACTTCAAAACTTCTAAAACTTCTTTAAACTTTTTTTTTCTAATTAAAACTTCTAAAATTCTAGCAAAATAACTCTTGTGGCTATGAAACTTTCCATGGAAATACCTGCCTCATATTTTCCCAGTCACTTTCCATTGCAGCTGTCTCCTAACTAAATAAAATATCCTGCCTCATGAATGACCTGCTAGCATTTAAAAAAGAAAAAGGTGAGCATCTGACTGGGCAGGGTTTGGCTTGTTTGAAACCTTTAAAAGGAGGGGGTAATACTGAAGCAAAAAGCTTCCTTTCCCCTGAGACAGACAGAAAGGAAAACAAAAGCTCCAAGTTCCCCAAAGTGGAGCAAGAATTGAAAATGTTTCAAGAGTGTCCCCTCCCTGTTCTGTTTGACAGAATACCTGCACTTTCAGAAAACCCTTTAAATAGTGACTGGACTGGAAATGAACAATTACAAGCTCTGGCCTTTGTTGTTCATCACTTATTGGGCAATTACATGGCAGCTTTGTATGATTTTCTTGGCATGGCTCTGAATTTGGTGTGCAAGACTGAATTGTTCAACACTCAGTTCACTGGCCATTAAATGAGCAAATTATTCCAGTAGCAAAAAGGGCAAATTTTTACCTTGCCCTCATGTTTCCACCCTTCTCTGTCGTTCTCTGTTTATGTGAAAGGGAATGAGGAGGAAAGGCAAATATTTCCCTGCCTCCAGGGCTGTGGACAGTTGGAGGAGATGCTCTGGTCACTCCAGATTTGGTCCTTTGCTTGTTTAGATGTGGCTGTGTGGGAGTATATCTCTTCTTTATAATAGCACCCAGGTTTGGAAAGCCCTTTTCCTACAACTTGTGGGAGGCTGCTTGAAAACCAAACCAAAACCTCTGTAGAGAGGCAGGTTAGGGTGATAAACTGTGAGGGTGGGGGAGCAGTTTTTCTTTTAAAAACTGACTTCATCAGACAGCTCCATTTTGGCTTGGATGAAAGCTGCATCACACGTGGGGCATCTCTTTCAATTTGCATTTTATAAATGCTCAGGATGCTCCAAGCAGGTTACAAAAACTGATGGCCGAGTTAGAACTGCAGAGTTACTGCAAATAACGAGGCGTGGAACACGAGCTGAGGGAATAAAGCCTTTCAGCAGCCTTCATCTAAGCATGTGTACTTAATTTCCCCAGTTCTCCTGAGTGCAGAAGCAGCAGGAAGGTCCCAGAGCAGGAGAGCAGTGGGGCAGTGAGGCTGCAGTGAGGAGCTGCAGGCACAGAGCTCCAGGGTGATGTTTCCCCGAGCCCCCTCCTGTTGCTGATGTGGCAGGGGTTTGTAGGTGGGTGGAGGAGACAGACTCTTGATTCTATGATCAGAAGGCTAGATTTATTATATTATGATATATGTATAACATTATAACTATATTACATAAAGATAGAAAGGCAGAGCTTCTTCTGAAGCTGCTAAGCTAGTAGAGAGATAGAAAGGAATGAATAACAATGTCTGTGTCCCAGCACAGAGCGATAGCAGTCCTGCTGTGAATGGTCAGCAGATCCAAACATCTGCTGACCATTCAACCACAGGTGAATCTGCTGCATTCCACAGCAGCAGATAATAATTGTTTACATTTGCTGGTAAGCCTGTGAGCTCCAGCAAGGAGAAATCCTAAGAAAAGATTTCTCACAAAAGATGTCTACGACACCCTCCTCTCTCCATGGCATTTCTTGGCTCCTGGCTGGTGGGGTGTGACCTGAGTGACTGCCAGGCACTGACCCCCGTGGCAAACCTGTAAAACATCATACAGAATGAATAAGAAGTCTCTTCTTGGGCCTGCAGCTGGCTGGATGCAGACATAAGGCAGCAGGGATGTTTTGGAAGGAAGGCAGGGCTTGACAGAGAAGCCAGTCTCCTGATAAAGGTTTATTCTGGCACTTTGCTGTGTTTATGATACCATCTGCCAGGGCCACGGCCTCTTTTTTCATCATATTGTTGTTTAAATTTTTTTCCTAAACCTAATCAGCCCTTAGGTTGAGGAGTCTGAAAAGCAGAAATTTGATATGGATGTAAATTTTTCCTTTAGAGTTCTTTGACAGGAGTTGTAACTGCCTGAGCTCAAATCTGCTTCATGTATAAATGGTCAGGACCAATTGTTCCTGTTATGAGAAGAAAGTTTTATTTTTATAAATATTCTCAAAATAGATTTAATATTGCCCACTTTTTTTAGTTGGTTGTTTTTTATTTTCCTCATGTAGATATTCAATCTTGTTTGCTTGCTTACTTTTTCTCTGTGTTAGTTTAGTATTACAGGATAGTATAAGCATGGTTGTTTTCAAGAAGGGTTGCTATTTGAGTGTGTTTTTAAAACCTCTTTTCCCCCTCAGCCTCACAATCTCAATAATAAGCTTTTCTCAGGTCTAGGCATCTGGTCTCTGGTTTAAGAGCTGCACAGTCATGCTGTTCCTCTATCAGTTATGTGATAACTGCTACTTTAAATAATCACCCTTGACCTTTTTGTAGCCTCCCAGGCTGATAGATGGGTTAAACCATATTTACAGTGGTAGCCAGAGAGGTTCTTTGTTCAAGTCTAACTGCTGGTTTGGGTTTGTTATTGACAGTAGCCCTCAGGATTTCCCCTTGGGTATCAGGCCCCATTGTTCCAGAAGCAGCACAGAACCAGGACAGAACCACACTTTGTTCTGCCCCAGAGAATTTTCAAATTGAGTTTTGGCTGGAGGAAAGTTCTGCCTTGAACTGATTCAATACCACCTGGCCCCCATGTGTTGTGCCAAGAATTTCCCTCACATTGGGAAATTAATGTTTTACAATGCAATGAGTTGTTTTTCTGGCTTTTTCTTTTGCAGCTGCATTCAGTGACAAAGCAATTTTTTGGCTGCTGAAATTTGAGGTGTTGGAGCTGTACTGACTGTGTCCTCTTAGGGCAAAAAAAGTTCTCCAGCAGTAGATAGTTGCCCACTTTTTAGCAGCCAGGAGTTTGTTTGGCAATGCACTTTGTGAGGTAAAAACTGAAAGGAAATGGTTATAGCATAGGAGAGATGCTAATGAAATTTAAACACAAGATCTAGAAAGAAGTCTGGGCTCTTCTTTGTCACTTTTTTCTTGACTACTCAAGATAGAAATTAACCTTGTCTCATACCTCTTCCATAACTTGGAGTTTTTCTTCTGGTTTTGGCCAGAACCTGACAAAAATCATGAATTAACTCTACCCTGGTACAACTAATCCCATGGGCCTTTTCTGTAAGTGAAGTTACTGCTTCCTCTTGTTCCCACAGGGACTTGGGAACAATTAGAGGAGATTAGTAAACAAGATTGGAGCAGCTAAATTGGCCAATTCATCCCTATCTCTTGCTTGTTTGCTAGATTTAGGGATGGATTTTGCATCCCTTTGTAGAAAGCAGCCACTGACAGAACCAGAGGACGTTGGTCAGGCTGTGACAAGGGAAATAGAGGTTGGATATGAGGAAAAAGCTTTTTATTAAAAGGGTGATGAAGTTCTGGAATAGCTGCCTGGGGAGGAGATGGAGTCCCCATCCCTGGGTGTGTTTAACAAAGCCTGGATGTGGCACTGGGTGCCAGGGTTCAGCTGTTGGGGCTGGGTTGGACTCGATGGTCTTGGAGGTCTCCTCCAACCTGCTCATTCTGTGAATTCTGTGTGAGCTCTGTGGAAGTGCAGCCTTTAAAAAAAAATCATAAAACAACAAATGAAGAACCAGTGAACACTTGTGTGCCCACTGAGCAGTTAGGTCTGTCCCCCAGGCAGAATGGTGAGTTCTGTGTCCTGTCCTGCAAGAGTGAAACTCCTCCTGGCATGGAGGCCTGGACAGCAGAACAAAACCAGCCCTCTGCTTGCCACATTGCTGGCACATCTCTGCTCTGGTTCTTTGGTTACCTGGTGGTTGTATGAGCTTGGAGGATATTCCTTTTTCTCCCTGTGCCCCCCATTCCTTAACAGGATGTATTAAATTGTTGGCCTTGTATTTGTATTACATTTTACCATATCTACAGGTGTGCTGCCTGGGCTGTGGATCAGGCTCTGGCCTCGCTCTGTCTCTGCTCTCTGGTGGCCACATGTGTTGGATCTCCTTGGTCCTCACAGCCTGGCTCTTGGGAGGTGTTTCCTTGGTTTGGACAGTGTTTCCTTGCTGCCAGCCCCAGGGACACGCTGTGCTGTTGGATCTCCTTGGTCCTCACAGCCTGGCTCCTGGGAGGTGTTTCCTTGGTTTGGGCAGTGTTTCCTTGCTGCCAGCCCCAGGGACACGCTGTGCTGTTGGATCTCCTTGGTCCTCACAGCCTGGCTCTTGGGAGGTGTTTCCTTGGTTTGGGCAGTGTTTCCCTGCTGCCAGCCCCAGGGACACGCTGTGCTGGGCACCAGCAGTGCAGCTGGAGCTGCTCCTGTGCCACCAGGACGTGTGCCCTGCCCTGGGTGATGCACACCTGGCACCAGGGACAGCAGGGACAGCAGCTCCAGTGCTGTGGTTTTCCTGGAGCACAGCCCTTGCAGGGCCATCTCCAGCTGGGTCTCAGCTGCTGTGAGCTGCTGCATCCTGACCTTGGAAAGACTGAAGACTTGCAAGTCCTGAAGATCTGGCCACTCCTTGTGGCTCAGGAGCTGCCCAGCAAGCAGCTTCACAGCCCAGTGACCAGATTTGCAGGAATCCATTCAGGACACACATCTCTGAATATCTTGAGAAACTCTGTGAGTGAAGTTTGACAGCAGCAGAAAAGCTCATTTCAGTCAGTAAACCCTTTACAACTTGAAACAATCAAGTTTCAAGTTTCAAAACAATGGGGTTTTTCCCAGGGTTTTGAGGCTTTTTCCTTCAAGATGTTAATTTCAACTCTCTGTAGTAAAACAGAACTGAAATGCTGTTGTTCTAGAGATTGAAATATTGAAAACAGATGTTCTGGTGTCTGATAAATATTCTCTTTCTCCCTTCAAATACTTGTATCAAACCCAAAATCTTTAGCTGATTCAGTTTGTGTTTTGAAGAAACCCAGGTTTAATTCTTCCAGTCAAGTCAACTGGTTGTGTTATTTTCTTATATGCAGGTGCCCTTTGCATTCTGTAGACAAGGAATTGATCTGTATCTGTACAAGACACTTTGTATTAAAGACAAATCAGTTTTTTAATTAATAACCAGAATGCTATTTCATTGAAGAAAAAAAAACCACAAAATTCTTGTGTATTAGGATGTGAGGGCATTAAATCAGTGTTATCCACAGTGCATTTTTAACTCATGCTCCTCAAATAAAGGCTTGGTATGTATTTGTGCTGTAAGACAGGAGCAGTTTTTGTGCTGCTGTGTACTGTGGCAGTAGCAGGTATTTAGGCAGTGGATAAGCTACTGGGTGAATTTTCACAAGCTTTCTGACCTTCCTGATGCTGGCATTGCCTCATCTTCTCAAATAGAACTGAGATAATTTGGCCCTTGAGATAAAGAAGGAGAGATCAAGTTATTTTTAGCATTAGCTTGCTTTAGTTCTGGCATTTTGTTCTGTCCTGCCCATCCTCCTGAGTGGAAGGATGCAGCTTGTTTATTATGTTTATTATATTTTATCATTTCTACTCTTCTGGCCTTGGATGCTGCAGCAGGTTTCCCACCAGTGCTGGGGCAGCATGAAAGCTCAGTTTGCAGTCCTTGCATTTATTTTTGTTCCTTGTAGTCAAAACCCTTCTTTCTCACTTAGAGAAAATGTAATTTGCTTCTTTCTCTGTCTCTTTCTCTCTCCCCTTCCTCCCTCCCTTAACAATGTTGAAGAATTATTTTTTTTCTGTGATTCAGACTCCAGGAAGTGCAATTTCTAAGCACATGAAATGCTGTGATGTAACACTCTAAATGCTGTAATTTTTTTTTACAGCAGCAGAAAATAACCCAGCTGTGTCTTCTGTAAGTTACAGTGCAAGCATTTAGTGCTGTTGTCTTTAGAGATTCCAAATGTTTTGAGCTTATCAGTAGTTATCAGTGTGGGCACTGATAACTGTATTATACAGTGATAACTGTGCCTGTATTTCCACACACTTTTTCCTCCATTCTCTGTAATGAATATTGTGGAAAATGTTGGGAGCTTTATGCATATGGAAGCTGGATGCCACTTTTGAGTCCTAGGGCCAACAAAAAGTGGCATTACAAGGAATTGGGAACTCTTTTCCCCTCTTTGATCCTGTCCTCAGTGTCACACTCCAGCCTGGCACTGGGAATATTCACTTTGTGTGGCTCCTTGGTGAGACCTGGGCACATGAGCAGCTCCTTGATCCACCTTGGGCTTCCTGATTTTCTCCTGAAGCACTGCAGGTGTTTTACCATGGACTTTGCTTTCCCTAAAAGCAAATTAAACTGCTGGTTCCACTGTGTGTGGTGAGGGGAACAGGGTGGAGGTGTGGGAGGAAAAGTCTAAGGTTAGCAAAACTATTTTGGTTATATACATTTTTATTTATGTTCTATATTTAGGTATGAGAAGGGAAGTTATTTTTTTCATCTCCTGTAGTTCTCCCAAGCTCATAAAGCATCTGTTTCTCAGCCTCTGTCACCTTGGCCTGAACCAAAGTGGTTGGTGGCCCTGGTTCTCCTTCAAGGAGTCTTTGTCCTAATAAAGGGACCCATTGAGAGGGCCCAAGGCACACAGGCACTCAATATTCAGAATGCAACTTGTGGAATTTGGGTCTTTACACTGATAAAGTGGGCAAAGTGCAATTATCTATGATTTCCCTTTCTGAAAAAAGGAATTGCAGGGGAAAATTGAAAGTGGAAGAGAAGAAAACGGAGCAGTTGTTGTGAACACTTGGATGTCAGAGGTGCTTCACACACCTCAGTGAGTCAGAGGGGTTTGTGGAAATGCTTTCTCTCCTGGCATTTTGGCTCTTTATCTCTTCTGTCCCTTTTCATCTCTGCATCCACGGGCTGAGCTGGAGTGGATTCCATTTCTTGAAAGCTTGGGGAAGGTTCAGCCAGGTCTGGGCACAGCTGTAAAGTTTTCACTTTCCTCAAGTCATCCTCTCTAGCTGGAGTCCTAACTGAGGAAAGAGGATTGCAAGATGCCCGAGTTCAGCCCGGGTACAGGACATAAACATTTATTTTTTTTTATCCTTTGAGTTTTTCTGTCTTTCCAGTTTCACTTTCTTAAAAAGGAGGGTTGTTGGTATGTGAAGCCTGTCCTCCTTGTGATGCTTAGAGGGCTCAACAGCTCATTTTCAGGAAGAGTGATAAGATCTCCTGGCAGCCAGAAATAAGAATAACTCAGTTCCCTGGTGTATACCCTTGACTCCCCCCCAGAAAAGAACTTGGACACATAAATAGTTGATCAGAACACAGCCTATGGTCTGATCCCATGAACTGAAGATATTTGGTTTCTCTTCCCAGTTTTGCAGTACTGTACTGGGTAAATGCCTCAGTTCTCCATCTATGAAAGGGAGATAATTTTCTTTTTTTCCTCGGGAAGATTCTGAGTTAATAAGTTTGTATGGTGGCCTGGAAATGCTGTAGAAGTGGAGAATCTACTGAGATTTCTCTGCTTGGCAGCTGACAGAGGGAGGGACTCAAAGCCACCTCACAAAACTCAGACTAAATGTGTTTAAGCAGAGCTCCTGGAGGACCAGGCTGGTTCCCAGGCACAGGAGGAGAAACAAAGCACAACCTCCAGGCCATGCTGGATTGATGGAAATGGTGTTGGCTTCAGGGACTCAGGACTGAATCTGTAATCAATGCAGATCTGGAGAGATCCTTTCTCATAGTCAGAAAACCAGAGCTGCAGAGCCACTTAGCTCTGAGCAGAGTGCCCCCCTCTTTTATTTGTTTTTTTTTATATTTTTTCCTTTAATTTTATTTTTTTCTTCTTTTTTGTACTTGTTTTGATAGTTAGAAATATAACTACCTTTCCATGTGGACCCACCTGTTTAGGGTGAAGTGAGATCTTTCTAGTAAAATAACGCTCTTGCTAAATCAAAAGAGCATTCTTGCACAAACTGAACATAAGAAGATGAATATATATTTCATATATTTCAAATGTATGAAATTTGAATATTTCAAATCATGGGAAAACCTTGGAGCAAATATGAAAAATGTCTTTACTCTGCCTTCCAGAAACCTCCACTGAAACCTCTCCTCTTAGGGTGCATGAAGGTGCCTGACAGTTCCCCCTTGTTCAGCACGAGCCCAGTGTGCTGTAGGGTGGATGAAACCTCTTAGGGTGGATGAAACCTCTCCTCTTAGGGTGGATGAAATCTCTCCTCTTAGGGTGGATGAAATCTCTTAGGGTGGATGAAATTTCTTAGGGTGGATGAAATTTCTTAGGGTGGATGAAATCTCTTAGGCTTGCCAGACTGGTTTGAAAGGCAGTATTTCAAATCATGGGAAAACCTTGAAACCATTGTGAAAAATCTGTCTTGACTCTGCCTTCCAGAAACCTCCACTGAAATCTCCCCTCTTAGGGTGGATGAAATCTCTCCTCTTAGGTTTGTTAAGAGTCAGAGTGGTTTGAATATTTCAAATGATGGGAAAACCTTGAAACCATTGTGAAAAATCTGTCTTTACTCTGCCTTCCAGAAACCTCCACTGAAATCTCTCCTCTTAGGGTGCCTGACAGTTCCCCTTGTTCAGCCCATGCCCAGTGTGCATCTTTCTGGCTTTTCCATGTTTGTACCCAGCATCTCTGCCCTCCAGATGGGGAGGAGCCCATGTGACAGCCTGTGTGTGAGATTTGGAGCAGCAGATGGGTGAGAATGACAAACTGTTGCTGTGTAGGCACCTGCCCAGGGATGACTCACAGTCCTGCCTCTGGGTGTTGCTGGGCTGTCCCTGCTCTCCTTTATGGGCTCCTGCATCCTGACCCCACAGGCATTGAGATTTCAGTGCTGATGTCTATTTGTGATGGCTAAGAAAGCACAGAGTGTGTTAAAAATCATGTAGGGGGGAAAGCAAGGTGGGATTGATTTGATATTCCAGCTCTGTAGTAAAGGGAGATGTCACTTCAGTGTGGGGCTGTCACCTGGCATTTCATGCCCTGTTGAAGTTGCCTTGCCCTGTGCTGATCTTGCTCTGGGTGTGTTTGCAGAAGGAGGAGGGTGGTGGGAGGTGCAGTGCACTGAGACAGGAGAGGCTGGTGTTTGTGCCCTGCTCCTGCAGCTCTGGGTGTTCCCATGCTCAGGTGTGGTGGGATCAGCTGGCACAGGCTGTGCCTGGCACCATCACCCCAAGGGAATTGGTGCCAGTGCCAGCAGCAGGGAAATTTATGGCCCAAAGGTGTTTTTGCATGCTGTTCAACTGGGCTGTCACTTAATATTGTCTGGTGGGAGAACCTAAAATGTGTGTATTGCCTTGAGCTAAGCCATTTAGGGCCAGCAGGGTCACAAATGCTGTGGCCATGCAAGCACAGGGACTTGCTAGGCTGGGAATGCATTTAGCACGAGGCTTGGTGTCTGACTCATGGCATTGGTCTGAAACCCACAAATTCTGCACTTTCTGTGTGTACTGACTTGGGGTCTCAAAAGCAAAGCCCTGCTCTGAGCTCTGCTCATTCCATAGAGCCAGAGAGCACCAAAGTTTTGGTGCCTGTGGTCCCATAAATCTGAGGTAGGTAATCAAATCCCACTGCTGTCTGGCTGAAACACATCTTCTGTGCCAGGAATCTGCATGGAAATGTCAGTGGGAAATTCTCCTTGTGAGTTTTCTGTGTGGCAGTTGGCTTTTTATTTTTTCCCCTTTATTTTCAATCATGCAGCTGCAAGGATGAGTAGAAAAGATCCCTGGTTTGCTGTGGAGAGGGATCTGAGCCCCATGTGAGCTCCCTGCCGAGGACAGCTGGAGGAGATGGGGATGGAGTGGGTGAAATGTGTCGTGCTGGAAGGAGATCACTGAGCTGATTTAATTAGTTCCATTTCAGAGCATCCATTTCTGCTCGGGTCACTGCTACGTTCATCTATTTGCTTTTTTCCCCCCTCTTAGCAATAGCCAAATGCAGGGTGATAATTAATTTGGCAGGTTGATTGAGATTGGGTGGCAGAGAGGGGAGTTTTCCTGGATGAGTGATGAAGCATCGCTGGTTGAGCTGAAAGTGAATAGTCTGAAATAGAAAGTAGTTAGTAGAAAATCCCCCCAAGGGTGTGTTTAAACTGAATGTACTTTGAGTTTTGACATTGAGGTTTTTTAGTAAGCCACCAGGCTCTACAGTGGAATTTTAGGACATTTGCTAGCTGGGATCTAGCTGTTGAAATATCAGTGCTGTTCTGCTTTGTGAAGCCTCAAAAGCAGGAAAATGGGATGTTAATGAAAGAAGTGGCTCATGTGTGTGGGTGTCAGGCTGAAACAAGCCTTGGCAGAGCAGTGCTGCTTTCTTTTCCAGGCCAGCCTGGAAGCTGAGGCTTCACCTGCCCGGACTCAGGGATGCTCTCAGAGGGGGAGAAGGCTGTGTGGGTCAGGCTGCTTTGTGGGAGGCCAAATTCTCCTTGTCTTGAAATGTTCATTACTTCATTGCACTATCCCTCAGTGCTGCCATTACAGTTGTTGTGTTTCAGTGAAAGGAGCTGCTGGAGCTGTACATGGCTGCCTTTCTGCCTCACTGTTTGGGCTCACCAGGGACCAGTTCCTGTAGTCCCCATGTTTTGTGTTTCACACCAGATGGACACTAAGTTGCCATATTACCATAAGCAAAGTTGGTTTTTTCCTTTTCAGGAAGCGCTGATGGTATCACAAGAGATCAGCTTTGGTCAGGCTGCTGGGTTTGCTGCCTGCAGAATTCCCACTTGTGGGGCACGGTGGCACTGCCACCTTTGGCATCTCTGATGTTTTCTCTCTCAGCCTCTGCCCCTTTCCTCTTTGGGAGTGACTCTGCTCTGCTGAGAGGTTTGAGCTGGCAGCTGTGGCAAAATGCCAGCCTGTGTGCACAGGGAGGTGCAGGGGTGACACCAATGAGTCACACGTGTCCCTGTCCCTGCAGCAGTGGCTCAGTTCCCTTGCTGGAACTTCCAAAGGTTAAATGTCTGGTGAGACTTCCATGCTTACTCAGTCCTAAGGGCTTTTTTCTGCTGAGACTGCCAGTAAGGATGTCAGTTTGTGATAATTTGGGGTTTTCTTTGGGTTGTTTTCTTTTTCCTGTGAGGTAGACACTTCTCCTCTGGGACTTGAATTGGAAAATTCCCATTTTTATGCAAACTACCAGAGAATGGTCAGCACTGTGATGAATGCACTTGCTAAACTCATTGGGCCTTCCATATGAGCTAAACTCCTAAAACTTGCTCAACTCATTTACTTCCATATGAGCTGTCATGATGTGTGTTCATATTGAGGGTGATCCACCTGAAATCAGCTTGACTGAGAGATCCCTGAAAAGCTTTACCTGCTTTTCCAGTGGGTTTTTAATTGCTGTGCAAAAAGACTTTTCTGTGGAAGCAGAGACCAATGTGTGCTCTGTAACCAGCCCAAAAGGAGGTTTGTGTTAGCAACACCAAGTGCAGAGACACCTGAGTGACACCAGGACCTCACAAAAGATGGGAAGGGAGAGAAAAGCTGTGCACTAAAGAGACAGTAGAATTGGGAACAACAGAGATTTCAGAGCAGATTGTTTTGTAGAAATCTTTAAAGTCTTTAACTAAAGAAAAAACTATGTTAGATACCTCTCCATGACTTCAGGCTTTGCTAACTCTGCTGCAGTAGCTGTCTCATTATCAAGCTAGTGCCAGGCTTGGTGTTGTGAATGGGATTCTTGGTGCACAAAGAATGATTCCCAGTGGGGAAAAAAAAATAAATGAGCTTTCTGACTTTTATTAGGAACTTAATTTCACCAGAATGGGCTTGACTGGGTAGCTGTGAATTCCAGGAATTTCATGTGTGTACTGTGAATAGCAAGCAACACTTAAATAGTAATTTTTCTCCTTTTTATCAATATACTTTTGTTAATTTGCTGCTATGTTTAGCACTCTTGATGTTGCTGTGTTGCCCTGGCATTCCCATACTGAGAAATCTTCCTCTCCCAGTGACTGTTGGTGAATTATCTCTAGCTAAGCTGGGAGGGTATCAGAGTAGCTGTGCCCATAGATTTATCTCACCACTGTGGATATTTTTCTCTGAGGCTTTGGTTTTCATGACTATACTCAGAATGGGAAAGTGGGAAAATTTTTCAAATATGGAAAATATATGGAAAATTTGGTGAACACTTTTACTTGTGGATTACTAGTCCACCAGATCAATATGCCTATTATTTATTTACCAGATCAGTTCAAGGGGATGAGAAATCTATTTATGATCATTTTCATTGTTTTACTCATTTATTCTGAAATGAAATATCCAGATTAGATCATTAATTTAGGAAGCCTTTGTTAAAAAGTCTGCAGTACATCTGCAAGTAACTCTTTGTGTGGAATCCATCATTGTGGATCCCTGAAGAATAAGAATTGCTTCCAAAAAAACAAAATAAAGAACCACTGCCTGCTCCTCCCTTCCACCCCCCACTCCCCTCAAAATCAGGTCTTTTCTCTATTTTACTACAGCTCTGCCTCCCAAACCTGTTGTTTAAAATCCTCCTTGATGTGTGAAGGATTAATAGGGACCTGAGAAATTCAGTGGTAGGAGTGAAAATAATAGAAACACGCATGGATTTGTTTTACTACTGTCATCTGTTTAAGTAATTGTGAGAAAAATTTGTATAAAACCAGATACAGGGTGTGGAGGTGGATATTCCTGTGCCTTTTCTTTTTCCCACCTACGTGTGGTTTTTTGTGGGGTTTTTTTTGTTTTTTTTTTTTTTTAACTTCTCAGCAGCTTCATATTCTCAGGGAAACTGCACATTCTGTGTAGGGAAACTGCACATTCTGTGTAGGGAAACTGCACATTCTGTGTAGGGAAACTGCACATTCTCTACAGGGAAACTGCACATTCTCTGCAGGGGAACCTGCACATTCTGTGTAGGGAAACTGCACATTCTGTGTAGGGAAACTGCACATTCTGTGTAGGGAAACTGCTCATTCTCTGCAGGGAAACCTGCACATTCTCTGCAGGGAAACCTGCTCATTCTGTGTAGGGAAACCTACACATTCTGTGTAGGGAAACCTGCACATTCTCTGCAGGGAAACCTGCACATTCTCTGCAGGGGAACCTGCTCGTTTTCAGGGGTGCTGTGGAGCTGCCCCGAGCCCGCTGCCGTGTCCCTGGTAGGGAAGCCAGCATCCCTGCATCCTCCTGCCCTGGAGAAGCCAGCTGCAGTTTCTTGTGTGGAAATAAGAAGGGTGTTTGCTGCCACGAGAGCCTCCCCCAGCCTGCAGGCTCCTGCTGTGTCTGCAGTGCCAGGGACCAGCTCATTTCCCAGAGCTGTGTCCCTGCTGGAGCGCTCGGTGCGGTTTGCTGGCCGTGCCTTGGGGACAGTCACTGCTGTCACTGCTGTCCCTGTCACTGCCTTTGGGGTTGTCCCCCATGCTGCTGTGCCCGTGGGGCTCCCCTCAGCCTTGCTGCTTCTCCCAGGCCTTGGTTTCTCCAGTGCCAAGGTGGCTCAGCACAGCATCTGCCTGACCCACAGTGCTCTCTGCAGCTCTGGCTCCTTGCTGCACCTCCCAGCCAGCTTCTCCTCCCAGCAGCTCCCTCCAGCACTTCCAGCCTCCCCAGGGTGGCAGCTTCAGAGCCCTTAACTCCATCCCCACATGGGTCTGAGCCTGCAGAGAAGGCATTCCCTGCAGCTCCTCCTCAAACCCATCACTCTACCTTGTTGGTACAAGGTACCAGCGTCGGTGCCCTGCCTCCATTTCAAAGCAGTGCCAAGATCTAAGTTCCATTTCTGCCTCTGCTGTGGTTTAAAAAGCTAATCTCTGCTTCCAGCTGTTGTCCAGCAGCCCAGAAACCATTCAGACAATTTGATTAGGAAGCAACTAAATGGCTCTTAAATGCTCACCCCCAATTTATTACTTTGGTTTGTTGCTGTCAATTATTTTTTGGGGGATTTTTGCTGGGTTTTTTGGTTTGTTTGTGTTTTTTTAAACCAGGCTTGGAACTGAGTCTGAGTCTGGCCCTGGTGATTTGCAGAAGATGTTGGGAGCACTTGGGTGGAGAGTTTGCTCTGCCCAGTGGCTGTGATGACACGAGCATGGCGCTCACACATCTGGCTGAGCAGGGCAGCTCTGACACCTTGTGCTTTGTGCTGGCCCTGGCAGCTGGCCAGGGGCCGTGGAAAAGGGATTGTTTTTCCAAATACTGGAGGCCTTTGCTGTCTGTGTGTCATGGCCTGTGTGTGATCTCTCTCAGCACACAGCATCTCTGACACCTGGGATGCCTCAGGGCAAGGTGCACTTGTGCCATTTGGTGGGAAGGAGGTCAGAGCAGTTGCTCCTCTGTTATGTTGTCAGGATCTGGCAGGGGTCAATCTCAGCAGCTCCAGCCTGCTTAGCAGCTCCTGCTCATGGTGTCCACACCAAAATTCCCTCCCTAAATCAATCGAGTTGTAAATCATCTCTTTTATCTTGATAACCATGAAAATGCAGGGAACAGTCTATGGGATAGAAGGAATCCTACTCAAAATAGCATGTGCAAAAACACCCTGTTAGCTTCTGTGTGACCTGACTCCTGCATGTTTGTAAAAATAAATGTTTCCCCTAATATGTAATCAAGGAAATAATTTGTGCCTTTTTTTTTGTTACCCAAAAAAGAACTTATCGGGAACATTTTGTGCCTACATGCTGGTAACAAACAGTTTCTTATTGCCAGTGGAAATGTGATCCTGACTGGAGCATGGCTAATACCCATATTCAGAGAATATGGATCATACTGTGCCCATTCAGGCCAGGCTGTAAGGAGGCAGTGTCAGAGAGCTCAACACTGAGACACTGTTCCACATCCTCAACATGCCCATTCAACTGAATCTGTCCCAAGTTCATGTTTAAATAGAAGCTCTGCTATTTTGGTGAAGGTTGAAACCAGGTGCCAGCCTGGTTGGGTACTCCTATCTTGCTCTTCTCAATGCTGATTCCCACATATAAACAACTCTTAAAGCTGCTGGCTACCACCCAGCCAAAACTTCTCCTCATCTCATTGGTAATTCATTTTTACCACTACTAAATGTGCTAAATCCTTGCAGGAGTGGCAGAAAGGTGTTTTTGCAGTTCTCAGCTGTTTGGGAGAGCTCAGGCTGCCTTATCCATGCACCACAGCCAGTGCAGTGGGAAATGCTGGATGCAAGTGCTTGGCTCCCAGTCCCACATGGAGCAGAGGAGCAATTTCTCTGACATTCCTGTGCTTTGCCTTGTGTCCACCTTCCACGAGGGAGAGCAGGAGGTTTTTATGTTCCCTGTAATGGAATGAGGTATCCAGCCCCAGTGGAAATCTTTAAAATCCAAGGGAGGGAGGCAGTGAGCTGGGACAAGGTTCTCACACACACTTGGACTGTGTGATCTTGTTTCAGTCTTGTTGAATCCCAGTTATTCTCTTTGGTGTCTCCATTGGCTGATTTAGCTCAATTTGTCCTCACCATCTGGTTGTTTTTAGAACAGTGAAAGTGTTATGTACGTGTAAATACGTGTCACAATAAAATTCCAGAGTAATAGACTATAATCTGAATAGAATTAGAATAGACTTTGAATGGTTTTATTAAACACTCAGTGTAATTAATTCATTGGTCCTCTTTAAGAAAAGGATCTGCTCATTCCCTCTAATGAAACTGTGCTGAGTTTAAACAATCCTTTAATAAGTCCATCTGGTTTCAAAATGCTGCTGCTTTCTGCTGCTGAGGATTCCCTCCCCTTTCAAAAAATATGCATGGGACTGCTTGTATTTTAAATATTGGGGTTTTTTGCTGACTTGTGCCCTGTTGGGGATGTCCTTGTAATAAGATTATGCCATTTCTATTACTCTGACTCATTTTGGGGGTTGTTTTTTTCTGGTTGGCTTTCTTGGAGGTTTTTTATCTCAGTTTTTTTTCCAGCCATTGCATAGTTAGCAGCATTGCTGTTTCAAGAGTGCCAAAATTAAAAGCCTGGTCCAGAAAAGATTGTATAAGGGAAAAACAGGACTTGTAAACAGCTGAAAAGGTTTAAATTGTCATACTTTACTTTCTGTCCTTTTTAGATTTACTTAGATCTTCTACAATCTGTGTGGGTCACATTTTCCTGCAGTTCTCTAATACTAAGGAGGCTAAGAATTATGGTTTATGAATTTTAATGAAAGTTGAAATCCTTATGTAATCATTTGCTGGGGCTTTAATTAAATAACCATATAGGAGAAGAACTGCATTTAGAGAGGCGAGGGCTGAAGATGCTAATTTTTAAATGGCTTTGTTCTACTTCAATATGGGTATCTCAGAAATCTGAGGAAATGTGGACAGTCCTTTATATCATTCCCTACTCCTGTGAAGGTATTGCTGCATTAGTGAGCACAAGTTTTAAAACCCCAAGCTGGGAAACTTCATGGTGTTTATAGCAAAACGTGGAATTTGGAGCTCAGGCTCCCACCCTGCATCTCCAAAAGGGGATGTGTCACCCTGGTTTTTAGGATTCTCAAGGCCTTCTGATGTTGACATTCTTGTAAGGAACTTTATCACACACTTTCTTGTAAATAACTTATTGTTTACATTCCTTCGATGGAGGAGGAGAGAATTGATGGACTGTTGGTTTAACCAGTGTCATTGGAGGTGTCACTGTCACCCTCCAATCCGCTGTCACCCTTGTAAAACTATAAATATTGGAGTCAGAAAAAGAAATGTCCCTTTTTTCCTTCACCTTGAGAGCGGTGAGCTTGTGTTCCTTCGTGTCCGATAGCGACAGGGATGAGCCCTTTCCCTTGTCCTGTTCTGGGATTTTGGGGTCTCCCCTCAGCTGGATGGGGAGTGTTTTCCCTGGAGAGCTGGCAGGCAGGTCTCAGGGCAGCACCAAGCAGTGATTTTAGCACAGGCCATGGTTTTGTGCCTTCCTGAACGTGCAAGGCTCCTTCTTGTTGCTAAAAGCTGCTTTCATCTGTGAGCATTAAAGTGCCAGAGATGGGCTCCAGGACAGTTTCACATGAAATGCAAAGCAGCTCCTTTTCTTCTCACAGAGACTGCCTGCATGTAAGCTGTGTGGGAGTTTGATTTCAGTTTTATCCCTCCTTTTCTGCTGCTGATACACACAGCCTTGGTTGCCTGGTCAGTAAGAACAATAAATGTGATGCTCTGAGGCTGCTCATCATCACTCTGGACCAAATTAATTCCAGAGAACTTGCAGAGGAGGTGGTGGGGTCTGGAGCAAACCCATCTGTTAGTGATAAACATAAATCCCTCTACTTCCAAATGCATTTTTATGTCAGTGTCTCTGTTTGCATGCATGCACCAATGAAGCAGTATATTTTTTTCTTTTTCCATGATTTCAGAAGGTTGACTCACTCAAGTGGATTTATGCACACGCTCTGTTTTCTCTGAGTGTAGTTAGTTGGTTTGTTGTTTGGTTTGGTTTTTTTATTTTTGTGGGGTTTTTTCGTTTGGTTTTGGGCTTTATTTTTGCTTTTAATTCTGTTTTCTTCATCTCTAGATTTCTATTCAGCTTGTGGAAATAATGATTTCTACCTGGCCCAATAATTCAGGCATACTTTCTTTCCTCCTTTTCTGGGTATCATGCTCCAGCCCTTGCTGTTTGTCCATGAAAAGAAAATCAGGTTCAGAAGGAATTGAGCAGAGTGTGGCTTGTTGAGCTAAAGGGTGTCACACTGAGGCCATTGTCCCTCTGCAGAATGCTGGCCTGGCAGAGATTTTGTCATAGCTTTTGGGTTTTCTTCTTTTTGAGGCATTTTTGTGTGGTATCCATTTCATTTTTCATTCCTCCACTCCTGTGTAGTAGGGACCACCACATGCCAAGAACATTCTAGCACGAGATGAGCACAGCTTTTTAGATAATGAGAGAGAAATAGATTTTAAAGCCAATTAAGATTTTATAACAACAGCAGGAAAAGGTTGGTGTCATAGGTCATGAATTAGATATAATGCTTAAAAACATCCTCCCTGTTTTAGCTGGGAACAGCCATGGTGAGTTTGTGAGGGGTCCCCAGGATGAGGTGAGAGATGAGAATTGACTCCACGTTCTCAGAAGGCTGATATATTATATTATGTTATATTATATTATATTATATTATTATTTATATTATATTATATTATATTATATTATATTATATTATATTATCTTATATTATAATTATATTATATTATATTACTATATTATATTACTATATTATATTACTATATTATATTACTATATTATATTACTATATTATATTATATTATATTATATTATATTATATTATATTATATTATATTATATTATATTATTATATTATTATACTATATTCTATTCTATTCTATTATATATTCTATTCTATTCTATTATAATACTATATTATATTATATTATATTATATTATATTATATTATATTATATTATATTATATTATATTATATTATATTATATTATATTATATTATATTATTTATTATTATATCGTATTCTAAAACTATACTAAAGAAAGAGAAATAGCCATCAGAAGGATAGAACAAGAATGACAATAAAAACCCATGACTGAGCAGAGTCCTGGCACAGCTGGACTGAGATTGGTCATTACATCAGCACAATCCCCATGGAACCAACCAAAGATGCCCCTGGTGGTGAGCAATCTCCAGACCACATTCCAGGCAATCAGATAATTATTGTTTGCATTTCTTTTCTGAGGCTTCTCCGGAGAAAAATCCTGGCAAGGGATTTTTCATAGAATCTGGCAGTGACAGTGGCCACAGGTAACACCCCTGGCACTCTGCAGGGTTTTCCTGGGCCTGGCTGCACTGGGGACATCCCCACATTTGGGAACAGTGATTCCAGGCCTGGCTTGGCACTGCACCTCTCATTTTTGGTGGCAGTAAGAAAGCAACATTTCACTTTTCACTGAACTGTTGTGAGAAATGATAATTTATTTTCAAAAATTTTTAAATGGTTTATTAAAACTTTATCAAAAATTGCAATAAAGACTGAATAGAGAAAATAAACCCAGCACTGGGAGCACAGGATTTTCTCTAGTATGTGCTCATCTACACAGTGGATGTTCTGCTTTTTAACTCTTTGGCTTCTCTTAAAGTTTGTCTGTTGACTCTTTCTTTGCTGTCTAGTGGTGGAGATTGCTTTCTGACATCTTGATTGGAGGTCAGGTGTTGCTGTGGTAATGAGCTGACTTTCTTAAATGCTCTGGCTTCCCTATCTCCTGATGACAATTTAAAAGTGCAGAAACCTAAAATAAATATAAAAATTTAATATAAATTTATTAAAAATAAAATAACTTCATAAATTTAATATAAATTTATAAAATGTCTCTTAGTATATACATAATATTTGTTCTTTAATTGTGAGACCCAGCTATTTCATTGCTCATTTATTACACTCTGGGTTCAGTGAGGGCAGGAGCATGAAAATCCTGGCAGGGGCATTTTCTGCTGCCCCTGGGTTTGAAGGTGTGGTGTGCCTGCCAAGTGTCTGCAGAGCCTGGAAACCACAGTGGCCACAGCCAGGCTGGAATGAATCCTTATTTCTTCACTGTCAGGCTTGTTTTTTGTGCTAATTCCACTGCTAGGAACCTGGAGGGACAGGTGTCACCCTGAGAGCCACCAGTGGTCAGACTCCAGCTAAATTAATTTTCTTTTAAAGTGAATTAGGAAAGAAGAGTTGCTGCCTCCCAAGGCACAGGGGCTATGAAGTAAAACTGCAGAGGGGTTTTTGGTTTTTTGGAAAGACAGGCAGGAGGGTTCTAGCAGAGTTTCTTTAATCACATAACCTTTGCTAGGAGCATCTCTTGGTAGTTTTTGCACACCAGTTATTTATTTAACAAAACATCAAAGCTGTGCTTCGTGCAGTAATGGAGAGCAAACAGGGAAACCCAGCAGAGCCAGTGTTTCCACCAAGAGTACATGGAAAATAGGAAAAATTGCAGTAAAATGAGGGGGCAGTCAGAAGGTGTATCAGGTACAAAAGTGATGTGACACTTCTGATTTTTGATGCCTCTCTGCATGTGTGGTTTGTCTCCAGTTATGGAGGTGTAGATAGTTGTGAGTAATAGGAAGGAGCCATTGGGGAAGCAAAGGATGAGGAGGAACAGTTCCTGAAGAAGATAAAATAAATAAATCTCATCATAGGAGGTGCATGTGGCTTCCCTGATTTTGCAGAGTAGATTTAACCCCTTGTCCAATGAGTGTTTTGAAAGCATGTTCTGCAGTAAGTGTGGGTTGTGAATCTCCTTGCCTACCTCTGAACTGGGGGAAGGCATTTCCTTTGGGAGAGAATGTTGGGAAAATGAGCAAGAAAATGTTCATGGCTGTGAGTCAGTACATGCCACATTGACCCTCCTATATTTCATTCACATTAATTCAAATATAAAAATAGATTTTTTTTATATTTGAATTAAGCAATGCTTCTTTGTGTAGGAGCAAACAATGCCCAGAAGAAATCCCTGAGCAGATGTACAAAATTCATAACTCAACGGTGCAACGGATTTAAAGCTGTTGCTAATTATCATGGCTGATAGAAAATGTACATTGCTGATTAATCAAATGTGCCCTGGTTTTGGTAATCTCCTTGTTGATGTTTCAGCTGTCCTTTTGCCAGATCAGTGTTAAACATTTGGCTAAAGCTGAATCTGTGGCAGTGGGGATTTTATTGGCAGCAGCAGAGCTGTGATGCCAGATGTGTTTGGGTTCTGAATGCAAAGGTACAATGTTACATGGCTTCATTATGAAGCTAAAAGCTGTGTGAGATAAATCATAAAAGCAAACCTGTTTATTTCCAAGAAAAATGTGTAATGGATATAAAAGCATGAGTGTTTCAATTAAAATAATGAGAGCAATTTTTCACTTAGCTCTGCTTTTCTTTGTTTTGCAGCTCATGGGGCATTCTGAATGGGATCACAAACGAGGACCCAGAGGCTCACAGGTCAGTTGCTCAGTGTTTTGTGTTTGATTTTGGCTTTTCCTACATTTGAGGCATCCAAGCAGGTTTTCCATCTGAGTTTGGCAAAGTTGTTAATTTTGTTAATATTTGCAGGGTTTGGAGCAATGGAAAAGGGCATAAAGCCATGGCAGCTTTCATTAATGTAATTTTTGAGCTGTAATTCAAACAGTTGATCCAGACAGAGCTGAGTCACCCAACAGGAAGGGTTTTTCAGTAGCAGAAGGATGGATTAGATGTATGGAGAAAGCATTTCTTACCCAGCTGTCTCCATCAGGACATCAAAGCAATGCAATTTCCACCAGCCTGGGTATGTTCTGTTTGGTGGTTTGTTTTTTGGGTTTTTTTAACCTGACAAACTTGTTAAGACATGGATGGATCTCTCTCCATGAATCCTTTCACTGTTGACCCAGGTGTTAGAGCTGTGTGGGGAGGTGCAGAGAAGCCCCTGGAATGAAATTATGGCAGCAGTGTTAATGGCATCACAATCCATTTCAAAATTATCTGTAGTAACTGTCTCTTGTAATTATCTATTGCAATTGCTGCAAACAAGATATCACCACCAGTATTGATGTTCAGGAATTTTCCTGCTTGGGTAAAATAACCTTTTCCATCCAGTGCTGGAAGAACATCAATACATTATTAGAGCTCCAGCCCTTTGTACAGGGTTTTACTTCAGGTGAAGGATTTTCCCGTGGATAATTTGTACAAATGACAGTCCAGAGGTGTCATGAAAGCATTAAAGGATCTGTAATAAGGTGGGAAAGAAAACTGTAGAATCATAGAACAGTTTGGGTTGGATGGGACCTTAAAGATCACCCAGTGCCACCCCTGCCATGGCAGGGACACCTCCCACTGTCCCAGGTGCTCCAGCCCCAGTGTCCAGCCTGGCCTTGGGCACTGCCAGGGATCCAAGGGCAGCCCCAGCTGCTCTGGGCACCTGTGCCAGGGCCTTCCCACCCTCTCAGAAAAGAATTTCTGCCTAACATTTATTCTAAATCAACCCTCTGGCAGTTTGAAGGCATTCCCCCTTGTTCTCTCACTAGGGTTCCTGATGAGGAGTCCCAAAATGGCCCAGCCTTTCTGGTCACTGTGTGCTATCCTGTGCCCAGACACAGAAACCAAGGAAGAAAAGTTTCATTAGAGAGAAGAAAATAGGCCTCAGTTATTCCATTGTAGCTTTAGATTCTCTCTTTTACATGACTCTGAAAATCTTCTAGTTAGGAACAGCATTAAACCTAATTTAATGAAGTTCCTTGAAAGGTTAGGAGAAATTAAGGAGGTTCTGATTTTTGCAGAATAGAAAAGATTTTTTACCCTTTTGTCATTCAGTGACATTGTTGCCAGCTTGTGTCCTTTAAAAAATGCACCTGGTGTTAAAATAGAAAAAAATATTGCTGAAAAATTAAGGTGAGTGATGTGTTGGCTACATTTAAATACCTTAAAACCTAGGAAGAAAAAAAGATAAGTGGAATCACTGGTTTACCATAACATAAAACTAAAACCCACGTGTGAACTCCTGAAGGTATTCCATCAAGACTCACTAAAAAGCTCTGATTCAGTGAAGGGGAATTTTTTTTAGGAGCTAGTAGGTTTTCTATGGCATGTGTTGAAACATGAGGGGAAGCTACTACAGTGCATGTCACCCTCCTTCATGGCCCCCTTGGAAAACAAGTTCCTGTTCTGTTCCTGCTCTGCACGTGGGAGTGAGATGCAGAGTGCTGCAGTTCAGGTAGAGATGGATCTCCAATGAAATTCACTGGGCCCCACGGGAATTTCTGTTTGCAGCAGTTGGTCTCGTGATAAGCATCTGCAATTCAATAGAGTGTTAATGGCACAAGTCAAAAGCTGTTTTTACAATATTTAACTTGCTCATGGCTTTCACCATGGCCATCACTGCACTCCCCTTCAGAGACTGCCCACATGTATGTGTATGTATGTTGTAGGATTCCTTTTCTTTTAGAATAATTATACTATTAAGGCTGCTCTAATTAGATTGAATTATAGGTTGCCTTACAAAGAGCAGGGAGTTCCTGGCTACATACTTGTTCTTTTTTTTTTCCTTTCCTTGTCATCCCTGAAGACAGCACTGCCTGCTCTAAGTGCTTCATGCTGGGAATTTTCTCTATGGATTTGAAATGAAGCAGAGAGTGCAGAGTGAATTTCATTACATTTTGTGCTTAATTTTAAAGATTAATACATGTTAGAATTAAGGATTTAGGCATGAAACTTCAAAACTGAGTTAGAAATTAAAGAAATTTCAGTGTTCAGGAATATTTAATCCACCTAAGGAAAAATCTCTCAAATATATACATGCAATTTGTAGAACCACATCATGTGAGGAGAGAATATCCAGAATATCCATCCATGTTTGTAGTGCTGGCACATGCCACAGCAAAGTGTGACTAGCAGAATTCATCCTTGGAATATTATTGCTCTGCAGAAAAAAAAGATGCAAATTGTCCTTTAATCATTCTGCTAGAACACAGTACACCAGTACACAGTACCCTAGTGCTTGGCACTGCCAGGATCGTGCAGGTGGGCCCCAGGGCACACTCTGTGCACACGTTTTTGTGTTTTCAGCCGGGCTCCTGGCTGTGTGGGAGTCATTTGTTGCTCTGTCATCAAGGCTTATTTGGCTTGCTGGAGCTGTAGGCGTAGCCCAGAGTCAGTGCACTCGAGCAATCCAGCGCTGTAGAAGCACAGTGATGGGAAGAGGAACACAGGTCCAGCCTTTTTAATTCTCTGTAACCACAAAAGCTCTCCATTCTCCATCCGAGGTGCTGCGTTGTACCCCTGCAGTTCCTAAGCAACAGCTATTTCCAGAGTGAGTGCGTCTGGAGCTGTCTACCTACTCCAGGCTCCTTCCTGGGAGCTGAGCTGCTCACTGCCTCAGCTGTGCCTCTGCAAGGACACGGATGCTGGAGAGGAGCAGCACGGGCTGGGCTCAGGTGCTGTAGAGGAGCAGCACGGGCTGGGCTCTGACCAGTGTCCACCTTGCAGCTCACCAGAACTCGCTTCGGGGAGCTCTGCCATCTGCAATGAAGAGCAGGAGTCAGAATTGAGGTTCTGGCCACTGGTTTGGGACAGAAGGCTTTTTTTGTCAAGTGTGGCAAAGCCTCTAGAGCAGATTGAGGAGGATGAGCCGGAAATCTCTGTCCTTGCTGAAGCGCAGGTGGGAGTCCATTCCCGCTGGGGACCAGGTACTGTGCTCTGGGAATCTCTCTGGGGTGTCTGTCTGCCCTCAGGGCCACTGTAAAGAGAATTACAGTGACCTCAGGGGGCTCTAGGGGCTCTCTGAACGGAGTCAGAGCCAGCTGCTGGTCATTTGTTATTCCCAAGATCAATGCTGGTAAAGCTGATTTTGCCAGGGCATGTGCTGGTGAAGGTGGAGATGCCATGGCAGCCCATTAATGCAGAGCTATTTAACCAAAAAAGCCTCCCTATCTCAAAAGGGAGACTTCTTCAGGAATATTAAAAACTATTTTGAACTGAGTGGGTAAGGACAATAGTAGTCTACTGTTGATGGGTGCATGACTTTTTTGTGTTTCATATCTTACATACATGTGTGTGTGTGAAGTCACTGGGGTATTGGCAGAACCTTGGTGTTTTCGGAGTCTGCCCTCAGTGCACTGTAAAGAGAATTTCAGTGACCTCAGGGGGCTCTAGGGGCTCTCTGAATGGAGTCAGAGCCAGCTGCTGGTCATTTGTCCTTCCCAAGATGAATGCTGCCAAACGCTGGTAAAGCTGATTGTGCCAGGGCATGTGCTTGTGAAGGTGGAGATGCCATGGCAGCCCATTAATGCAGAGCTATCTAACCAAAAAAGTCTCCCTGTCTCAAAAAGGAGACTTTTCTAAAGGCTTTAATGGTATTTTAAACTGAATATTAAAAACTATTTTAAACTGAGTGGCTAAGGACAATAGTAGTCTAGTGTTGATGGGTTGGTGCGTGACTTTTTGTGTTTCATATCTTGCATACATGTGTGTGGGTGAAGTCACTGTGGCATTGGCAGAACCTTGGTGTTTTCAAAGTCTGCCCTCAGTGCCACTGTAAAGAGAATTACAGTGATCTACTCTGATTCTAGGGGCTCTCTGAACAGAGTCAGAGCCAGCTGCAGGTCATTTGTCCTTCCCAAGATGAATGCTGCCAAACACTGGTGAAGGTGATTCTGCCAGGGCATGTGCTTGTGAAGGTGGAGATGCCATGGCAGCCCATTAATGCAGAGCTATTTAACCAAAAAAGTCTCCCTGTCTCAAAAAGGAGCCTTTTTAAAGGCTTTAATGGAATTTAAACTGAGTATTAAAAACTATTTTAAACTGAGTGGCTAAGGATAATAGTAGTCTAGTGTTGATGGGTTCCTTGTGCATGACTTTTTTGTGTTTCATATCTTATGCATCTTACATACATGTGTGTGTGTGAAGTCACTGTGGCATTGGCAGAACCTTGGTGTTTTCAAAGTCTGCCCTCAGTGCCACTGTAAAGAGAATTTCAGTGACCTACTGGGGCTCTAGGGGCTCTCTGAACACAGGGAGAGCCAGCTGCTGGGTATTTGTCCTTCCCAAGATGAATGCTGCCAAACACTGGTAAAGCTGATTGTGCCAGGGCATATGCTTGTGAAGGTGGAGATGCCATGGCAGCCCATTAATGCAGAGCTATTTAACCAAAAAAGTCTCCCTGTCTCAAAAAGGAGACTTTTCTAAAGGCTTTAGCAGTATTTTAAACTGAGTATTAAAAACTATTTTAAACTGAGTGGCTAAGGACAATAGTAGTCTACTGTTGATGGGTTGGTGCATGACTTTTTTGTGTTTCATATCTTACATACATGTGTGTGTGTGAAGTCACTGTGGCACTGGCAGAACCTTGGTGTTTTCAGAGTCTGCCCTCAGTGCCACTGTAAAGAGAATTACAGTGATCTACTCTAATTCTAGGGGCTCTCTGAACAGAGTCAGAGCCAGCTGCTGGTTATTTGTCCTTCCCAAGATGAATGCTGCCAAACACTGGTAAAGCTGATTGTGCCAGGGCATGTGCTTGTGAAGGTGGAGATGCCATGGCAGCCCATTAATGCAGAGCTATTTAACCAAAAAAGTCTCCCTGTCTCAAAAGGCAGACTTGCTTCAGGAGTATTTTAAACTGAGTATTAAAAACTGTTTTAAACGGAGTGGCTAAGGACAATAGCAGTCTACTGTTGATGGGTTGGTGCGTGACTTTTTTGTGTTTCATATCTGACATACATGTGTGTGTGGGTGAAGTCACTGGGGCATTGGCAGAACCTTGGTGTTTTCAGAGTCCTCTTGCTGGTTGTGTCATTCCAAGTGTGCTAACCAAGAGGAGAGTAAAGCAGATGCAAACAGGACATATGCAAACATCTGCTGGAAAAGCAAATACTGTCACCAGAAGCAGGACTGAGATGTGATGAATGGCAATGTGATTAGTGCATTTCCTCCTTCTTGCTCCAGGCACTCCAAGATCCTCTGATTTTTTTTCAATACTTTTCTTGCAAAGTACAGATAATAAAAGAAATAATTACAGAAAGAATATTGGTGAGCTAACAGCTCCGCTCTCTTCTCGATCATAATTCCATCTCAGTTTTCCATTTATAAAACAGTTGGCTATGAATGGTAGTTTTTATCTGTAGAAAAGAGACAATTGTTTGACAGGAAAAAAGACAGAAATGCATCTCAGATTTTGAGAAGCATCTTTCTGTGCATTTTTATTAAGAGGGAGAAGGACAGGGAAGATTATATATCATATTTTATGTTTAAAGATAAATCATGCCACTTGGAACTTTTAGAGATCTCAGACATATTAGTTGTCAAAAAAACCCCTCATGCTGTCACATTATTATTCACAATAAAATAATGAACCATTGTTGATTAGTACAATTCTATTGCGTGGAAAGGAATTTAATTGATCCACATCAGTCCAGCATTCTTAAATTTCCTAGGAAAAAAGGATGAGTAAATGCTCTGGTAGGAAGTGAATCATTTGTGATGTTGTTTCTGTTAAGATGCAGAGACACTGATATTATTTCAAAGGAAAGCTGGTTTTCAGCCTTACTGTTCCAGCATTTCCTTTGAATCCCTCTAACCCTGATGTTGCATTGCATCGTGCATCCCATTGCAGCACAGTATGTGGGAAAAATAAATATTCCTCACCTAGGTGTGAGGTGTGCTTGGCTGCACTGAGCTGGGCATCAGCTCCACCATCCTGAGGGGTTTACAAGAGGAAAGGGAATTTCCCTGCCCACTCTGGGACACTGAGACCCCAAAAGTGATGCACATAAATAGAGTTTATTTGAGCACAGTGTGAGCCTGTGGGGCTGACTGAAGGAAAATGCAGTTACTGTGCAAGATGACGACCCCAGAGAGGCATTCCTGAGTGCTTTAGGCTGATCCTGCTCACAAATTATTGTATAAAAATAATACCTCTGCCTTTTGGTGCAAATCCATTCTTTAGTCCTTGAAGGGATGCAATCTCTTACTGTATTTTTACAGCTGACCTTGACAAAATTGCTTTATATTTTGACAGGTAAGCAGTGACATTGTAGTTACTTCTCTACTCTGAGCAGATAAAAGATATTTGTGTTAACAAATAACAAAACCTCTCCAAATGGGCTTTTTGCCACCTAAAATGAAAATAAAAACAAAACAAAAAAAACTAAAGGAAGGAAATAAAACCAAACTGCAGAAGTGGGATATTTGGCTTGATCTTGTTCCTAGTGCAAAACGATGTGGCAGGTGTGACTTTTAAGAAGGTGGAAGCTGCACAGTGAAGTTTGACACTGTATTTGAACATACTTTCTGGTTTTTTAAGTCATAGAGTGATTTTTTTCCTCATCCTGCATAGTCTGCATGAAATCAAATGACACCCAGAACTGTTTAGGCAAGGCTGAGCAGCCTGGCAAGTAAGGGTGCAGAAAAACCAAGAGTAGTGATGGTGTCTGTAGACAATATCCTTGGAGGTTGTTGGTTTGGGGTGGGTTTTTTTGAGCTAAGTTGTTATATAATTTTATTTTTGATCTTTTGAGCATTGTTTGTGCTCTCAGACACTACATCACAGAGGTCTCCATGGTTTCCAGGCTCTGGTATGACAAAGGAATTTTCCTCTCATTGTTTTGTGTTTTATGGGTGTGAAAGAGTGAGGAAAGGAGGTTTAACTGGCAACCTTGAATTAGATCTCTCTGGGTTTTGTTGATGAAAAATGTTCTGATCTTCCTGTTCATTTTTATATGTGGAAGATCCATCTTTATCCTGGGGGTGTTTTGCATGGGTAAATTTAAGCTAAATAGTGATAAACTAAATACCAACTATTGGCCTCTATTTAACAAACTGTAATATTTCTTAGTTCTTTAATCTTGAATGGCTTTGACAATAATTTCAGAAGGAATTACCTTTCTATAGCTAAGGAAAGAATTTGTGAGTGTTTTTCTTTCTTGCCCATCCAGCTGTTCAGATGGCTTGAAAGCTCTCCCTCAAGTTTCAGTGCAGGGGTTTGGGGAGTAATTCTCTGTAGGTTTAATTTGTTGTACGTGCCTCAGGATCTTGTTTTTTAGGAATAAAAAATCCTAATTTTTTGTTCCTGAGAACTGCAACTGAGAATGCTTTCACTGAATGGATATGAATTTAAAATGTTGTGGTAACCAGATGAGCCAGAGGTGTTAAATATTTGCTGTGATGCTGTTGAGTATTTCCACCTACCTGAAATTCCATGAGCTGTAGTCTTTGAGCATAAGGTCCTAAGACAGGAAAAATCTTCCACATTATCCCATGATGGAAATTTCTAATTTCTAATCAATGAACTTTCATTGGTGAAGTTAAAAACACAAACTAGATTTCCACAATGATGTAAGAACATGACCAATAGTTGCTATAGGGATTTACATACTTTATATATTTTTAATGTATATATAGATATTTTTACAGCTGTGGATAGTTTAAAGGAATGTAATATGCAGGTCAATAAAAGCATTAATATTTTTTTTAGGTAGGAATTCATGCTTCCAGCAGTGTGAGCAGTGGTAATGCTTTCTGTAGGATTAGATTGGGATGGGTTAGTGTAAAACCCATGAAGTGATGCTTCCCTCACCTGCCAGTGATTTGCAGCCCCCCTGTGCCCAAGGCAGTTTTTATGCACACTGCAATATCCTGTTCCTCACCATTGATGTGGTGGATGGGACAAACCTCCACAGGGTTTGTGCAAGGGTGCTCAGCAGCAAATGAACTCATCCTGACTGAGTCATAAGTGCAGAATGATAAACCAGGGGATTTTCTGGGTTCCATATAGCATTACATCATGCAGCCCCCATATATTCACTGTGTGTTCAGTACAGAGCAGGGTCCTGCTGGGACATGTCACTTGTACCTAGCCAAACCCCTTCTACTTTACCTGAAAACAGTTTATAATTAAAAAAAAAAAAGATTTCCTGTTTGTGGACAGTTTTTTATTGAGACATAGTCGATGGGAAAAGAGACGTGAGAGAGTACATCTGAGAAAGCAACAGCTGCCTAATTCAAGGACATGGTTTCTTTGAGCAAGAAGTTGTTTTGTAAATTATGTGATAACAGGAGGTAAAAAAGAAGCCACAAACATCTTGAGAAAGGTAGAACTGACTTTTTATAGCTGACCAATAGTGAGCTCCGGTTTTGCAATATGTATGAGCCTTATTACTGTGATTATAAAAGTGTTTCTGTTAATCAATAAATCCGAGACTTGTCGGTCATCATCAGATGAGCAAGTCTCCCATCTACCTTGTCACCTGTTAAGAATGTTTCTGTGGGTATCCACAGCTATTCATTGTAATAAAACTTTACATTATCCTTTCATTCAGCAGACAAGCTTTCCAAGCTTTAGGGGCAGAGCAGAGATTTGCAGGGTTTGGGGTGTTATGAGAAAGAGGCCTCATGGCAGGGTTTGGGTTGGTTTGGTTGGAATATGGAGGAGGAGAGCTGCTTCTGCACAGCAGGAAAGGTGCAGACAGCTGAGCTGGGATTCAGAAATAACCTAGGAAATTCCTCCTTGCTTTCTAATGCAGCAGCTGAGTGATGCAGAGCAGAAAGCAATCTCACAGAAATAATCTGGTAGGCAGAGAGGCAGGTTTGTCCTTGCCTCTGTTGGAGTGAGGAGTTGAGGCCCAGCACTCTCTGGGGCTGTGGGACCATTGCTTTGTGTCCTGCAGGTTTTCCCTGCTGCTCTGAGGGGAGACAGGACCTGTCACACTGGCAGCTGTGCCCAGGGGATGTGGGCAAACCTCCTGCAACCTTCCACAAAGCAAGGAGGAATTTCCTAGGTTATTTCTTAATTCCAGCTCAGCTTTCTGCACCTTTCCTGCTGTGCAGAAGCAGCTCTCCTCCTCCATAGTCCAACCAAACCAACCCAAACCCTGCCATGAGGCCTCTTCCCATAACACCCCAAACCCTGCAAATCTCTGCTCTGCCCCTAAAGCTTGTCTGCTGAATGAAAGGATAATGTAAAGTTTTATTACAATGAATAGCTGTGGATACCCACAGAAACATTCTTAGCACTCACCCCCAGTGTGGAGAAAAACCTTTGAAATGCTCTGAGCCACCCTGAGAATCCTCTCTGCTCTCAAACTCTCTGTGAAAATGACTGGCAGGGGGACAGGAGTGGATTGGAAGCTCAGTGATGACTTTCCCTCTGTCATGTCACTGTTCTTCATACCTAAGCAGGAGCTCAACACACATTTCCAGAATTGTTGCCATTCTTCTTCAAAACCCTTCTCCACCATTGTTCCTGCCAGGTTTGCAGTGCAAGTCCTGCTGCTGGTCAGGCAGGCACAGAGAACCTTCTGCCAACATTCAACTTGTATTTTCCTTTATTCAGTGAGCAAATTCCAGCTCAGGGAGGTTGCAGTTTGTAGGATCATAGCCATGCTGCAGATCAGTGCACTTTGGGAAAGGAATTAGCACTGAAATGCACACAGGAGTGGCAAATACATGCTGGTGAAATGACTCCAGCATGGTAGGAGTGTAAGAAATTTGGCACAGTGCTGTTTGTCTTGGTATTTTGAAAAGCAGAGATTGTGGCAGAAGCTGATAATGCTTTGAGGTTTTTTTTTTCCTTTTTTTTGTTCTTTTTTTGTTTGTTTGTTTTTTGGGTTTTTTCCCCAAGCTTTTCCTCAGGCTGGGGAGTGCATGTCCACTGGTGTGGTGCAGATCTGGATTGCCTTGGCAATTGCATTGAGAAGTGGGATTGGGAGCTGTCATCATTCAGAGCAGAGGAAGGAGATTTTATTCCCAGACTTCTGAAACACCCCTTAATCTCCCTGCATTTTTTCTCTCTTTCTGGCGCTTTTCATAATTTAATTTTCAGCAGTTTTCCTAATTTTGTTAACTCGTTTGTTTTCAAAACTCTGGTTTTTATATGACGTGATTCTCTGACTAAAGCTTGTATTTCTCAGTTTATATAAATTTAGAGTCTTAAGGTCTTCAGGTTCAGAGATTTTGCTCACGTGCTTTTTTGGAGGTCTGTGGGGGTTCTTTTGTTTTGGGGTTTGTTTGATTGCTTTGGATTTTTGGGGTTTGTTTTCTAGCTGCAAACTTAGGAAAAATTTGTTTGTTGGATTTAAGGGGATGTGAAATGTACTGGCATCTGATGGTTAAAGTTGCTGGCTACCTTTAAGACCCATAAACTTACAGACTTTCAGAGAGTTTAATCCCTGAAATTCAAGTCCTCTGCTTTAGCACAAGCTAGAATTCTCTGCAGGTTTTCAGGTTGCAAATTTTCCAAATTGCCAAAATTCAGGCATCTGTACACCAGCCTCTGAAACAAAAGTTACACTGAGAATGTTCTGAGACCAGAGTAGGGCACCCCAAAGGAGGTGAGTAGTTAGAAATGAGTAAAAGTGTCCCTTGATTCTCCTGGAACTGCCTGTGATGGATAAAATCTTCCAAATATAGGCTGACTGCAAGGGGGAATGTCAATATAAAAGTTCATTTTCGAAAAAGTTTTAAGCAACTGCTAACAGGGTCTTAGGAAGGGAGGGATGGCCAAATTAATAATGACTGATACAGTCAGGTGCTTTGCAATGAAAAAAATACCCCCCACATTAAATTTAGATAGCACTGGGGCTTTGTGATGATAGAAAACTGCATTTTAGTTCCTGACAACTGGGCAAAGCTGAGAGTCGTGCCACAAGGTGTTCTTTTCATTTCCAATAACACCTTAAATTTCACTTACCTCATGTGTATCATCCAGGTATTTGTCACCTTCCCAAGCACATTTTTTAACACAATTGTTGCAAAATTTTAGCTTCCTCTATTCAGAGATGAGCCCAGTTATGGAATGAATGGGATTAAAGTATTTAATTTTTTACTGAGCAGGGCTTATTCCTAGTTTTCAGCCAGGGTGCTTCCACTGGCATCTCTGGGGGATGTGGGCTGCCCTAACCCCTCCTTGCTGAATTTCTGCAATGCCATTGTTGTTGGAGGATGTCTTAAGATTAATGAGGACAAAATGAACTGTCTGATTTCCCTCCATAAAGGAAACTTCATTTAAAAACCATTTTTATTAACACTGGTTTGTTTTGGATTTTTTTCCCCCTGAGTTGTGTGTCCATACTGAGGCAGATATGGATGCTTTAACTGCTGCTCTCTGGGATAGTTTGAAAGAATAAGTGAGTGAAAGTATTTCCTATTGTTCCTTCCTTGAAAGAAAACATGCTGAATTCTCTAATAGCTCATTTTATGAGTTCCCCAGTGGAAAAGCTCACAGCTGATCAGCTCTGCTCTCAACAGCAGATGTTCTTTTTCTTGACTTCAGCAGTAAGCTATAATTTTGTTCTGTGTCTGACGGATCAGTGTTCAAAATTTCAAAATGAGTTATTGGAGCAGCCTCCTGAGATTTTTGAATAAGCTAGAGCTGGAGTAAATCTTAAAGTCAAGTCATAAAAAAGAAAATTTCATGTGGGGTTGGATTTTAGAGATCAAAGGTTCGTTGTGTAATGGCTCTGCATTGCTCCATTTTCAGTTCCTGAATAACCTTGAATGTGACAGGAGCAGTAGGAATTCTTACAGTCCCTAAAGGAAGGCTGGAGATGAAAAGGTGTTGAACCTGGAGTTCATCATTATGAAGGTGCAGGTCTTATGCAGGGCTAGAAAAGCTGCTGGTTATGGTGAACAGAGGAGAGATAGAGGCATCAGTTAGGGAATAGCAAAAAAAGTAAAAAAAAAAGAAAAAAGTAAAAGACCCAAATATTTAGCATGAGAAGGGTGTTAATGCCCTGGATGCTGGACAGGCTGCACCTTTAGGAAATGTGCAGGTGACACTGAACCAGGGACGTGGCTGCTACAGGGACAGCTGGAGAAGGGGCCAGCAGGAACCTGACTAATTAATGGGGACACAAGGGCAGAAAGCCCTCCCACAGCCCAGGAGACACAGAGGGGCTGCCTGGCTGGGGAACAGCGTGGCTCAGAAGCACCTTGGGGGTCCTGATGGCAAAGAAAGGCTCCAGCTTGTGCTGGGCTGCACTGGGAGTTCCAGCAGGATGAGGGAGGGGATCCTTTGGTTCAGCTCAGCACCAGGGAGACACATCTGGAGTGCTGGGCACAGCTGTGTGCTCTGCAGAACACAGAAATACCCCAGTGTGTCCAAAACAGGAGCACAGAGGTGGTCAAGGGTCTGGAGCATCTTATGGGGAGAGGATGAGAGAGCTGGGGCTGTCAGCCTGGAAAAGAGAAGGCTCAAGAGGATCTTGTGGATGTGTGTGAATACCTGGTGTGACAGTAAAGGAGATGGAGCCAGACTCTTTTCAGGGGTGCCA
This sequence comes from Geothlypis trichas, assembly GCA_009764595.1. NCBI lineage: Eukaryota > Metazoa > Chordata > Aves > Passeriformes > Parulidae > Geothlypis > Geothlypis trichas. Next base: position 1,720,378 of record CM019904.1, on the reverse strand, counting down.
CTGGGTAACAGCCAGTGGGTACAAGCTAAAATGCAGGAATTCCTGTTTAAAAATAGGCAGGAACTTGTTTAATCTAAGGGTAACCAAGCTCTGGTCATGTGGAAAGGTTATGGAGCCTTCATCCTTTGATTTCTCTCTCTTTGTTTTCCCCCTGCACCTTCTCCCACAAACACACAAAATTCATGAGGAGGCAAAAAAAGCTGTAGATGGAAAAGTGAAGCCAGGAAAAAAATCTCTCCAAACAAAGCTGGGGCTATATTAAAAAACAGCTACCCAAGGTAGTGATTTAAAACATGTAATCCCTTTTCAGACTACATGGATAGTGCTTTGGTAGAAATCCAGATAACCTTTCTGTTTCCAGTAAATTTGCTTCTGAAGCACAAAAAAAAATGAGGAAAATATCATTGTTAATGCTGTCTGTGCTTCCCTAAAAATGAGGAAAATGTCATTGTTAATACTGTCTATTCTTGCATCTGAGAAAAAAATTAGATATTTTCTGTCATGTACAGTTTTGAAAGTTGATATGCTGGTCTCATATACATGCCCTTGGCTTCAGAGCAAACCCCACACATTCAGCATTTTCAGTTTTCCAGGATAGGGGGACCTGAATCTTCAAAGTTAGGTGATGGATATGAACAGAGATGTGGAATGGCAATAAGCTTTTGTGTCATATTGCCATGGACGAATTTTTATAGGTGTCTAAAAATAATAACTCTGTGCATATTGAGATTGTGTTTTAGGACTCCTGGAGGGCTTCATGTGCTCGCTTCTTTTAAATTAACAGTTGGAGTTGAGTGAACAATCTGCAAATAATTATTTTAGATTAAATTCTTCATTAAAATGCAGAATAGGAGGGGGGCTAAGCTGACAAGAGAAGCTGCAGCACTGCTTTCTATTCCTTACAACTCTGTGGGATGTGAAAGTGATGAACAGCTCAAGTCAATGATTGGAATCTTCAAGGATCAACGTTGCCTTTGAGACAGCTCTGTCTCAGAATGTGATTTTGCTGGGATTATGATGTGGCTGCATGTTCATCACAGAAACAGCCCCTGGACAAAATCACCCTGTGGGTTTTGACTCGTTTCCATGCAGATAGGAGTTGTTAACATGCAGGATTGTACCTGTGGCTCCTGTGATTATGATGTGGCTGCATTTTCATCACAGAAACAGCCCCTGGACAAAATCACCCTGTAGGTTTTGACTCGTGTCCATGCAGATAGGAGTTGTTCAAGTGCAGGATTGTACCTGTGGCTCCTGTGTGTAGCTGCCACCTCATGTCTTACAAACAGACCCCAGGTTTGGGGTTTGAGGTACTGTAAGGCAGTAATTGATGATGGGGGCTGCTCGGGGGTGGTGGGGTGCCCTGGCAAACTGTGTACAGCACGAACAGGACAGGACACTCCTTGTTCAGTGTCTGAGAGGTTTATTCACACATCAGTCTCAGCACATTGTTACAACAATGGAGACAATGAGATGCAACCAGCTCACTGAATCCAGCAGAATGCCAAAGAGACGTAGTGTTACAGCACATCATAAAGGCATTTCCATATCATAAAGGCATTTCCATATCATAAAGCATTTCCATATCATAAAGCCATTTCCATATCATAAAGCCATTTCCATCTGCGTTTCAGCCAATCACACATAGAGTACAAGAACATTGACAATACTTCTATCCAATCATTTAAAGCACACATAGCTTTGGTTAAAACAATCGCGGCCTGCATTCAAACACAACAGCTCGTTCATAAGAAACAAGGCACAGAGCTCTATTAATTCTTAACCTTCTAAAGATATGCATTAAGTAAACTTGTTACCACCTAAGGCAGCACCTAACATAGGCCTATTGTTCTGTTTCTCACGTTGACATTACTAATTTTTCTGCTGCTTTAGCATTTCACTGTCTTTGCTGTCAGAGGCCTGCTTCTTTCCTAACTTTCTTAAAACCCACTAATTTTAAGGATTCCTACAGTGGGGCAGCAGCACAAGGCTGCTCCTTCCCCAAGGGACACTGCACAGTGTGACAGAGGATCAGCAGCTCACTGGGGAGGAGATTCCCCTTCAGCATGTTTGGGCTCATGCTGAGCAGTGCACGTTTTCTCCTGAGGATCAAGTGGAGAATGAAGAGGAGGAAAAGCAGAAGCTGAAATGGAGGTGCTTGGAGTGGTGTGAGCATGGAAGGCACGCAGATTTATCCTGCACCACTCACAGAGTAAATCCCTTCATCTCTTGAATGAGATCTCTCCCATTGCCTTTGGGGCTCCATAGACAGCACCTTTCTTTCAAGATTCTGATGCCCTTTCTCCAACCCCCTTCATCCCCCAACACTAAATCCTAAAGTTGGGAAGAAGAGAGTGGAAAAGTTATGCAACTGGGCACTGGATTCCTGAGATGCTCAAGGTTCTATTTTTGTTGCTACAGGCATTTGAAAAAATGTACTTCCAATATTTTGTTTTGGAATTATTGCTGGAGTTCTGAAGTCCAGGAATTTTTAGCAAGTCCTCACCATAGGAGCAGAAAGAAACAAATCCAAGATATTTTAATATGGCACACATAGTTCTGTCGTTGCCAAAGGGAAGTGCTCCACTTAAATGTCAAGACCATGTTAGCAACAACTGACCCAGGAGAAATGAGCTGGGGATCCCAGTCCAGTTTCTAATGGTTGAGTGTCTTTCACTGAAAATTCTACCCCAGTTTTTCAGGGCTTGGGAGGTGTTTGTGGATGTGGAGTCTGCACTCTGCTTGTTTCTTCAGGTCAGGCTTTTGAGAGTCCTTGTAGATGAGCCTTTCCTGGTCAGCATGCCTTGTGTGCTCTCCAAGGAGCCACTTGAGGTGGCAGGCACATAAAGGCACAGAACAATTTCTGGCTCAGCCTTTTCTCCTGGTGGTATTTCAAAGTGCACCTCCTATTTCTCTTTAATTAGAGATTGGTGTCTCTTGATATCAACTGTCTTTAATAGGGAAATAATTAGGCAGCACTATTTTAACTGATGTGATCCTTCCTATCGTCTCATTTCATCTCCTCTGGAGGAAGATTCTCCACGTTTCTCCCATTTGCCTGATCACCCCTCCTACTATGAAGCCAAAGTGTCCCATTGATACTCGCAGCCATGTTGCAGTAACAGGTCAAAAGGCTTTTTTGGCCATTGCCATGAAATAGGAATTTAACTGAGCCTTGCCTGTGAGTTTCTCATACTGCCATAACATTTTCTGTGTGTGTTGATCGTGGGTCTGGTTTAGATGCAATTTTTTCAGCTCAGTGATATGATTGTCATTTTTCCAGATAATTCTTTGGAGTCCCCAGCTTGACTGCTAACTTCATTTCAGTTGCAATGCCTGCCTAGTCCTTTATGGATATTTTGGGTTCTCTATCCAGGCTGGCATTCCAGATGTTTTCAGCTGGCCAGAGTGCATATCAACATTTAGTAACTGATCTTCACCTCTGCATTTGATGATATTTCTTCTGTATTAGGGCCTGTGTCCTGTTTTTGTTTTTCCTTAAGAAAAGTTGAAATGCCTCTTATTTTTCCAGTAATTAGAAGCTTAGTTAATATATGGGAGAATACTGACAGATAAGGATCAGGGGTATACCAGGGCAGGAAGTTTTCACTTCCCACCTTTGCCCTGGACACCAGGGAGGCAGCAGACCTCTCTAAGGGTGTCTGCTCTGCATTTTGGGCCTTCTGTTCCTTCTCCTATGACAGTAATGTGAAAAACGTGAAAAAAAAAACATGTCTTTTCTTCTTTGAGAAGAAGAAGAATTTTGCTTTGGCAGCAATTTTGATGAAGGGTCCCCTTAGCCTTGGTGACACCTCCCCACTGGATGAGCCATCACTCCTGTTGCCCTGCATCAGTGCCTGCTCTGTGGTCATTGGTGATTGGTGAACCTGATCCTGCCCATCTGAAATCCAGAACCTTTGAATTTGGGCTGGTTCTTGTTGCTAGTCTCCAGGAGTATAACCTGTAGCTTCTGTACTGAATTTTGTCCCTTTCCCAAGACCAACGCGGTCTTGGCGAAACTCAAGAAGTGATCCCTGCACAGTGATTTATCCTCCTGGTGGATTCCCCAGAATTTTTGTCACTCATTTCCTCAGTGGCAGCAGCAGCAGCCAGACTAACATCTGGTGCAGGTAACAGAAACACCAAAAGTACAGAAAAGCAGCCTGTGGGTGGCAGTGGGGAAGAGGACAAGGGGACTGACATTGAGTCTGTCTCTGCTGTCTGGAGAGATGTAGGGATAGAAATGTCATTCAGCTGCACAGGGGTGACATTCTGGAGGGTCTAATGGCAGAAATGTGCAGTGTGGAATGGCAGGTGAACCTGCTGTGTGTGGTGTGTTTGATGAACAAACAGCAAGGCAGAGGTTGAGCAAAATATATTGAGTGAGAAATTTGCATCGTGTATGGTGAAAAACTGTAGCAATCTTGGAAAACTGCAAAGCAAGAATTCTTAAATTAGGCTCACAGTGCTCTCTATATATGCTCTCTATAGAATATATATAATGGTGATATGTACATATATAGATTCTAGCTAGCAAATAAAAATTGAGTATAAAAATGGCAAAACTGAAAAAGAGGCATTGTGCTTACTATATTTGTGCTTTATGATTTAATTTAGGAGAAAAAGGGAGGAGGAAGAATTCCAGTTTTAGAGAACAAGAGCTGAGTTTCCATGACCTTTTTCCCTCCTGAAGTTGTATTTAATTCAGCTATTTGGAAAAGCAGTTGAAGAAAAAGACAGGAGGAACATTCCATCTTGCACAAACACGGACAGAAAACAGAAGCCTCCTCCAGGCAGATAGTCTCAGGAGATGGAGTAAATTGCCAGTCATCCATCTCTCTTTCCTGGATTACCTGATGTATTGGAGCAGTTAGAGAGGAATCTACTGCTTAAGTGCAATCAATAATTTGCTTTTATTGCTTTATTTTTCTTATTACAACTTTGAGGTCGTGGTTGTAGTCAGGAGCTTACCCAGACACTTCACTGAGATGTGCTTCCTTTTCAAAATCTAGTGTTTAAAGGGAGAGCAAGGAACACTTTCAAATGCCAGCTGAATGGCAGAAATGATGGCTGAACCCCAGTAATTGTAATTGCTTTTAACCCAAACCAGATCATGAACCTGCATTAGAAAGTGTTTCCCACCAAGCTGTGTTTGCTGATGTGGGAGCTGGTGCTGCACACAAAGTCCTGCTTGTGGCAGAGCTTCTCCAAGGCATTTCTGGCAGAGGTTCAGCTCAGATTGGCAGCATTTGGGGCTTCTGATGTGGAAGGACTTAACCTTGTGACAGCCCATAATATATACCTTAAGTATTAGCAAAGGGATGGGATCTCACATCCTTTCTCAGGGGCAAAGGTTATCACATAGCGTGGGGCAAATCTGGAGTTGGGTGCAGCTTTTCTTTTTTTCTGTTCTTCCCTCAAGATATAATTTCTTTAGATTTGCATTTTTTTCTGAGTAATGTTTTAATAATATATTTTTCATAGGTATATGGACAGACTGTATGGGGAGGTGGGAGGGAGGTGGGTGTCTGCTGCATTTAAAAAGCTGTCTTATATAATGCAAAAAAAATTAAAGCATGAGCAAATGTATCATGTCTTTGTTACAGAAAATTTATCTGCTGTTATTTGGATCTGATGTATCAGGAAAATGTGCTCTGGAGAACAAATTAGAGGTTTGGTGCTTGTGCTGGGCTGTTGTGTTCCAGGACTGGCCTTGGAGAAAGCAGAAGCAGCATCATTGCAGAGCCTGAATTTTCAGCTTTGGAAATTACTTCCTGAGCATGAAACATGTCTGCACTGTTGGATTTTGAAACCAGTTCTTATTTTTTGCTCTCTCCCCAATAATGAGGGAGATTTCTCCCTAACAGTCTTGTGGAGAAGTGCATGCAGGTCTGCAGCTCAGCTCTCCTGGCTCTTCAGCAATCTGCAGGACTCCTGTCCAAGTTTGAGGAGTTTACAGAGGAGTAATGATTTCTTGGATTTCTTACTTTAAGTGATTCATTTTGTTTGCATTGAATAATTTTATTATCTTTTAACAGGAAAGGCAGAAAGTTAAATCCTAGGAAAGATGAACTGCTCCCTTTTGGGGCACAAAGTACTGATGGAGGAGATCAGCTGGGCAGTCCTCCTCACGTCAGTGCCATCATTTAGGTTCCCATGGCTTGCCATTACAGCTTAAATGGGTTGCTCTACAGGCAAAAATCTAATTAAACCTAATTAGCCAGTAATTTATGCTTCACATCCTACATACACCCCAGTTCCCTAGTCCCTGTCACCACAAAGAGCTGGACAGCAGGGGAGGTGACCACTGTCCTCATATTGAGGCCATTCCCTCTCTGCTTCTGAGGCTGTACCAGGCATCACCCCTCATGAAAGCTGATGGTCATCCAAAGAAGTTTGGCCAGAGTTGAAACAGTTTTGGCTTTTATTTTGCTGTCAGCCTTGGCTGAGAGTGGCCAAGAGGCCTCAGCTGTTTTCAGGAGAAGGTATCTGGGAGGTGGCAGCAAGAGGGGCACAACATGATGGACTTTATTTTGCTAAAATGCTGCCAATACATAATCAGGGAAGGTGATATGCCAGATATTTTGTATTTATTACTCTGTTACAGGTAACTGGTATTTCCAGCCAAGAATACCTACTTGACACATGAGCCCATTTGGGTAATTTTTTTAGCTGCTGTGTATGGTGGTTTAACATATGTGAGAGCATACAGTACTTCCAAGGGTGCTCATTAATTGTGGATTAGCACATATTTGTAGTTATTGTCTTAATTACTTCCTTGGTTGCATGTAAAATGAATAACGTACATGGTAGCATTCATGTAAAATGCATGAATTAAAGAATAGGATCTTTGGGAAGAAGTTTGGCACTTCCCAGCAGGAGGACAACTAAAAGAATAAATTTCCTTTCTTTGATACAGACACATCATTACTTGCTGCTACAGTAGGCACAAATTTCCTTTGACATTGCCACTGAAATTAGATCACCTTCCTTCCCTCTGTTTTCTGATAGAATTTGTAAAATTACATTACATTAAAAAGAACAAAGGGAACATGTGACCACAGCAAAGAGGCAAAACAGATTTCAAAGCAGATAATATCTTTTGTGCTGCTTAAATGCTGCTGGACTCCATAGGAACCCATTATTGGATACAGTCTAAATCTTCTTATCTAAATTATTTTATTAGAAATAGGAGGAAAATATTTTTTAACTGCTTTCAGAGAGTAGTGGTGATCTGATAGAGGTTCTGAATTCTTAGACATACTCTGTTGTTGTGGGGTGTACTGGTTTTTGGGGGAGGTAGCAGGGGGCATTGGAAAGGTTTCCTGAATAGAATAGATGCAGTATAGAAGAATCCAATTTTTTGCCTCAGTTTTAACATTTTCCACTTCTGATTTGCTTAGCTTAAAAATGACTGTGACTAGTCACTGCTTGAGTTTTAGGGGTTATGGGGTTTTAGAGTTATTTTTTTATTAAAAAAACTCCAAACAGTGTAAAGTTTTTTACAGTGAATGCAACTAAAGAATGTAGGCAGAGAGTGCAAAACAAACATTTTTGGACTGAGCTGGCACACTCCTAATTTTAAGGTTAAAGGGTTCCTGTAGTGTGGCGCTGTTGTTTCCTTCCTGACTTACCAAACTCAACCTGTTTTGGGAACTACTGATTTTGGCAGTACACTTGTGCAGACACAGGTGAGTTGGCTTTGTACTGGGAGCAGTTCAGTCTGTACTGAACCAGAATTTGCTTTGGTACTGGGAGCAGTTCAGCCTGTACTGAACCAGAACTGGCTTTGGTATTGGGAATAGTTCAGCCTATACTGAGCCAGAATTGGCTTTGGTATTGGGAACAGTTCAGCCTATACTGGACCAGAATTGGCTTTGGTATTGGGAACAGTTCAGCCTATACTGGACCAGAATTGGCTTTGGTATTGGGAACAGTTCAGGCTGTACTGAACCAGAATTGGCTTTGGTATTGGGAACAGTTCAGGCCATACTGAACCGGAATTGGCTTTGGTATTGGGAACAGTTCAGGCTATACTGAACCAGAATTGGCTTTGGTATTGGGAATAGTTCAGCCTAAATCAGAATTGGCTTTGGTATTGGCAGCAGTTCAGCCTATACTGGGCCAGAATTGGCTTTGGTACTGGGAGCAGTTCAGCCTAACTCAGAATTGGCTTTGGTATTGGGAACAGTTCAGGCTATACTGAACCAGAATTGGCTTTGGTATTGGGAGCAGTTCAGCCTATACTGAACCAGAATTGGCTTTGGTATTAGGCAGCAGTTCAGTCTGTACTGAGCCAGAATTGGCTTTGGTATTGGGAACATTTCAGCCTATACTGAACCAGAATTGGCTTTGGTATTGGCAGCAGTTCAGCCTGAATCAGATATCCTCAATAACATATCCAATTCCTCAGCTCACCTGGCTTGTCTGCTTCCAGCAATGAAGAGCTCTGCCCTGCTTAGCTTTGGTGTCTCTGTGCTTCACTCCATCACTCCATAAGCATCACTGTCAAGGCATTCAGCATCTGTTCTCTGTCAAGTGTCAGTGGACTTGATGATCTCTATCTGCTCAGCTATTTACTTGCTTTTTGTGTTTTCATTTTTCCCCCTCCACATACGAGACACTTGGATTAGCAACACTCATGTGAGGAATACATGGATGGTGGATACAGTTCATAGAACATAGACTAAATTCTGTCTCAGAAGCAAACAAAACATCCATCCCAACACAGCTGTGAGGAAGCTGCACATCCCTGAGCACCCTGTGCAGAAAGGGCAGGGGGCAGATTGCTTCCCTGCTCTGCTGTGGTGTCAGCTGCTGCCTGAGCACCCCTAAACATCCAGCTCAGCTCAATCACAGATTTTAACAAGAAAGGAGTGATGCTTCCTTCCAAAGTGCTCCTGGCCCAGCTCTGCCTTCTCCTCTGCTCCCTTGCATGCATACAAAAAGCCTTCTGAAGGAGAGAGCCAGATTTAATCCTCCCCATAAACTCTGCCCAGCTCTGCCTCCATAGCCATGCAGGGTGTTCATCAGGGATGAGGCTGTGGCAGCAGGAAGAAAGCTGCCTTTCATTTACCAGGCTCACATGACGTAGCAAGATGTCAGGAAAATCATTCAAAATCTGCTAACTGACCAGAGCTGCTGAGTTTTTTGCAAAGTAGGAATGGAATGATGTTGTTCTGGCACTGCTCCTTTTCCCGTGGTAGATGTGCTGTAACTCTTTTTGGCAAGTCTCTGTGTTTTGCATGTCAATGTGCTAATCAAGTTTTAGGTTAATGGAGACACAAAAGGCTTAGTCATTGCTTCAGTACCTGTCTGCAAAAGCTCAGTTCCAGCTGCATGAACAAACACTTTGCTTGCACATAAATCCCCTTTTTGTACCAGAATTTGTAAAGCACAAAATAATTTTCCCTGGGATAGTTGTTTGGATTCTTTCTCCCCTGTATTATTTCAGAAGGGGAGAAGTGCCAAAGAGTTTGTGTGCCTGGATGTGTATGAGTCAGTGCCTGAATGCATGTTTTATTCATCCCTTCATTTTCAGTCTGGGGATGCTGTGGCACCCTCAGGCATGACCCAGGTGAATCTGTGCCACTGTCCAAGGGCTCTGGTGCTTCACACCAAACCTTTTGTCCAGTCTGAATGCACTTCTTTTTGAAGCTGCTATGTAGCTTGGTTTTTAGAACATTTAAGCTTTTTGCTGACCTTCCTAGAAACAAAAAACTAAAAAAAAAAAAAACAAAAAACAACTAAAAACCAACCAAATCCTTCTCCCATCCCTCCCACTGGATTAGAAAGGAGCCAAGACTAAGAAGGAGATGATGCTGAGAGGGGACACGCTGCTTTGAACAGGAAACTGTACAGAAAGGGAAGAGAAAAATTTGAAAAAAAAAAAGATGGTATGTCCCTGTCTCTTCTTTCTGCAGTTCAGGACTGATCTGTGTGGGTTCTCCTGTGTCACTCTGCAGTCAGACAGCAGTGGAAGTGAGCGCTGCTGCTGCTGTCAGATGTCTTCCACCCCCTTCTTATTCTCTTACATTGAATTTAAATATTTTGAAAGTTAATACACTTAAATTCACACACACAGATTTTAACAAGAAAGCCAGGTTTGTGGGTTTCAGTGTAAACCATTAGAATGCCAAGTAACTGAGGTTAAATTTTTGAATGGTTGTTTATGCCAACAGTTTATAAGAGTGGAGGAAATAAACCTTTCTGAGCAGCTTTCCTAACAGAAAGTGTGACTTAAGCCAACAGAAATGTGCAAATACATAGCTCAGTGCCAAACCTGCCTGACATGAATTGGATTTATTATACACCAGGCAGAAAGAAATTCAAACACTCACTTCAGGCTGCGTTCTGTGCTGAGATTCGAGCAGGGGGGTGTTGTGTGCAATCTGTGTGAGATAAACTGCTTGGGAAATTAAACCTGGGGAGAACCCTCCCACCTGTGACATTTTTGCTGTCAGGCTGATGTGACTGCCTGGTGAACTTGGTGAACCCTGGCATTGCAGCTCTGCTCAGTGTCACAGCTACAGGGTCAGGCTCAGAACAGAATCAGCCTCCCACCGGAAACAGCTTCGCTTTGAAGTGCCCGGGCTTGCTCTAGTCTTGGTTTGAAAAGAGCAGTGTCATACATCAAATGCACTGCAAAGTTATTTCAAGCTACTTTCCTATGATAAAGCACTATGGTTTGGCCACTGCTGTAAGTGCAGATGTATTCATTGCATTCCAGGCTTTGCCAGCACTTTATTTTATTTATGGCTTGCTTCATTCTGCTTTATTTTTAATAAGTGTTGGTAAAATCTGTCACGTTGCTCCCTGCTAAAGACTTCAACGCAGTGGTAAATTAAATTTAAAACTTTTCACAATGATGTACGTGCTAGATTGGATGGCAGAGGGTGAGGAATTTTAGAAAGAATTTGAGATGGGACTTCTGAATTGGTTTTGATGATACAGTTTACTTTTCTTATCTTTTGCATAAGCAAGAAGGGTGACTTTGGCTCACATTGTTACAGTATAGCTCAGAAAGTTCTAAAACCCTTAGTCATAAGACTTTTTAAAGATTTATTAATTAATAAAACATTGCTAACAGGGATATTTATGTTTTTGACTTAATCTTTAAATATTTTCTCTTATAGATTTATACTACAGTGTAAGGTTTCTTGATTAATCACGTTGTGACACACAAACCTACAGTGCTACATTCTAAACTCCTTGTTTACCTCTATAACTACTTTTATATCTTAAACTCTAAACTTTCTTCTACTTAATTTGTCTCTGCTTTGAACTATAAATCCACTTCCAGCACTTAAGTTTGGAAGCCTTTTCCAAAGTCTCAAATCTGTGTTTAGTTCTAAGTTTTAGCTTACAAGCCCCAAAGTTCTGAGGATTCCTCACATTTCAGATTCCAGCAGCACAGCAGAGAGCTCAGGGGGTGGCAAAAAGGCAGGATCACAAATGTGAATTAGCTGCCATTTGTCAGAAATAATTTTCTCCTGATGAAATCAGAAAGTTAAAGCAATAAATGGCAAAGCTCAGCTGCCAGTCCAGCATTTCCCTCCATCAGCTGGCACTGGGTGCACTGACAGGGCTCCACTTGCAATGGCCCCATTTGGTGAGATGCTGGGCTGTAGGCACAGTTTGTAGTCTGCACATGGTTTTTGTGGTTCCCCACTTCCCTTGAAATCCTTTCTGTCTTCTTGTGGTGATAGCAAAACATGACTAAAGTGCATTCTCTCAAAATAATTATAGTTGTACACACCTCTGCTTAGGCTCTGAAGGCTGCTGTAAAGGTAGTAAAGGACCTTGGTTTGGGAAACAAATTTGGTTTGGTCAAATGGTGATACCATTATGAAGTAACAGTACTGAAGTAAACACCTGCTTAATTTGCTTGATGGGAACCTGTGTTTCTAATTTTTTCTTTTTTTTTTGAGAGGGTAAGATCATGCTGTCTCAGAGACCCTCAAGTATCTTTGCAAGGCTGTGATGTGATCAAATGCCCTGTAATTTCTCACCACTGCTGATCCTAGTACAGTGATTTTATCTGGAGCCTTTATAATTTCTGTTCTTCCCAGGACATTACCACCTTTGCACTTTCAGCCTAGTGGAAATATTTAATTCCCTTGCTCTATAATGGACCATAAAAATGTGAGCATGGCACCTGCTTTGGTTGAGCTGCTGACTGTGATTTATGCTGCTGTGGTCAAACCTGTGGAAGTGCCCCAGGTGAGGATGCTCAGCCTTCAGAGGAGGCACTGAGGGCTCCCCAGGACCCTGGCACAGCCTGGGTGAGCCCTCTGCTCTCAGCTCCACCCCTGGGATGGAGAAAAGGGCACCTTGTACAGCTTCAGCCCTCAGTGCGTGGGGCTGTGTGGCACTCACATCCTCTGAAAAATCCCTTCGCCCAGGATTTTCCTCCTGGGAAGATGAGAAGCCTCAGAGAAAAGGAAAACAATTCTTATCTCATTTGTATCTCCTGTGTTTGCTCATGTGGAATGTGTTTGGAGGTTGTTTACCACAGGTGATTGTTTCATTGGATTCTGCTGTGAGTTGTTTTCACTCTTTGGCCAATCAGGGCCAGGCTGTGTTGGGACTCTGGAAAGAGTCACGAGTTTTTCATTATTATCTCATTTTACATTTAGTAAATATCCTTTCTATACTCTTTAGTATAATATAGCATTCTTTAATACAATATAGTATTTTAAAGTAATAAATCAGCTTTCTAAGAACACAGAGCCAAATTCATCATTCCTGCCTTCAGCAGGGCATTTCCCTGCAAATACAATAGGGCTGGGATGTCCTTACTCTGCCTTCCCTGGCTGGCTCTGCAGTGGCTGCCAGGATTGTGCCAGGGCACATTCTTTCCATGGCCAGAGGTGTTCACTGCACTACCAGCTGGGAATGGGGAAACAGAGCCCTCAGCAAGGGGCTGGCTCACAAACAGGGACAGAGGAATCATCTCCAGTGGCCTGACCACATTCATGGCCCTGGGTTTATTTCAGTTTCTCTGGGTCTGCATTGAAGGCACTGAGACAGCAGTTCATGTTCACACTCAGGTGTTTGTTATTTCTAATCAGTGAAACAGCCTCACACCTGTGAGCTCAGCAGCTTTTCAGTAGAAGGCACAAATGGCCAACAATCTCTTGGTACCAGGGCTTTTAAGACCAAACTATCCAGTTAGGAGCTGACACCTGGATTATTTTCCCTTTTAACCCAATAAATGATCCCACAATGCAGAATTTTCTGCCCAATGACAAAATGCCACCCAAACCCATGGAGAAGGAGGAAGAAGCAGCATGAAGAACAAACCCAGGACAGCACCCTGTGCCCTCCATCTTGCTGCCATCCACAGCATCCTAAAAATCCCAAACCCCAATTTCTCACCCAGTGATACACCCACACTGCTCTCTATAACCCATTTCACACTTTTGTGGGTTCCAGTCTATTTTGGAGTTTAGGAAACTTTCTCCATGGATGAGGGTCAGAGTCAGTGCTGCCCTGGGGGTCAGGGCACCCCAGAGCACACACAGAAATATTCCCTGTGTGCTCTGGGTTTCCACAGGTTTATTTTCATTTTATTGATTGACAACTCAATATGGAATTCAGGAGCCTGAAATATTTTTAAAAGCCTTTCAGCTCAGCTTAACTTGAGTTGAGAGAAGTCCTTCAGTGCAGGCAGTCACCTGCCAGCCTGCTGTGCTGGCTTAGCTTGCTCAGCTCTGGTCTCCAAACTGAAATATGGAAGGATCTCCAAAAGAAAAGAAGTGAAGGGGCAAAGGACTTCTCTGAGCCCTGAGCAGTGACTTCAAGTGGGAAGTCCACAAGTAGTTGGAACAGCAAAGGAATTGGCCCAAAGAAATTTTCAGAGGTACCCGGCAGGGGAAGAGACAGCACAGATTAGAGAGAGAGAGCAATGACTGGCTTGGAGAGCAGAACAAAGCAACTGGAAAACAGGAAATAGCATTAGGAAATGCTCCCCGTGCAAGAACAAACAAATATTTGTACAGGGGAATCTGCCAGTGGCACTGCTCCCCTCCCACACTAGGTACAGTTGCCAAAGTGATGGGCTCCTCTGAGCAAGGCACATTTAATGTATGCACAGGGGATGGCAGTGTGTGAATAGCCCCCACAAACCTTGAAAATTAGGTAAATTTGACAATTCTGAATTTCTTGCCATCTGTCTGGACATAATGTGCACGAGAAGCTGAAAGTTCATTGGAGTGCAGCTGGTGAGAGTTTCTGGGAATGTCTCTACAGCCATTTCTGTTCTTAGCTGAGGAGCTCAGGCTCTGCAGCACTTCAGGAAGCAAAACACAGACTGATCATACAGACACAGAGAGGACAAACTTTGAGTGTGTGATTGGGATGGATGGAGAGGCATCTTGCTGATTCTGGAGACAGCACAGTCCTCAGGGTGACCACTGAGGTGTAGGGGCTGTATTTGCCATGAGTTCATTGAAATATTACCCTGGGACCAGTGAAAGAAGGCCTGAAAATTTCTTTTTTTTTTTTTTTGCTGAGCTTTAGAAGCTTTACTGGAGAGTCCTCTAGGCAGAATCACAGGGTGGGACTCAGTTGTGAACTCTGAAAATTGTTTATATTTGAAACAGACGTGATGTGATGCAGACCTGAGAGATAGGAGGAGGATCCAGAAAATCTCTCTTGTCTGTCATGTGTGTAGCTTTAAGTTTATTCCCCTACATTTTCAAGAGGAGGCTTAATACCTATAAAATTATGGAAGGATGGTTTCATTGTTTATGCATTTTATGGAGTCAATAAATAAACCTTAAGCAGAAGTGATTAAACCTGAAATGGCAGCAGGGAATTGCTGTGTCTCTCCTCCATCCTCTGATTCATTCCTAAGTCAGGATTTACGACTAACTCAATTAAATACACACTTTCTGCATAATTGCCCATGTGCTAGCAGAAAGTAGTCACTTGTCAGGGATTTTGTTCATTTCTGGGTTGGCTGCCTGAGAACATAAGGAATTGGGAAGAAACTGTGGAATTACCCATAAATTTTCTTAATTGAATTGAGCATAAGCTTTCAGGCTTAGATGTGAGCAAGGAAAACTTTCCAGTTTCCAGGCAGAGCTGTCTCCTTGCAGTTATTTACACAGTGCTGCTTTGACTTGCTGTTAAAAAATTACACTGGGGCAGAGATTAGGAATTCAAAGAGCAGTTTTGTAAGGAAAATGCCTCGGTTGCATTCAGTAAGAGGAGATGTGTTAAAGGAGGGAGAGAAGGGGGGCAATGAGCAGGGCAAAGAAAAAGAACTGTTACTTCAGGCAGCTTTGAATATTCAGAAACCTTGAAGCAGAGCCTTTAAAATGTACTTTTTTACAATATTTTGGTGAGACAAGTGGCCCTAGACAACAGGTCAGCCTTCTCCTCCTCTCCTCATCATCACCCATCCTGTGTGGTTCTCATGTTTTTGAGGAATAGTGTTGAGGGGATTGTGTTTCTGTCACAAAGCTACTGTAAAATTTCTAATCCCTCGTTAAAAGCAGCTCCTGAGCTCCTTTTTTCAGGGTTTAGATGTGCCTCATGGAGGAGACTCCCATCCTTTTCAAGTTGGTGTTAAAGCAGTGCTCTGCTGCCCTTTCCTGCATTTGGATGTGAATTGTTAACTGGGATCAGAAATGACTGAACAGATCTCTGATAACAGGAAAATGTACTGTAATCCAAAAAGATACCTGCTTCCTTTTCTCATCACAGATAAGGTAGTTTACATTACTGACTTAAAATATTGGCATTTTTCATGGAAATGCAGCAAATTTTCTGTTCCAAATGGCACATAATACTTAGGAGCAATATTACACCTTCTATTAAATTAATTATTACACCTTCTATTAAATTAATAATTTAAAATTAGTACCTGCAGCTTATAATATTATTCTCACAGGATCTGGACATTTATCCTTTATGATGTTGAATTGTATTTTTATTTGTTGGTTTTGTCTAAAAATAAGCTCTGTATTTTAAGACTAATTTTAAGAATAAGAAAGGAAAAGAAGCCTGGAGGTTTTTGTACATTTTTTGTACATCACCTTTGGTTCTTTCTCTCTTGCCAGGATGAAATGTTAGTGTGAGGTTTTATTTAAACTAGCACAGAATTTCTTTCAGTGGGTTCCAGATCAGTGTGCAAGAATTGTAGCCAAAGCAGCCAGGTGAGTGTGCATCTCCCCCAGCCTGCAGTGCTGAAGTTTTGTGTGTTTCCCTGTAAGAACACCCAGATTGTGTGCTGAGAAATCAATTCCTCCCATTCCAACTTCAGCACCTGGCAGCGGCCAGGCAGAGTGGGAGAGGAGGATGCAGCAGTCCCTGTGTGATGCTTGGCAGCATCTCTGGGCCCTGCCTGCCAGGGCTGCTCAGCAGGGTGGAACAGGCAAGGAGGGTGAATTTTGCTGCAGTGCTGGTGCAGCATCCAGGCTCTGGGCTGAGGTTTGCAGCAGCCTGAAGCACACACACACACACACACATAAACCATGGAGCTCTGCATTCCTCCCCCTCCTGCCCAAGGCTTTTGCTGTTTTGGAGGTGGTGGTGGTTGTTTTGCTGTGCCTGCTGACGTCAACAGAATTGCCAGATGGCATTTCAGTGCTTACAGAGAGACAGGAGCCTTTCATTGCCGGGGTCACGTGCATCCCATTCATCTGCATTGCCAGAAGTGGGCTGAAGCTTTTGCTCACTCTGTAGGCAGAGAGGGCTCTGCACCTTGCAGGGACCCCAGAGCCTGCTGTGGGATGTGGCTGCCTTGGGGATCCTTTAAGGGATGCAGAGATGGAGGCTTCACTTCGTGCTTGTTTGGCTGATGTGGAAATACTGAAAGTCTCTAGACAGTTGTGCTGTGCAGAGGTTTTGTGGGTTTCTTTTTGAATGACAAAGGAATGCTTTTGTGAATTTAGGGTAATAACCAGGCTTAGAGTTTAGCCCTAAGAGAGTTACCTACAGTCTCTCAGGCCCAGGTGACTCAGTAGCTTGTGGAACAACGTGCAAGTCCAGCAGTGTGATAAATATCAGCAGAGAAGAGGAGCCACCAGGGTTTAGGTTTTGAAGTTTTCAGGCTCCATCACTGGAGCTGGGCTGTGACGTGATGGATGCACTGGAACAGAGCAGAGTCCCTTTATACCCCTGAACAGATGCCTGGGAGCTCACTACCAGATGCACAAGATTAAACCAATTTACTTTGCTGTGCTTGAGCCATCTCCACAGCAGCTGGGCAGGGGACATGGCAGAGTTGGAAGGCCAGGAAAATCTCTCACTGATGCTGTGACTCCAGTACCAGCCCTTGTCTGGCAGCCAACCCAGGAGAGAGGGAGATTCTGATGGGATTTTCAGTGGGCCTTGGAGAAGTGAACCTGGAGGAACCTGCAGGGCTCACAGGGGAATATGGGGATGTTGGAGAGGGGAAAGCCACACTTAATTTTGGGTAGCATGAGGATTTCTGCTTCTTGCAGATCTGTTGATCTTTGGAGTAGTTTCTCAGGTTAAATGTATTTCTGTCTGAGAAGGAAAGGTGGGAGCACCTTTTATTTTTCCTTGAAGCAAACACAAACTACCTTTGTTGGAGCACATGGACTCTGTGGTGATGCAGAGAGGATAAGTAATCTGGTTTTGACATCTGCATCACAATTTGAAACTGAAACTCCCCTGAACCTGTCTGGGATTAGGGTAGGATCCAGAATGAGCAATAATCTGAGCTCACAAACCAGGTTTTAATACATTACTCTTTTATTTTCTGAAAGTTTCAGCTTTCAGATGTGCCCCTGTGGTGCCTCCCTGCTCAGAGTACACTGCAGTGACAAAGTTGTGTGCAAGTTCCCAAGGGCCACATGTCTGAAAAAAAAAAAGAAATGGGACAACATAACCCTATGATCTCTCCAAGTGTGAATATTTTATTCCTTAACCAAGTGCTGTTGAAAGGCACTTTTGAAATGCAGCATCACAAACTCCCCTTTCCTGCTTGATAAGCCATGTGTGAATATTGCTTAGCCTTGTCTTACCAAATTCCCAGCTGTAAGACATGCACTGAGGTCTGGTGATTTATCATGGTGTTTGTGTATGTTGAGATTGCTGAAATTCACATGCTGTTCAGTGGTCACAGAAGAACACACAAATAAATACAGTGAATTATTGGACTCTTCAAATCTGGTGCCATTATATTCTTGACTAGGAAGAGGAGAAATCATTTTAAACTGGCTCAGAGCAGACTGGGTGATGTTGCAGAGTCCAAAGAGTAATAACCAACTTGACCCTGCTTTCATAACTCCATTCTTCAGCTGGGGGAAGAAAATGCAGAGTTTCTGTAGGGCTGGCATCTCAGGGAAAGTTATTGCTCACGCTGTGCTCCCATAGCTAATTGAATTTCACCGGGGAGCAGCGAGCACGTCGTGATTCACAGATCATGGAGCAGGAAACAGCCTGTCAGCTTCTGGGGTGCTGCACGGGGCAGAGCAGCTCAGAGAAAAACAAAAAATCTGTTTTGGGAGGGAATTCAGCTCGTGAGCACAGCAGGCAGACCTCAGTTCTGCTGTGGCTCCTGGTGGAGTCAGAGCAGTCACTCTGCAAGATTAATTTGCCCCTCTGGTTTTCAATTTGTAAGGTCTTGGGTGCAGAGGAGTCCTGTGGTGGATTAAACACAAAGCAAACAAGCAAAAAAAAAGAAATATCACTCTTTCTCATCAAGAATCAGGGGCTTTTGGGACTTCAGTTTGAACGTGTCCCCTCCATCCCAAATGAGCTGTGTTCCACAGCCTGACATCAGCTTGTACCCAGCTGAGGACATGCAAATGTGAACACTTTGCATCTTTTTGCAATTCACATCAATAACTGAAAGAAAGCTGTTTACACTGACATGCACATGGAAACCTTGCTTTTTGTGTGTATGTGTGTTGATGTTTCTTTATTAGCCTTTAATCTGCTTTCATTTTCTATCTTCCATTATTATTTGTATGTGGATAACTCCCGACTGCTCTTTTTTGGGGGGGGAAAAAGTGCAGTAAACTTCAACCAAATTAGAAAAATTTGAAATTCTTCTGATTAGATTAGAAAATACTTTCATGCTGAAACACTTCACAGTTACAGGAAGAGTTTAGCATCTTCAACAGCTCTGATAACAGAAACAGAACATGGGGAGAAGAGAGAGGCATGTGTATGTTAACCTTATGTGCTGGACTTACTTCTGTGAAAGGAATTTTGCTTTCTTAATACAAGCACTGCATGTATTGCTGGGGAGTTTTGTGTTCCTAGAGAAACTTCTGCAATCCTTCTGCTATGGAATATTTTAGTATGAGAGTCAGTTCAAAATGCTGTGAGGCTCCCTCCACCTCCCCCAGATGCAGTAATTTCTTCGTTGTTTGTACAAGATTTGCAAGATCGTGTGAAAGAACGTGAACAGTGAGAGATTACTGAGCTAATATATAAAAAGCCACGGATTAAGATCTTTTTTCCTCCCAAATCGATGATGGCATTTCACGGGCACAGCAGAGCTACAGTCCTGATTTGAAGGAGGAGTATAGTGCCATCTGGTGATCCCTGGGAAAGGCTTTTTGCACCTAAAGCAGCAGGATCATAAAGGATGATCCTGACAAGGTAGATGGGAGACTTGCTCATCCTCTGATGACCAACAAATCTCGGATTTATTGATTGACAGAAACACTTTTATAATCACAGTAATAAGGCTCATACATATTGCAAAACTAGAGCTCACTATTCGTCAGCTATAAAAAGTCAGTCCCACCTTTCTCAAGATGTTTGTGGCTTCTTTTTTACCTCCTGTTATCACATAATTTATAAAACAACTTCTTACTCAAAGAAACCATGTCCTTGAATTAGGCAGCTGTTGCTTTCTCAGATGTACTTTCTCACGTTTCTTTTCCCATGGACTATGTCTCAGTAAAAAACTGTCCACATGATCCCTGTGTGAGGAGTTCTGCTCGGTTGTACCATGGCTGTTCCCTCACACCCTGTCCTGAGGCACTGACTCACCTGGGGTGGTCACCTGGTACAAGGTGTGTGCTCATTTCTGGCAGTGTTTGTGCTCCAGCCAGGCACAGCTGTTCAGACCAGGTCTGCATGCAATGTTCTCACTGCCATCCCCTTCTCCTGGTGTGATTTTCATGGTGCAGCTGGATGTGCTCCCACCTGTGCTGCTGCCCTTCCACCTCTCATGGCCCTGTGAGAGCCCCTGGGCAGGCAGGGACCCCCAGAAGGGAGGAGGGACATTTTGGGCTCCCCTGGGATCTCCCAGTCTGCCTGGCTCACTTCCTGGGGCTGGGTTCCAGCCCAGAGCTGCTCCCTGGTCTCCTGCCTTGTTATGTCCTGTCAGTAATGAGGGGCTGGTGTGCAAATCACAGAATCACAAAATGAGGAGGTTGGGAGAGACCTCTGAGATCATCAGTCCAACCCATGCCCTGACACCTCAACTACAGCACCCAGTGCCTTGTGCAGTCTTTTATAAACACATCCAGAGATGGTGATTCTACCACCTCCTGGGAAAAGCATTCCAGTGCTTTATTATTCTTTCAGTGAATTTTTTTTCCTAGTATCCAACCTCTACCTTCCCTGATGTAGCTTGAGCCCGTGTCCTCTGGTTCTGTCAGAGACCAACCCCACCTGTCTGCAGCCTCCCTGCAGGGAGTTGTAGGGAGCAATGAGGGCACCTCTGAGCCTCCTCTTCTCCAGGCTAAACAGCCCCAGCTCCTTCAAACCTTCCTCACAGGGTTTGTGTTCCCAATCCCTCATTGCATCTTCTGGATGCACTCGAGCATCTCAACATCCTTCCCAAGCTGAGGGACCCAGGACTGGACAGACACTCCAGGTGTGCCCTCACCAGTGCCAGGTGCAGGGCAGGATGAGCTCCCTGCTCCTCTGGCCACTCCATTCCTGATCATCACCAGGGCTGCTGCTGCCCGGGGCAGAGCAGAGTTCAGCTGCTGCTCTGGGGCCAGGTGGGCTTTTCCCTGGCCTGGTCAGCTTGGTGCAGGGGGAAAGGTGGTCTTGTGTCAAAGGTGAGTTCATGAATTGTTTATACAGAGCCAATGAACCTCCCTTTACAAGCAGAAATAGTTACTGTGTGTGGTTAGAAGTCTGTCCATGGACAGGTTTTATTTAAAATAATTTATTTTGTGCACCTGGTGGAACGTCCTTTGCTGGTTTGCATTTAGGCTGGTCACATCAGCAAGCCCTTAAAGCAGACCCTGTGTTTTATGTAGGGTCAGAACATGGTTTTATCTCATTTGTCTGGTTTCAGAGTATACCCAAACCCACACAAAGCAGGTTTCAGAGTGTGAAGTCCTCTTTGTAACACGTCTGTTTGTAGCTGGCACTGGCCTGCAGGGTTGTCTTTATCCACAAAACATGAAACAGTCTTTAGGGACAGGTTTTGATTTGCATTTTCTTCTCTGTTTAAAAAAAAGACCTACTAAATGTTAATTCATTTCTTTCCAATCAATTCCCATTCCCTTATTTAAACTGAGCTATTAACATGTGTGTGAGGTATATTACTGTGGCTCTGTATAGAATTAGATAATTATATAGGTAATTATTACTTGAAGACATGTTTATATCATGGCAGAAAAATGCCATCCTAATGGAAGGCATCTTTCCTAAAAGGAAGAACAAAGTAAGTCCTCATCAGGTTGCCTTCTTGTGCCACCTTGATTTTATTGACAGGAAACCAAGAATGTTTCTTTGATCTGTCAGTGCATAAAAGTATTGTGCATAATTGATTTGGTTGGGTATTTCATTTTGCTGTAGCATCATACAGAATGCTTCAGCTTTACTCTCCACAGCAGTTGTAGCTTGCATTAAAAGAGGAAATGGATACAAATAAGTTTTTACTTAGATTAAGGGTAGTCTTCAGATTCCTGGAAAAGTGCCAGCCTGTTGCACAGTGAGCATTATTGATATGCATTTTCTGCTCTGTGTCAGCTAGGAATGACAGTAATTAAAAGAACAAATCATTTAAATGAAGTGAGTCTTCTTTCTAGAGAAGGTTGTTTCCTAATGTTGTTGCCAAAAGTCTCTCAAATGCATTAGGAGGAGAAGGAGGGTGTGCGGAGAGAATTGATCAGCAATTTGTGTCTTTGGTTCTTTTACTTTAATGGGATAAATGGGATATGTGGGGCCACTGGTAAGGCTCAGACACAATCCATATGCTCCATCAGCTGATCTGCCAGAGCCCTGTCTGGCAAACAATGCAGCATGTGGTCTGTTCCAGTTTGTGAACAGATCTGTCACACAGAGCATCGTGGTGGCAGCTGCACGTGACTGCTCACCAAGGTCAGGGCTCTGAATCAACTGTTTTCTTGTGATTAAACTGGTCTTTGATCTGTGTTGCTCTGAGCTTAACCCCTCAAAGTTGAACTGATTTTTGGGAGGATCTTTTGCTACAATACCCTGCCTTAGGTCACCAGTGTTAAGAAACCTGAATATTGAAATTATCTTGGAGTCTAATCCATTATGCATCCCATGTAATTCAACAGTGAGCCTCTGACCACAAGAGACACACTAAACTTCTGCTGAAGTCAATGCAGAAAACAATGCAAATGTGGGCACCAGGCTGTTCTTCACAAAGAGAAGCCATAGCCTTTTATTAAACAAAAACAACTGAGGAACTTCATTTCATAATTTTCAAACTAAAGATTTAAGTTTTGAGAAGTTGACGCAGTTTCTTGTTCCTATCTTTTAATAAAACTGTCCTAAAATTACTGAAGCAAAGCCAAAATAAGCCCTTTCTGTCACCAGCAATTCCAAAAGCAATAATTTTTCTGTCAGTAGAAAATACTTTCTGTGTTTGCCTGAAGTTGTGAGTGCACTCTGAACCCTTGAGCTGCTGTTTCTCGTTTGTGAGGACACCACGCTGCTCTCTGTGTTGGAGAGCTCTGGGGCAGCATCATGTGATGATAAATCTCATCAGCAAATAGCCCAATACTGTGTGCACCAATTAACAGCATCAGTTCTGAGCTGAAATGTCAAGTCTCTGTGTTGGTGTATCTTCCAAGTCTTTGATTTTAGAGGGTAAAACAGATTTGTGTGTTGACACTTCTTTTCTATACCTCCTTATATAAAAATTCAATTACGAATTTTAATTTCAATTTTTTTTCAAAAACTCAAACTCCTTACAAAATTCAGTCCAGGCTTTTAACCTGCCTGCCAGGACCCATGCAGTGCACCTACTCAGTGGCAGCAAGTCCTTCTATTGCTCTTACTGGTGCATCATCACTGATTTATTGCTGCAGTAGATTCAGATGAACTACTGAAGTTCAGCTTCACAAGGACATTTAACATTTAAAAAAGCCCCGTGTGCAACCCACAGTTTATTTTTTTTTCCCTTAATGTCCACATCCAAGCAGAAAACATAACTCACAGTGGAGACAGAAATCATTGTCAAGTGTGGCTGCCAGCATAAGCACCAGTGCTTCATGGTCTGTGTCTGTTTTCTGGTCTCTATGGCTCTGTTGCCTTCTGGAAATGAGAAGCTGGTGCTGTTATATTTAGATGTGAGTTTGAATCCAAGCTTTCCAAAAACACAGAAGTGTTTGGCCCTCATAAAATAGTGCAGACCCTGAGCCAGAAAGTCAAGAGTTCAGTATGGGGAGATATTAATGATGCAGAAGTACAGATTGGGTCTATCTCTAATTAGAATTGAGAAGCAGCCAGGGTGTCATCATTAGGAATATTACATGCATTTTACTTTTTGCTTTTTCTAAAGTGCAAGTCAAGCACTGCTCACAACCTAAAATACACAAGTTGAAACTAAGACTTTGCTTAGATTAAAACTGTGCACAAAACAAATCTATCTCCAGCTACATGGAAGAAATTAGAGATTGCAGAAATTACTTAGAAAATCCTAGAGCCTTTAGCACCCAGTGTGTAGATTAAAGGCCAGGACAGTAGTCCTGAAAATGGCCATCTGATGCAGGCATTGACCTGTGGTTATCAGATGTCTACCTTGTATCTCAGCAGGCAATTTTATTTTTTTTTTGCTTCATTTGTGACAGCAAAGGCAAAATAAGCCCACAGTATAAACTAACCTTGTGTGTCTTTAAGTTGGTCCTTGCAGGTCAAGGATGAAGTAGGTTGAAAGCAGTCCTCAGGGCTTGCTGCTCTGTCAGTTTATATCTGTGGTATGTAAAAAAAATATTTTAATATCACAGAAGGCATGCAGCGGATAGTGTTTTGTATTTCTGGTACATTAATTACTGGTTCTCTCTGTTCTGATCCTCATTGAAGAGTCTGCCAATAAATAATCCAGGAGAGGTGGGGGATTTTCCCATCTAGCACATGCTTAAATGTGACTTTTGCAGGTCATGGCTTTGGATGTTAGTAGCTTGTTCTTTAGAGAAATAATATCTCTGCAGCAGCTATGATGAAGGATTTGGGGGCTGCGAGTCCCTAGGGCTACAGCTGGGGTTTTTTGAATGAGTCATAATAAAAAATCCAAAGCCAAGTGTTACAGAAAAATGATTAATTCTTTTCACAGAGGAGTTCATTAGTGACATCAAGTCATGAGAAAGAGGAGGAGGCATCTCCAGCACGCAGTGGCTGTTAACTGGTTTTGGTGTGAGTGCTTCAAGTCAGGAGAACTGAAATAATGCAAACCACAAGGTCTGATGGAGGAGAAAAGAATGCTGAAATTGGACCAGTTTGTCTGCATGAGGCTCTCACTGGAGTTTGATGTGCAGAGGATTTATCCTTTTCAAAAGGTGCAGAACATCACTGCCTGCCTTTGGCTTCAGGGAAAGCCTGCTCTTAAAAATGGACCTCTGCTGTCTGTGGTGTTCATGGTCACTGCAGAATTCCATGGGAGCTTCTGCTCTGCTGCTGCAGCACATGGAAACATGGCCCAAGACACACATCTGCCTCCTGCTGCCATTTCCAAATCCCTGCTGTAATTCCAGGAAGAACAGACTGAACATTAAAGGCTCTTTATCTACAGCTTCACTGATAATTACTTCCTAGTTTCTAATTTTTACGTATTCTGGTTTTCAGCACTCATTCTTAAAACCTTATGAGATTTTCTTTTTTTTTTTAGTTTGTTCTCCTATGACAACTCCTTTTTAGTAATTGAAAATATATTTGACACCATGTGTAGCAGCTCTTCACTCCATACCCCCACCCCTCAATTTCTTGTCTTCATTTAGAGGCTGCATTTATTTGAATTACATTTTTAATGATATTTGGTAATTCTCTTCCTCATACTGTTCAACAGTTCTTAGTGAAAGGCTGGGATGGATGTGAGTCTTCAGCTGGGCTTATTTTCATACATATTTCTGCAGTTTGCTGCTGATTGTGAGGTTGCTTCTCAAGTTGCATCCCAAAAGAGCCTGAAGTGCTTTGAAAGGGAGAAAATATGGCAGAACGTGGCTCCTCTGGCTTTGCTCTGGTGTAACTGAGACTGTCAAGTTGAAAATGTGGGAGGATTAGTGAGTACACAGAAGGCAGAGCAGTGATTATTGCTTTCAATGGATCTTTTTTTAACTCATGCTGTGAATTTGGCTGCTCTGTTTTAGTTCACCGTAGCATTAAAATAGCTCTCATTGCTGAGCAGGCGTGTTGGAGCTGTAAACTCAAACGGGGAAGATCACCAGGTATTAACAGATGGTTTATCCTCCCTGTGTGTGCACCCAGCACCCCACTCCTGCTGGGTCCCACTTGTGTTGCTGCAGCTCAAGTTGAGGCTGAAGACAGTTGTCACTGTTTTCTGCATAGGAACACAAACTATCAGCTTCAAGCTACCAATTTGTGACCATCTGATGTACAAATTGGAGAACAATGATGGAAGACAATTGAGGACAGCCTCTGAAACACAGAATTGTTCTCCTTGGTCTGTGTTACTCCAAGCAGATTTGAGTCCCATTTAGAATTTAATTTTTCCCATCTGCTGTGCTTTAATTAAAAGCAATAACTTTTAAAGTTCCTAGTTTGGTTGGAGTGGCGTCTACTTTGTAAGTAATCAACCCTGACTGTGACTGACTCTGTGATCTGCTCTACATCATCAAGTAGTTCTTTGGGCTGGAGAGTCGTGATGTTTTAATGTTTTTAGGCAGCCAAATAGCACGGAAAGTCCCTTGGAGCTGGGTGCCTGTGTCCCCAGGGCTGTGCTGAGAACATCCAACACCAGCGTCAGAGTTTCCACGAGGCTCGCGAGCTGCGGCTCCCGGCCAGGGAGCTCAGCCTGTGCTCTCTGCTCCTTCCAGGAGCTGCCTTCCCTGGATCCTCCTCGTGGCATGCCTGGTGCAGGAGGTCATCCCAGCTGGCTGAGTGTCTTCCCTTGGCCTGGATTTCCCAAGGAGCCCAGGGCAGAGGCACGTTATGGCTGTTGTCCCTTGCCATGCTGTGCCACCCAGCACGCCCTGTCCCTTTCCCCTCTGCCTTCCAGGGTTTCCAGCTGTGCTCTACAGCTGTGGCAGGAGGAAATGTGGAAAGTGAAGCACCACTCAATGTCAGTACCAGTGGAGTTAGTTCATGTGAGGTCCTTTCTGTCAGATATAAATGACAGGGATTTAATTACGTTGCATTGGGTTGTGTCCAGTACTTGCATCCACACGGGTTCAGACTTTCCTACTCTGTAGGTCTTGAAGCTGGACAAATCCAGTCCTCCCACTCCTTGAGATTATTTCTGCATCTATCTTTTGATTGTTGCTTGGTTGCTAGTGGCCACGAGGATATTTTCCTTCTGTATGTGTGTGTGTAATAAATCTGGAAAAGCCTGCTAGGTGACCTGAAAGCAAGAACCCATAGCCTCCCTCGAAAGCTGGAGATGGCACCAAAACTGCAGAACAGCTCAGATGTGTCCTCTGCTTCTTGAATGTCATCCTTTGCCCTTTGGGATGTTGTGCACAGTGCAGGAGGACACGTGTGCAGTGTGTAGGGGTGATCCCTTCCATGGTAGGTTTCTGACAACCCACAGAGGGCATGCAGGGCCAGGCTTGGTTTCATTTTTCCCAGGGACTTCACAACCAAATCTGGACATATCAGGGCAGGGAAAGCAAAAAGGCCTTGCTGCACCTCCAGTGCCTGCTGCAGATTAAGTGGTGTCAGTTTACCAAGAGTTTTTAGGATGGGTAAAAGACTCCAACAGTCTCCTTGTAAATGTCTGAGCAACTTTTCTCAAACACTGAAATAATTCACCCCAGACAAATACCTGGCAGCGTGTGTTTCAGGCTGAGCTCTTTGGCTGACAAAGCTGTCACGAACTGAAAGATCCTGTAATGGAAGAAAGTTAGTCAGCTGTAACTGTGAGCTGGGTGAGTGGTGTCACCTAAGGTGGAGATGCAGGATGTGGGGATTGCAGCTGCCTCCCCAGACAAAGCCTGCTACAGACAGTGATACATTCCACAGGTTTTATAAGAAGGGGGAAAAAAGTATTTCCTTCTCAAAGCAGTGCCTCTTTCTTAAAGAATGGTAGTGTTGTCATCCTGGTTTTCTAAAGAAAGTAGTCGTGCTCCTCTGTGGCAGTTTCAAACCAATGTGGCAGATGGGAGCAGGTTTCAGAGATTATTTTCTTCCTAGGAATTTTCTGTTAGCCAGTGGTGGGATACAGGAGGAAGGTCCAAATCAGCAGCCTTGCTTGGCAGTAGTGGAAGAGTGGCAGTTTAACATCCTGTGAGATGACAGAGCCAGCCCTGTAGGAGGCTGCTCAACCCATGCACAGCCAGCCCCAGGCTGGGCTGCCTGCTGCTGGCTCTGTGGCTCGGGGCTGCTGTGGAAAGGGCTCACTGCAATACAGGGAGGGGACAAAAAATGTGACTCTTTAGTGAGGCCCATTTCATCAGATCCTGCCTTTGCAGAACTACTGTGAAGCACTTCCTCTGGCTGCTCTGTGATCTTGGACTCTGGCACCTTCCTGGCAGGACAGACACACTTGATGTGGCAGTCGTGGCCCTTTCTGCCCTGCAGATCAGAGTTCAGTGTAGTTGCTGTCAGGTAGCTCTGCTTTGCTGTGCTGGTGCCTTCCCCAGCACCTAGGAACCAGGATTAAAACTCAAATCATTATGGCTCAAACAGGATTTAGAGTTTCCTTCATTGTGGGCTCATCTTCTGTGCCTCAGTGTCTGGTTTATGGTTCTGTTGCCCTGGGTGCTTTAAAGACTCAACAGCAAAGCCAGGGACTACATAGATGCCTTGGAAAGGATTTCTTTGATCAATGTGATGAGACAACAGGAAGATGCTATTTCCAGCCCTACCAAAGAGAGTGCCTTGCAGAGCCTGTGGCTGGTTGACCTCCAGAGAGCAGTGGGAGTGCTGTGCTTCATTAGGCTGCAGAAAAGATTCTCATAAACATCTTCTTTGCTCACCAAAGAAGAGAAAATCTGAAATCTTGTGCTGGTGCAAAATAAGAGAGAAATAAAAATAAAAATACTCAAGTTTCTAGAGCTTTAAATAGAGAGAAGTGAAATGTGAAAGAATTGCATGCAGGCTTTTTCCCTTAGTCATTCAGTGGAAGGTGGAGTAGTTGAGTCTGTGGCGCCTTTAAAATGATTCATTATTTCCATAGAAGCCAATTGATGTTTATCCTTCAAATTGCTCTGTGGACATTAAAATAATGGAGAATTATATTTGCTTTTAATTTTGTTTCCAGACAGCTTGGCCTGAACATTTATGATGTGACTTGGAAACCATATCAAATAGTGATTTATAGCTGCTGGTAATTGTGTGAAGATTGAAGATAGGCTGGATGCTGCTTTCCTTTGCTTTTTTTGCTCTTTGCCTCCCCCATTCTTCTGCTTACAGAGTGCTCTTGAGTGCAGCGTGGTGAAAGGCCAACATCTCTGCCTTCCTTGCTTTTCCTTGTACAAGCCACAGCAAATGAAGATTTTATTTCTCCCTAACACGAGGCTGTGTGAAATGAATTGTGGTTTGTGTTTGATAATTAGTTTAAGGGTTTTTTTTTGTTTTGACTGGTTTTGTGTTGTCACGATGATCCCCCCTTTGTAGGGTGGAGAGAGGGGTGGTTTTTAGTCAAGCTGGATGAGAATCATATGCAAAACATGAATGGGGAGGGGGAAGACTTTTCTTTGTGGTAAAGCATCTGTTGAGTGTATGGATGGCAAATCTGCTCCCCAGGTGAGCCAACACAAGCAGTTCATACCTAAATTTATCTATCTGGTCTTATGGCTCAAGGAATTTGTTATTCCTATTTCCCTAAATTTATTTTTCCTGCTCTGTTTTATCTGCCTTTTTCTTCTACTGAGTAAAAAGCTATTCTTAGAGTTTTGTGCATAATATAATTTAACAGAAGAAACAAAGGGGATTTTGTGGACTATAATAGAAAAGCCCAGCGAAGTTTATGCAGATTTTGAGAACTTTTCTAGTCATGTTGCAAACTCCAAAACAAATCATTTAAACCTAAAAATTCTTAATTGTTATTAAAATTTTCCAGGATACTGTTTTCATATTGAATGAATGTAAGAGTTTCCTGCCCTGACAAAAATCATCTGTGTGATACTGGGACATGCTACTTTTGTGGTTTGGTCCTGCACATGCAGCAGTGTGTTTTAGGTTTGTTTGGGTTTTTAATTTCTGTACATAAAAGGAAACCTCAAAACATGCAGCAAGTGCATTTGGGCCCACTTAGGAATTCCAGATGGCACTGTGGCCTAAACCAGCTGTTTTTCAGCATTGTAAGGAATTATTTTCTTTTCTTATCTTAGTTAAAAATGAGCCTGTTTAGTTTTGCTTTTGTTCCCAGCCTGTTTGCTTTCTCATTCTCATGCCCCAGAGCATTTCAGTTTTAGTCACTGCATGACATTGCTGAAATCAGGGCTGGAATGAAGTCACAAAATGAACAGCAAGCCAGTCTTATCCAGAAGTCATGGGAGGGAGCTGCATTCACAATTATTGGCATAGATGAGCAAATGAACACTGACCGTTGTGAAATTAAGTCCACCTTATCTTAGCTCCTCGTTGTTTTGTTTTATTTTGTTTTGTTTTATCAAATTAATTTTTTGTTGGTGTTTGCAAACGTTGTTCATACCACAATTCCCGAGTATCCGGCCTTGGAGCTTCAATGAGTGAAGTGCTTTGGAAAGAATCCAAATCCAAAGAATCCAAATCAGTTCATGCAGAGGCTATGCACTTAGTAAAAAACAACTTACAGGGACTGAGCATGGATTTTGTCTGCACATTTACCCTAAAAGAAGACTCCCTGCATATCTATCTGTGTGCATGTGCATATATGCAATAAATATTCACGTATGTGATTACATTAATCTCAAACTTTCAGCAGTTTCCTCTCTTGATTTCACATCACCACAGTGATTTACACTGAATTCCAGGTTTCCTTGCCCTTTAGGGAAACACATTGTCATCTATTTTCTGAGTAATGGTCTGCAAAGCATATGCACCTCTGTAACTGTTTTTTTTGTAGAGACTCTGAAAAGTAAAATGTTTTAAAATGTTCTCATGCATTCAGTTTATAATAATTTTTAGAAAACAATAATTTAAATAGCTTTAATTTTACCTAGTCAGATCGTGCTGTAAATTGACCCTGAGACAGATGAACCTTTCCTACTTTTTGACTGACATAACCCATCACAGCCTGGTGTGTTTGACTGGGACAGATCTGCTGAGTCTCAGAGTTAGGGCAGGAGTCACCAACACACATGGCAGCACAGGGAGCTGTGCAGAAATCCACCATGGAGAAAGCCTCTTCCTCTCCCCTCTTGGTGGAAATCAATCCACTAATCATGGAAAACAATTCTGGCTGCTTTGCAGAATACCAGTGCTGCTGCACAGAGCTCTGCTCACAGCCCACTGAGTCAGACTTGTTTACTTCATGGAAGTACTAATCTCTGCCTCTGATTGTCAACTACTCCAGGCTTAATAGAATTTCAAGCAGTAGATGACACAGTTTTGCTGAAAATATGAGGCTTCTATTGCATTTTGAGTGATGTATTCTGCCTCGCTCCCCTTTGGTCCACTTGCCATGGCTGAGGTTAAGATAGGTAATTAATTACTCCCATCCCAAGCCTTGTTCTTTAATTTAAGGATTTTCTGTAGCATCTGCCACAATCTTCTGCATGCACTCCTGAGATGTTAAGCAATGAAAAAGCCATTAAGTTAAGTTCAGGAATTAATTTTTTTTCAGTAGGATGAAATAGCACTCCAGTAGATGAAGCAGTTTCTGGTTTTTGTTATTTCATAGCATGGCAAAGAAATGTGGGAAGAGGCTGGCTGGTTCTCTGGCTGCAGGAGAGGATGGTGAGTGAGGAAGCCTGTCCCCTGGTCCTGCAGCTTACCTCAGTCTGTGCAAGGAGCAGGACACGAGGAGGGATCCATGGAGTGAAACATCTGTCTGCCAAGGGCCTGATGTCCACGTTATGCAACTGGGAAGGCAGAGGGAAGGGGGTTAGCTATACTTAATTAATACATCATTCTCCTCAGAAATGCTTTTTTATTGCCTGTAAAGGCTTTTCTGAGAACAAAGCAGTGTCAAGTTGTGTTACTCTGTGTTTTTTGAGGTCCATGAATGCTGTCATGAGTCATTCCTGGCTGGGGCTTTAATCACTCTGCTCCTCAGTCTGACCAATTCTCCATGCTCTTTGCTTGCCACTCCAGGCAACTTGTACATTCTTTTCACAGACATAACTTCCCCATTAAACAAACTATGTATTTTAGCTTTTTCTAAGAAATACATGAAAGCAAATTAGCACCAAATCTGCTGCAATGGTCTCTCTGGGAAACTGCACGTACACCTGCTAAGCCCCAAACAGGAGCAGCAGGACTGAGCTTATGTGTCAGAGACACAACCAAGGGAAAATGGTCACTCTTGGAGTGCCCTGAAACAGCAACTCCATGCAGAATTTATGGAGGGTGTTAGTGCACCAGCTAGTGGGGCTGAAATGTCACTTCTGCTCTGAAATTCCATATGCCTTCTGCCTTTTTAGGTGTTTTACTTCTGTGTGCATCCAAGTTTCACTGTTTTTTATTAGAATTTAAAGATCCTCAGATCTTTTCCAATTGTACTGTGTAGCTGTCAATTCACAGATTTGACAACTTTAAGGATTAAAAAAATCCACTTTTTTACTCCATTTTAGTTTTGGTATATCTGCCCAATATGCAATTTCTTGGAGAAGAATGTTGTTGCCAGAGTTCCATAAGGAGATATTTTACTCTACTCTCTATACTACCACTCTATAATACATTACTTATTATTTGTAATACTATTTGGAGATATTTTACAAATCTCAGTATATGCTTGGGATTAATTTCATTTATCTGGGCCTAAGCCCTGAACCTTAGCTGTTCTAGGTTAGTTGTTCTGTAGTTAGTACTCAGGCATCTCTCAGGAGAGTCTCCTCCCATCCCAAGCCATGTCTCCAAAACTGTTTGTGCAAATAGGCCCTGGCTATTGACCACATCTCCACAGGGAGCCTGAACAATGTATTCAGACAGACTGAGGCAGCTGCAGATGGTGGAAGCTGTGAAATCAGATATGATGGAATTCCAAAGGCTTTGCAGACCGATGATCAATCTGTTCAGCGTTGTTCTCTGTATTTAAAGAATTATTTCATGTTATTATTTTTCCACCTGCAGGTGCTTTAGCAGAAGCTGTGAAGAGTTCACCACAGCTTGAGGCAGTGCCCAGCAGGTTGTTCACTGCTGTTTTCTCACCTGTATTATTTCTCTCTTCTTTAGTCTTCTGGCACCAGCATCACGGTGGACATCGCTGTCATGGGAGAGGCCCACGGGCTCATCACAGACCTTCTGGCTGATCCCTCACTGCCCCCCAACGTCTGCACGTCCCTGAGGACAGTGAGCAACCTGCTCAACACACAGCTGACCTTCCAGGCCATCCACAAGCCCAGGGTGAATCCCCTGGTGTCCTTCAGCGAGAACTACACCTGCTCCGACTCGGAGGAGTGTCCGGAGAAGGGAGAGAAGCTGGCGATTCCCAAGGTGAGTGCTGGAGCTGCCTCGCCCTAAAGGGACAGCACTGGGTTATCAGATGTCATTGGGATTTTTGTGTGAACTGCCATCTCTTCTTCCTTCCCTGAATTAGAAGGGTGAAACCTATAGAATCACAAAATCACAGAATGATGAGGTTGGAAGAGCCTCTAAGATCATCGAGTCCAACCCATGCCCTGACACCTCAACTATAGCACCCAGTGCCATGTCCAGTCCTTTTTTAAACACATCCAGAGATGGTGATTCTACCACCTCCCTGGGAAGAGCGTTCCAGTACTTTATTATTCTTTCAGTGACAATTTTTTTTTCCTAATATCCAACCTATACCTTCCCTGATGTAGCTTGAGACTGTGTCCTCTGCAGAAGTCATTTAAAAAGTTTCTACTGATGACCGTCAGGTGCTTTGAATCAAGTCTAAACTGTTGTGTACCCCACAAACTAACAAAAATGTCACAATCATTAGTATGACAAATACTGTGAGCTCATGGAAGTTGTCTTGAGAAGGAAAAGATGACAGAACCATAAATATAAATGTAGTACTGCCTTGAAAAATGGCTTTATGAGTGCTCAGGGATCAGGCAGGAAATAACTAGTGTTAACCACCCACACTTAGCAAGTGAACAGCTAGAAAGAGCACATCACATTTGAAGTAGTGTGAATTGTAGGTTTGTTAATTAGCTGTCCTGCAAGGCTTACATTTCATTTCTGAAACTAAACCAAAATGCTTTTGTACTGCAGCCTCCCTTGTAAAATTAAATATAGGCAGAGTACATTGCACAGGCAAATGCTTTGATGTTTTTACAGTTTAAATGGCACAGCCAGTCATTCATTCCAGCATTTCCAGGCATCTCAATTGCAACGCTCGTGATTCTTTTATTACAGCTTAGTGTGATGATAATTGCCACCCTATTTGCCTGTTTAGCAGCTGTATGTACAAAATGGATGTTCACAGGTTTTTAAGCACGTTTCCCAGTTTATTTTAGTGACCATATCTATAATGGCTGTACCCCAGGCTCTGAGGGGAAGAGTTAAGTGGAAGAGCTCTGCTATCACATGAGCACACACAGGGAACAAATACAAATTTGCTGTTGCATAATGCCCTGTGAGGAGGAGAGAAATGAAGGATGAAGAAAGGAGTTAATGCTACAGAGAACTAGTTTGATTGGAGAATTCATTGACCTAAATGTATGATGGTTCATAAAATAAATAGTGTTCATGTCTTTAAATAAAATGTCTAAAAGCAGGTATAGGACCTTCACCTTAACCATCTGACACTGAGCATTTTGTGTAAGGAGATAATGTGTTAGCATATTTATCTGCAACTTTGAGCTTCAGAACCACAGATGTCTTCCATCTCATATTTCTTAACCCTCTGGCAAAGTCCAAGCTCTCCATTGCAGATATATTTATTTTAGTATTTATATTTATTTTAGTTCTTAGCTATAAACACTTCACAAGAACTGCACAAGAGAAACAGCTTACAAAATTATAGGATCTGCAACAGCTAATCTGGCTCCAGAAAAGATCCTTTATTATCTTTGCCTTCAAAAATTTGAAAAAACATGTGAATCTTGTTATTTGGAGAAATGGAGGAGTCAGGTGAAAGAAAAATGCAGGGTGGTTCAGAAAAATCTGCTGTAAACAATGATGCTTCCTCTAAGCTTTCTGAGACATCACATCCCAGAGCATGAAAGTTTTATTTCAGTGGTTTGGGTAGTTATGGCAGGGAAAAAAATTGGAGCTCCCCTGCCTTATTTTTCTTACAGCCTTTCTTGACTTGAGTCTGTGATTCTGAGGATTCACGACAGTTTAAATCAGAGTAGCTGAGGTTGAAAGTGCATCTGGAGATTGTCTAGTCCAGTCCTATCCCTCAGCTCATTGAGGAGAAGGTTTCTCTAGGCTCAGCCTAGGTCAGGTTGCTCAGGAGGATGTCCAGTTGGGTTTTGAGTATCTCCATTAATGCAGATTTCACAGCTTCTTCAGGCAACTTCTCTGTGTTCAGTCCTTCTCACAGTACAAAAAAAAAAATTCCTACATTTAAATAAATACCTTGTACTTCAGTTCTTGCTCTGCTGCCTCTTGTCCTGTCACTGGGCACCCCTGGAAGGACCCTTCTCCTCTACACCCTCCCTTTGGGTATTTGTGTGCACCGGTAAGATCTACCCTGAAACTTTAGACTGAGCAATTCCAGCTCCCTCAGCCTTTCCTTTCCTGACAGATGCTTCAGCCACCTTTATGGCCATGCTAACTTATTTAAGTACCTTTGGCCACATCAGGTGTTGAACATCTGTAGCTATGGAGCTGTATATTTATATATATAAATGTCACAGACATTCTTTGTGAAAAATCCTTTCTGTAGGATTTGTCCTGCTAGAGCTGAGAAGCTCAGTAACAAATGTAAACAATTATTATCTGCTGCTGTGGAATGCAACAGGTCCACCTGGGATTGGTCCCCTGTAGATGTTTGGATTCACTGACCACTCACAGTGGAGCTGCTCTCGCTCTCTGCTGAGAGAGAGACCTTTGTGATTCATCATCAAAGAATACAGATCTTTATATCTGTATTCTTTGCTTAGCCAGCTTCTGAAGAAGCTCTTCCTTTTCTATCTCTATGTTATAATGTTATATATAGCTTAGTTATAATGTTATATATATATCATAATATAATAATAATCATAATAAATAATCATAATATAATATGAATTATATATCATAATATCAAAATATAATGTTATATATATCATAATATATAATGTTATATAAATATATATCAAAATATAATGTTATATATATATATCATAATATATAATGTTATATATATATATCATAATGTTATATATATAATCATAATATAATGTTATATATATAATCATAATATAAATCAAGCCTTCTGATCATGGAATCCAGATCCTGACTATTCCATCCTCTAACAAACCCCTGTGACCACTGTCAGCATATATATATATATATATATATATATATATATATATATATATATATATATATATATAACGTTTTTAAAACTGGAGATAGGGAGGATGGTCCAGACTGTCCAAGCATTTAAAGCACTGGCTGTGTTTGAAATGACTGATCCCTGGGAGAGCCCAGCTCTGCAGTGCTGTCAGACAGAATGAAGCAGGGGTTTATTTGTGCAGTGTGGAGGGTTTGCAGCCTGCAGCAGCTGAAGGCCCTGCTCTCCCCGCAGCGCTTACGGAGGAGTTTGCCTCCAGGACTGCTGAGACGAGTGTCCTCCACCTGGACCACCACCACGTCAGCCACGGGCCTGCCCACCCTGGAGCCAGCCCCCGTCAGGAGGGACCGCAGTGCCAGCATCAAACCCCACGAGTCTTCTTCATCCAGGTGACACACGGCCTCCTCTCTCTCTTGTGTCTTTCTTTTCGGGGAGATTTCTTTGGTTCTGTGTGCAAAATGCATTCATGAATGCTGGCTGTGAACTGTGTTAGAATTACTTCTTTGTGTTTCTCTAAATTGATTTGACAAAGAAGCAGCGTTCCCATTTTTTGTCAGGTTATGCCAAAATTGTTCATATTATTGGGCAGAAAAATAAGTTAAAAAAAAATCTATTTATGCTAATGCAGTGCAAGACTGCCCAATAAAATTGGAAGAAAGGCAAAGATACCTGGTTAAAGTTTTCATGGCATGCAAGTTTTCATGATTGCCTGTGTGGTTATTGCCCGGCTAAGAAAAACTGCAGCAATTACATCAGCAATTTCTGAGAACACACCTACTGATGTGGTCCTGTCATTAAACCAGTTCCTAAAGCACTTCTTCATCTCCCATTCTTCTCATGGTCTGATCCCTGAGCTGAAATCATGAAGCACATGATTCCAGCTCAGGAATCCTATGGATTTCTCCTGTGGAATGGAGAGAGAGTTGTGTCTGCTCAGCTGCTTTAGCCAGCAGCCAGCTTGTGTGGGGATGTGCAGAGGTTGTAATAAAAGTTGCACTAGCTCCACATTGTGTCATTACAACAGGGTTTGCTCCTTTCTGGCTCTGTGAATGCTTTTCTGTGCCAGTCAGAGAGGAGCAGAGCCTTCAAAGGAAGGTGGAGGGCAGCCAGTTGTGGTACCACCCTGTGAGAACAAAGGTCAGGTCCCCTCCCTGCCTCTGCAAGGACCATCACTTGGAGCTGGTGGATGAAGAGAGAGTGTGGAGACACTGGGGAAAGGAGGATCAGAATGAAAGCACCGTGTTCAAGAAGAGAATTCACAGCTGGGACATCAGAACACTCATGTGCTTTTCTGAAATTCCAAATTTGGTGCCGGTAGTGAGGAAGAAGATGGGACTTTGGAAGGCCCAACATGACCAGTGTTAGTTGTTGGATAGATTGGGGGAGTGCAGCCCCAAAGAGCAGCTTCCTTCCACGGCTGGCCTTTCCTTGGATACCTAAATCTGTCCCGGGGATGAGGCTGTCACACAGGGTGTGGAGGTGCTCAAGGCAGCCTGCAGAGTACCCTGAAAGCCTCATGCAAGAAAAACACATGGTTGGCCAAAGTTCCCTTTGTGAGAAGTCCCATCTGCCTCAGTACAAGTAAATATAAGGAAGCTGTAACCAAATGCAAACGTTCTTCCCTCCCAGACCTGTGGTTCCTGGGGTGCTTTTGATTTATGCTGTTGATCCCACTCTCATGTAGTGTGTCAGTGTCCCAAGATGGGAAGGAGAGGCAGAGGCAGAGCAATTAAATATTATTGTTGGTCCTTTCCTGTGCTTGTTACATAACTCTGCATGAGGAGCCAGCTAAGCAGGCTATCAATTCTCCCTGTGTTTAATGTCATAGCCAGTGGTGTAATTATAGCTCTGTCAAGCCTCCCAGCCTACTGTTTGCACTACTGCCTTCACAGTAGGAGAAACAATGTGTATTCCAGAAAGGGGGAAAATGAATCCTATAAGTCTAGCTTTAAAAATTCTGGCAGACCAAGAGAGATCTGCTTTCAAGGAGAAGAATTTTGAGCTGAAGAGAAAAAAATATATCTTGGTTGTCTGCCACTTCCCCTGTACCAATTTCAAGCACTCCACTGGTCACAGAGAAAGAAACATTTCATAAGTTGAACAGTAGGAGAGAGGCTGACACTGGAATTGCCCTGTGGCAGATTCTCCAGTTACAAAACATGCAGCTTGTTCCTCACCGTGTGGGACATGACTTCTGGATTTCTGTTGTCACATATTTGCCAAAATCCCCCATAACTGTCAGTTTGAGATTAGTAATCCTGTATTCTTCCAACCCCATGT
Organism: Geothlypis trichas; assembly: GCA_009764595.1. Lineage (NCBI taxonomy): Eukaryota > Metazoa > Chordata > Aves > Passeriformes > Parulidae > Geothlypis > Geothlypis trichas. The sequence continues at coordinate 1,682,214 of CM019904.1, read as the reverse complement.
CACTGAACTGGGTAGACATTATACTGGAAAAATAATAGAGCTCCCACATTCTTTCCCTCACCCAGTTTTATATCAAAGGGCTCAAAGAATGTGGGTCAGAGATTTTTGCTTCATTTGGGTTATTTGACTCTACAGTGGGCCAGCGTGTTAAATTCTTATATTCTTCACGACAATGAAAAAACAAAGCAAAACCTTTTTTTTTTTAAAACATCTGTATTCTTTCTTTGCCTCACTTCATCACAGATTTTAAGAATTTGATCTCATGAAGACAGCCAGAAAGTATTTTTGTAGGTAGTACTTACAGTCCAAAACAAGATGTTTGCAGAGGTAACACAGCACCACATGCTTTTTTCTTTCAGAATGGTTTTTTTTTCCTTCAAGTTGATTTTTTTCAAGCTGAGCTGGAGCTGTGCTGCTTTAAAAGTCTGTCTTCAGTGTTGAGTGTCCCCTCATCCCTCGGATGAGAGGCTGTGAGGGGAAATGTGGAGCCTGGGCTGCCTGGCAGAGCTGTCCAGAGAGCTCACAGCTTGATAAGAGCCAGTGCTGCATCCCTGCAAGAAGCTCACATTTGATGGGTGTCACTCAGAAAAGTCATATAAATTCAGTTTTCTTGCTGTGCAGAAGATTTTGGCCTCTTCTGGCATGCAATTACCACTCAAAGGCGAAAATCATGAACCCATGCTGCTGCAGGGGACTGACACCTGCTCCCACACAAGGACACGTGCACCAGGTTCCTTCTGCACAATTCCCTTGCACTGATGTCTCCAGGGGCTGAGAGGGGCATTTTTGGGGAGTTCAGCAGGTGTTTCACCTGGTCAGGGATGAAGGGCCACCACTAAGCACAGCCATGCCATGCAGGATGCTCCCAGTCCTCCCCAGCCTCCTGAGGAGCTCTCCAGTGCTCCAAGGGTTGTTGTGTGCCTGCTGGGGCATCAGCAGATGAGGACAATGGGTTTCCAGTTCTGCTGAGAATTTGTGTCACTTCTGGCTCTTTTAAGGAGATTTTAAAAGAGAACATAAATTTAACTTATTTCAAGCCAACTTTTGAGCCTCTTTGTGCTGCCAGAGCAATATAATGAAGACATTTTGTATAAATAAGGCAAATAGGTCTCAGCACTGAGGGAAGTCCAGCTCTGGACTGGCTGCATTGTAAATATTTTTGCTGAAGGTGGTACTGAGTGCCTCACAAACACCACATCACCACATTTTGAGCTATCTCAGCATCACCTACTCCTTGCTGCAGCTCCTCACTTCACAAGATCTGCCACTGAGGAGGCTTTTTCCCTGCATTGAATGTTGCTTGTGTGTGCTCTGGTTTGGCAGCTCTGACTCGTGGAACAGCTCCATTCTGATGACCATCACCAAGAGCAGGTCCTTCTCCACCTCCTACGCCGTGTCCTCCACCAACCACCTGAATGCCAAGAGGCAGAGCCGCCAAGGTGAGTGGCACCCCAGCCCTGCCAGCCTGCCCTGGCTGTGCCAGCAAATCCCGTGCACTCTGCTGTCTTCGTGGTGGAAAAATCCCACTCTTTACTCACTTTTTTGTACAGTTTTGCAGACCTCATGTGTGACTCCAATTGTGTGTGGACAGTTTTTTATTGAGACGTAGTTGATAGGAAAAGAGACGTGAGAAAGTACGTTTGAGAAAGTAATAGCTGTTTAATTTAAAGACATGGTTTCTTTGAGCAAGAAGTTGTTTGAGAAAATATGTGATAACAAGAAGTAAAAAAGAAGCCACAAACATCTTGAAAAAAGTGAGACTAGCTTTTTATAGCTAACCAATAGTGAACTCTATTTTTGCAATATGTATGAGCCTTATTACTGTGATTCTAAAAGTGTGCCTGTTAATCAATAAATTTGTGACTTGTTGATCATCAGCAGATGAGCAAGTCTCCCGTCTGCCTCGTCACAATTGGTCAGGAGCTTCCTTGCCAATCACTTTATTGGTTATTAACAAGTTGTTATTCTGTATTGATTGGCCACTCAACCCCCTGATGTGTACGTGCAGGAGAAGTTGTTTGTGAGAGATAGTTTTCATTTTTCTGTCTCATCATCACATTTTAAAATACTGCTAGGTCTTCCTATTTTGGAAAAAACTCAAATGTTTTCATGTGTAGTTTTGCATCACATTGAAGTCACTGGTTTATATGTGTTTATATCTTCAACACTGCACATTTGAAGTCGTTCTGGAGGACCTAAGTGCATGGATGTACTTAAATAACTTCTCTTTGTATTTTCATGTTTGTCTTATCTTGATTGTGAAAAAATCTTTGCTGTAGCAAGACACGTTTTCTCTCACTTTTGCCAGTTGAATGTTGGATTATTGAAAAAAAGTTCTGCTTTTTTTCTGGTAATTTTATTTGTGTTTACCTTCCCTGGTAAATTTCTTTCTTAAAAAAAACCCCAAAAGTACACACAACAAAAAATATTTCAAGAGACTGGATCTCTGCCAGCAGTAGAAAGCTTGCTGTGGTTAGAGACATCATTGTGAGAAGTGCTGTTTAAATTCTCAGGACTTGTTTGAAATTGTTGAAAGGCCATGTGTATTGCATCCTCTAAGAGTTGTGAATATTACTTGGTAACATATATCCCAAAGATAGACAATAATCCAGCTCAATCCCCTGTGCAACTAACAGGCTGTGAAATGTTTTTAAAGACACATTTTTGTTGGATGGAAAACCCATATCTCAATGAATTCATAAATGTGAAACAGAGGTTTTCTGTGTTTTAAAGCCATTTCCCTGTGTCATGGCCATCTGATAATTTGAATTGCTCTGAAGGCTGTAGTGTTCTGATCTCAAGACTGGCATTATATCCTACCTACAATCATTGAATTAAAACACTAAATACATACCACAATTGCTGAAGAGAAATGCCCTTAATGAAAACAGAGATGCTGGATATCTCCAAATTACATCACAGGAACTATCATATGTTTTTTTGAACACTTGGATTGTCAACAGTAAATCATATTTTAGCCTCCTATCACAGTAAGTTTCAATCAGGGAAAAAACACTGGAACAGTACATGTATGTCTTGCAAGGTTTGTATTCCATAAACTTAGATCAACATATTGCCTTGTTTTAAGATCATTTTTGTGTCTGGAATGCATTTAGATAGAGGGCAAAATTCAAACATAAAACCCCTTCAAGCTCCTACGGCCTTGCTATCCTTTGGCTTTGAAAATGAATGTGGTAAATTAACTGGGGCTGAGTTCCTGCAGACTTCAGAACAGAGCTAACTCAATTTCCATGCATTTCCTTTCAAGATAAATGAAGTTTGCTCCTCTGCACTTTGAGTCTTGTTTTGTCTGAGACTAGGAATTGTAAAATGGATTCCAGGAGAAGGCAGCATTTGTTTAAACACTGGATGCATTTCAGCTTGGCAGTGGTGCCCAGGTGGAGTAAGGGACTGAGAGAACTACACTCTGCTGGTGTTGGACATGTGGATATTGGCAGATTTTGTACTCTAGTCCAGGTGTACAGTACCATGTGCTGCAGAAATGGTTGAAAGTCTCCCTTAGTGAGCAACAGAAATAGAAAAATAAACCAAAGGTCCAGGCCAAAATCTTTGAGAAATAGCCCCAGAAGTGCAGCATTGTACAATGTATGACTACTAAAAATTGCTCTTTTTGCTTTATTGCTAGTCTACAAACCTATAGAAATCCAAATTTTGTGGGAATGTGTGTGACCCTGCTTTGGAGAAGCTGCAGGTGGCTCTGGGAGCTGCCTGTTTGGGCTGTGTCTCTGTCACTAGCACATTTTGATGCCAGCAGTCATGCCACAAACTCCTCTTTCCTTTCATGCCTGTGCACTCAGTGCATCCTGCTCACCAGGAAAATGTGCTTTGTGTGTTGAGCCAGATCTTCAGCAGGTAAATTGGCTGATGGCAATGGAGCTCATTGCTGTGACAGCCTGGGCTTGGCTCAGGGTGGTGAAGGGTGTGCTGCTGTCTGTTTTGGTTTGGAGACTGTGCTAGTGCATCTCTAGAAGAGTATTCCTGCACAGTGAGCTAATAAAAGCATCTGCCACTTGTGTTAATTGACACAACTCCTCTTGTCCTTGGCCAGGTATCCCACCAAATATCTCCCCTCTCACCTCCCCGTGCCATTCGCCGATTCAGGGGACGCCGGCCACGAGTCCCACGGGGAAAACATCTTCAGTGTCATTTCCAGAGGCCACAGACACTGACACCAAGCAGGGCCTGAAGCCACACAAACTCTTGACTTCCACCCAGAGTGCACCTAGCCTGTCAGACCCTGTTATCAGCCCCTCCATCATCTGCAGCAGGTAAGGTGATCATTTGACATGACATGCATCATTTCACACTGTTCTCATGAACTTGTTCTGTTGGCCCACATACAAGTTTTTTGTGATTTACTGCAGTGTTTGTATTGATTTTTCAGGTTTATGGTACTTCAGTAAATGTGTAGACCAATGCTACAAAATACTTTCAAAGTGAGAGACTGTTGGCTCTGTTTGTTCCTATGTTTATTGCTGCTGTCAGGGGGACAGCCTGATTCCTAAACAAATTCTTTGTCAGTGACCTGCAGATCCCAAAGCTGGATTTCATGTTTACAGCTTGTGTTTCTGGAGCCATGCCCTTGACATGAGCAGTCACCTGCAGGCCCCAGGTCAAGGCTTGCACAGCAGCACCTGATGTGCATAGAAAAATCTGCCTGCTAGGGCCAGCAATGCCTGAAGCCTGTGTGATTTTTGAGCCTTCTCAAAATCACTCAGGAGCCCACTCTGCCTGGAGGAGTGGCTCCTGTCTTCCCTGGGCAGAGTCAGATTAGGTACTGTGTGGATTTTATTTTTTTTCCCCCCAGAAATGAACTGCAGATGAGTTCCTTCTACTGCTAAGAGCTCCAGTAACACAGTTTAATTTCTTAAAGTACCCCTTTATTAGGGAACACAATAACATATAATATAATAATCTGCTTGTGTTTTCAGAAAGGATTCAGTTGCTAAATGGAATTGCTGGAGTTTGCAGTGTGTGTCCAGTTCAGAGCAGTGGAAAGCACTGCTACTCCCAAGCCTGTTCCAGTTTTCAAGGCTGCTTCACTCACCAGATGTGACTTTTGGCCATAGCACGAGTGGCCAGCCAGCAGAGAGCACTGTCAAGTTTGACTATTTTGGAAATAGTTTTTAGTTTCTGCCTTCAGTCACATGATTTTGGATGTGTCTCAGTGTGCTGTGTGCAAGGCTAGGAAGTGACTGTGAGAAATTCAAAACTGAGACTGCAGCTTTGCTCAAGGGAGTCATCCTCACTGGAGTTGGGAGTGGGATCCAAACACTTTTGAGATGGATTTAGATTAAATAGAAACTTAAGTGCTTTTAAGAGTTTTCCAAAGGTATACCAAAATTGGGATTTGGAGAGGTCCATTTGAAATTAAAAATATATTACACAACAGATCCAGACAGACTTTTGAGGTGGATTTAGATTAAATAGAAACTTAAGTGCATTTAAGAGTTTTCCAAAGGTATAGCAGAATTGTGATTTGGAGAGATCCATTTGAAATTAAAACTATATTAGACAACAGAAATAAAGCATAAAGGTGCTGCAGTCTTATTAAGCTGTGCCTGTATTTAATTACTTCAACAAAACACTGTTATTTCACAGGTGGCATTCATTTCTGGAAGCCTTCTGTTAAAAGGAACTAAGAATTGCATTTAAAATACCAGAAAAGAATCAATGTAAGGTTGTTGTAGATAGAAGTGAAATTAATACCTTTTTCATCTTGTTTATCAACCTGACTGATACAAGATTTATTTGCTTGTCTCTGCACTACAGGTATCATTGAATACACATTAGCATTTCAATCTGGAAGCCTTTCAGGAACTCATGCTGTTTGCAGGGCATACCCAGCTCCAGGATATGTTTGGATGACCCAGCCAAAAGCTAGCTGGCCCAGGAGTTAATCCATTTTTATATATTGAACTTAAAATGGTGCAAAGGTTCTAGTAAAAAATTTGACCTATCCAAATAATTCTGTAACAGTTGTTTTGTGAAGACAGTTCTATATAAGATATGCCACAAAATGCTGACTTAATCCAGAGAAAATGTTAAAATATCAGGTTGTAATTAGGGTTTAAAGGGAACTATACACAAAGAATAAAGCTTTTTAATGGAAGGGAAGAGCCAATCATTTTAAAAGATCAGCATATTGTGATCCCTTCCAAAATGTGTTTATGTTGTGGAAATGATGAAGCAAACTCTGCCCTCTTGGTTCTTATGTACTTGGAATGCTGTCACTGAATTAATGATAAAATATAATTTTCCTCCTTAAGAGGAACATATTCAAGTTTTAAGCAAGAAAAGTGCAGTCAGATCATGACTGTGTTCAAACTGAATTCTGCAAGATTGTGTGGGACTCTGGCACAGTTTCATAATTTTAATTCATCTTTATAGGGCATCTGTAATATAGAACTAGGGGGTTTATTTTGTGCTGGTGTACTTACAGAATAATAAAATCATTTAAAGAAATCACACAGTTCAGGTTTTTTGCTCAAAATCCAAATTCACAAATTTGATGGTGGTGGGCAGTTAATCCAGGGTCTTTCTGTATTTTTGTCTCAAGATCCAATAAAACTTTATCACACTCCTGTGATTTTGTCTGGAGAATACACCCTGGACCATGACTTATACTGTATGACATAATCTCAGACTGCCAGTGGGAAATCCTTTTACACATGTGATTCTTCATGTTGTCTGTGTTTCTTGATGTATTTCAGCTGTGGCAGACCCTACAACCAAATAGAAGCTGGTGATGGGACACTAAATAGAAATGATGCTACCACACACACCCTGAACAGAACAGGTAATTCTTTGTCAAAAACACCTTGTTCTCTCAAATTAAGTAATTATCCACTAGAAGGGCAGATGAGCTTGTCTGTCATAAAAGGAGAACACACCCAGGTGAGTCCATACAAATTGTCTCTGACAATTCCATGTCCAAATGCTCCTTCCCTTTTCCTATGTACAGCATGTACAAAATGCTTATGGAGCTAAATTATAAAGGAGATACTGTTCCCCTCAATTTCCTTAAATAATGGTCCTCAGAATTTTTTCTCTCTTCATTCCCTGCTGCCATTTTTTACACTCTGCAGGGTAAATCTTTAATGCCAGATTGTTTGCCTTCAGAGCCAGCCAAGCAGCACATATGCATTGTGAGTCAGAGCTCCTGTTGCTGCTACTCAGAAGGTCACAGGCTGAATTTTTATGAAACCCTTGCTGTTCACAGCACAAGCTTTGTGATTTGTGTTTGCAGAGGATCCTGCCCAGGCCACCTCTGACTACGAGACCAACAACAGTGACAGCAGTGACATCGTGCAGAACGACGACGACGCGGATTGCTCCAAGGAGCAGCCACGGGAGGGCTCTGGCTGCAGGTCCTACACACCTGAGACCATCATCCTGCATCCCCTGACACCACCTGAGGTAGCTCCTCTAGGTTCCCCCAGCACAGCAGAATGAGTGTATGATGCACTGAGGGGGAAAAAAAACACAAATTCAAGCTAACATACCTGAGACCATCATCCTGCATCCCTTGACACCACCTGAGGTAGCTCCTCTAAGCTCCCCCAGCACAGCAGAATGAGTGTATGATGTACTGAGGGGGAAAAAAAAACCAAATTCAAACTAACACGCCTGAGACCATCATCCTGCATCCCTTGACACCACCTGAGGTAGCTCCTCTAAGCTCCCCCAGCACAGCAGAATGAGTGTATGATGCACTGAGGGGGGAAAAACCAAAATCAAACTAACATACCTGAGACCATCATCCTGCATCCCTTGACACCACCTGAGGTAGCTCCTCTAGGTTCCCCCAGCACAACAGAATGAGTGTATGATGCACTGAGGGGGAAAAAAAACCCAAAATCAAACTAACACACCTGAGACCATCATCCTGCATCCCTTGAAACCACCTGAGGTAGCTCCTCTAAGTTCCCCCAGCACAACAGAATGAGTGTATGATGCACTGAGGGGGAAAAAAAATCAAAATCAAACTAACCAAAAGCCCAGATCCACACAGAAAAATGTTGTCTAAGGGTGCTGCAAGGTATTATTGTCTTAAACAGTAAATGTTGCTGTGTGATGAACAAGTGATGATTGTCTCACAGCATTCAGCTGTGAGCTTGGTTGAGATGCAGAGGGAAAGCTCTGTTTAGTTAAGTTCTTTACAGTCTGTTGTACAACTGAATTAATAATCTGCAGTTGGCAGGAGCTCTTGAAAAATTTATTGTAATCTGCTGGAGTTGGACATGCTGAGAGAAAGCATTTTGCTTGAGATGTTCTGGCATTTACTCATCTCCAGTTTCTAAGTAAAATGAAATTCCTGGGAGTATACTGGGGGGAATGTGAAAGGAGGAGCACAACCCAGCTTTTATTTGCAGACTTTGAAAAACAGATAGGTCTCAGTTTAAGGACTACAAGTTTTCACTTGGACTGGGCTCTGTTAGCCATGTTAGAGTGTAGTGAATGGATCCTGGTGCAGAAGCAGAAGCTGGGAGCTTTTCTCTCTGTGCCACAGTGAATTTCACAATGAAGGCAGCCTCCCTTGGAATGAATGAATGATTCCCAGGAGTGAATGAATGAGTGAGTCTCAGTGCAGAGTGCAGGCACTGCTGTTTCATAAACAGAATTTCCTATCCATTCAAGTGAAACACATTACAAAGGAGAGTGAGTAGCTGCAGGGCTGCAAGAAATGAGGACATCTGTCTGAGCTGAGTGAAGTACTACAGACTCACACATGATGCTAATGTGACTTTAGCTTTTAAGAGCATCAATTTTTGCTTGAGATGCTTCACTGAACTAACAATCCTTTCTATTCTGATTTCTGGCACAGGACAAGCCTGTACTGGCTCCTGAGCCTCTGGTTATGGACAACTTGGATCCCCTGATGGAGCAGCTGAATAGTTGGAACTTCCCAATCTTTGATTTGGTGGAAAAAATTGGGAAGAAATGTGGTCGGATTCTGAGTCAGGTGAGAGGTGCCCCTTGTCTGCAGGGTCTAAATGTTGGCAGATTTAGACACAGACATGTTAAAAGGCATTTTCCTTACAAGCTGATGAGCCCTGACACCTAATTCAAAGCTGACAATATGAACTCTGTCTCATTATATTCCTTACTTTTGAATGTCTTTATTTTTAAATTTAAAAATGTGAAAGATAAAGATCATGCACCTATTTTGCTTTCTGCTCTCGGTTTTTCTGAATATTCTCTTGAGATGCTTCCAGCACTTACTGAGTTCTTTGGGAAAGGATTTCTCATGGGATTTAGCATGGGAGGGCTAAACAGTAAATTTATTCAGTGGATGCAAGATATACAGAGTTTGGTCCTCTTTTATACTGAAGATTTCAGTATAAGATCCCAGAAATAAAAGGTTTCAGGTTTCAGGCTGGGCAAGAAAGCAAGGTTTGAGGAAGTGGGGGTAGAAAGAATCCTTACTATATTTCCTCATTTTTAAGAATCAGAACTTTGAGAGAAAATTAATATAATATTATGTAGGGAAGATTTGCTGTGAGTTGGGAGAGCTTGCTAGTCTTTCTTTCTGCTCTCAGGATTTTATTCTTTCCTGTGGGTTTAATTCAGTTACTGACACAGCCTGTCCCTACCCAGCACAATTAGTGTCACCTCCCATAATCACTGTCTTGGCTGAACTTTCTCCTCTGTTGTGCCCCTTTTCCTGGCACACTGACAAATTACTCATTTTTCCTTATAGAAGTATTGAAGATTATTAAACAGGAAAAGCAAGTGATTGTTTTTATAATTATTTAGGGATGAAAAGGAAAAAAACCCCGAGAGAATCAGGCTGAGCGAGGATCACTTTACAAGGCATTATGTAGTGATGAGTGCTGGAAAGAAGAGATAAAGTTAATTGGTACAATGTGGTACAATTATCACCCCCAGAAACACAGAGGTTGCTGTGTCAGGCAGGTTTCAGTGCAACAAGCTCCAGAGAATGCTGGATCAATCCACAGTCCCTTGGTGGTACCTGTTATTCAGCTACATTCAATTATCTGGTGGTCAACAAGCACAACCATGGCATGAATTCAGATTTATTCTGTGGTCTTTATTCTGCCTTTTTGTGTTCTGCAGCTTGGCAAGCAGCACCTGAGTTTGGCCAGCCTGCCAGGTCTCTAGGCTCATTTTAGAGAAACAGGCAAACTGTGGATATTGGAGATATTTATTGGATAAACTCAGTGGTGCTCACTGAGGCACTTTTGCACTGGACAGTGAGTTTGGGATTGAAATGCTCTTCTAGATCATACTGCTAATTTTTCTAGTAGCATGGAATGATGAATGAAACATAAGGAAAGCCAGAACTGGCTTTTAATGCCATAAAGAACACTTTGGATGAGCCAGAATTTGTTCTGGTTTTACCTGGGTCCCTCTTAGGCTTTCTAGATCATACTGCTCATCTTTCTAATAGCATGGAATGATAAATGAAACATAAGGAAAGCCAGAACTGGCTTTTAATGCAATAAAGAACAGTTTGGATGAGCCAGAATTTGTTCTGGTTTTACCTGGGTCCCTCTTAGGCTTTCTAGATCATACTGCTCATCTTTCTAATAGCATGGGATGATGAATGAAACATAAAGAAAACCAGAACTGTCTTCTAATGCCATAAAGAACAGTTTGGATGAGCCAGAATTTGTTCTGGTTTTACCTGGGTCCCTCTTAGGCTTTGAGCACTTCACCAAGCTGCGTGGGCTTCTGTAGCTCTGCACACAAATCCTCTGTGCTCTCCTCAAATTGCACTAAAGCTCCTCACTCTGCTTCCCAAAATCTGCTTTTTGCACAGGTTCTCAACATGTTCTCACCTTCACAGTTCCACAAAATGAGGCTTGAGAAATAAAATAGAGAAGCTTTAATATTTGTGATGAAAATTGAACATTTTCTGTAACAGCTGTTTATAAGAACTCTTTCTCCCTAACAGCAGAATATAACAAGTTCAACCTTTTCCACAAAATAGAGATCTTTATTATCCCCCCCCTACTCAGATATTGCTAATGAAATTATTTTCAGAAATCAGGAAAATAAAATATATAGTTCTTTTTCTCCAGCCAAAAGCACTATTTTTTTTTCCTGGTTTGATTTTTAAATCCTGGGATATTATTAACAAAGGTAAAAAAAGCTGTAATGATTTATTCTCAGTATTTTGCTATCAAATGGACTAACCCATTGAAAAAAAAATTAAAAAGCTGAATTAACTATGTTTGCCATGCTAGGTTAAATTTATGGGATGGAACAAAGCAGAGTTGACACATGCCTCCAGGGAAGCATTCAGTTTAGAAGGCAAATGCTGGCTTAGCATCTTTGAAGCTGCTTGAGATATCTGTTCCTTCTTTGTGGGATGGTGAATTCATTCAGACATATGAAAAGACCCCAAACCAGTCAGTTTGCCATCTGTGCAGACTGGGGTGGCAGGCCCAGCCAGTGTGGCAGTGACAAATGAGCAGGAGAGGGTTCAGGGAGGAGCAGAAATTCAGCCTCATCTCAGAAACAGAGCCAAGCTCTCAGAACTCAGCTGCTGCTTCATAAGAGCCCATAAAATTCAGTAATATCTTCAGTCACACTGAACACTTTGTAAGGGGTAATTCAGCCTAAGGAGTTTTGTATCTAATTTGTGGAGTTTTTCTCATCTACTTAGCAACATAGATTTTTGTTGTTGTTTTTTTCCTTTCAGGTATCATACAGGCTTTTTGATGACATGGGGCTGTTTGAAACCTTTAAAATCCCAGTGAGGGAATTCATGAACTACTTCCATGCCTTGGAGTGTGGATACCGAGAGATACCTTGTAAGTAAAAATTCCTGGCACATAATGATGTTTTGGGGATTTTGCATTGAAATCCTTCTTCTTGCATTATAAAACTACTTTTTCTTTTCCAGTCCATCATGACCAAGTGAATGGCTGGGCAGAGGCTACTGCTGAACCACAGCCTGTCATCTTTTTTACTTTGTATTTCATCTTTTAAATTGTTTCATAATTCATGGCAAAATCTGCCAGAAATCCAGAAATCATATAAAGCTGTTATTAGTAAAGACTGTTTCCTGATAATACAAGTGTACCTCAGTGCCCCAGTTGGAGTTTTTGAAACATTTAACCCCCTAAAGGCAACTTGGACTTCTACACATGTAGAAGTAGTGCTATGCTACCAAAGGAGATGAGCTTTATAAGCAGGAAAAATATATCCAAAAATGAGTGAACCCTGTTCTGTTACTACAGCTTAGCTGATATTTTTCAGTGGGAAACATTTATTCCCTGAAAAACCTGTTTTCAGTCATCCCCAAAGTATTTACTAATTCAAATCAAATTTATCAAAGTGCTTCAGCTGCAAAAGTTTTCCCAAGAGGAAAGAGTTATTACTCATTTTAGTGGCAGATGAACCCAGCACTGAGGAACACAGAACACCCTGTTTTCTCTACACTCACAGAAAAATGTGGGAGAAATCATTGTAAGTCATGTCTCTGTCAAATATTAAATACCAGTTGGAGCAGTGGGAAAGATTTAAGGAAAGGTACTTCAAAATGCCTTCAGCCAGAAAGATTTAAGGAAAGGTACCTCAAAATGCCTTCAACCAGGTGATTTGGAGTCTGTTCTGGGAAAGTGAGACCCAGTTTTGATCCTTTCCTTGTGTTTGGGCTGGATCAGGGATCCAAAGCAGCAGATCACAGCCTGAGGAGGTGAGATGGAAGCCCCACAGCCTGTTCTGCCTAAGTCATTCCTGTCTGTTTAAAATATTTAACTATTCATAGAGTCCCTGGGATTTTTGTGAACCTAGAACTATATTTCCTTGGTTTTTTCTTAAGTGGTTTTTTAGGGGTTTTTTTGTCTTACTAAGGAAGAATCGCTTTCTAAAACAAAATCAATTTATCTTCCTTTTTCCATTTCTGCTGGATTTTGGCACACGGTACCCACTAGATGGTGCTGGCAGCCCTCTGCCCACGCTCCCCATGTTTCACAGCTGCCTGCTTTTGTCCCCATCCCAGATCACAACCGGATCCACGCCACGGACGTGCTGCACGCCGTGTGGTTCCTCACCACCCAGCCCATCCCGGGGCTGCCCACGGTCATCACTGACCACGGCTCGGCCAGCGACTCAGGTGACAGTGAACCCTGGAAATGTCAAAGATAGAACTCTAAAATGCCAGGCTTTGTGTTTGCTCAGATCGCTGCACCCGTGTAAGCAGCATGATAAATGATATCATTGTTAGATGTGGTGATTGTTTAGTAATTAAGTATAATTATTATATAACCATAAGAAGAATCATGAGAAAGTAGGTTGGGAATTTAACGGGGGCTATGTTTAGCAGAAATCTATGTATACAATAGAACAATATGAGTTTAATAATGAACATGAAAGTTATGTAAGGATAGAGTATAAAACACGTGTCAGGATTCAGGACATCCCTCTGGCTGTCCTGAGCAGCCAGGACCCCTGCCAGGGGTCTCAGAGACCCTGGTACAGAGCCCAAAGTGCCTCTGTGAGTTTGATTGTGGCCCGTAGAGCAAATTGCCAACCTTGTATTAACACCAGCAGGCCACAAGAGTTTAAGTAAAGTATTAGTAGATTTATCACAGGGTGAATTATGTATTTTAGGATTTTAGTACAAGGAGGTTATGAAGACAAGATGGAGGGAACTGGGTGTGTCCAGCCTTTCTCCTTCTTCTTCTTAGCCTCCATGTTCTGTGGTGATGGTGGCACTTACTTATTGGTTTAGAGTAGAAGTTCACTGTCTAGCATAGGTGATGGGCATTGAGAAGTTATTGTAAACATTGCACACGTAGTTTTTAGTATAAAGACACAACACCTCCCCGAGAGCAGGCAGAGTGCCTGTGGCTGCCCTGCTGAGCTGACCTCGGCAGGGCAGGAGAAAAATTTTTATAGATAAGATAAAATAAACAACACTGAGACCGAGAAATGAAGAGCTCTGACTCCTTCTTTAAGCACCGAGCTGAGAAAAGAAACTTTGGAATCTTTCTCGAAGTCACTCTGACAAACAAATGATCTCAACAAACACGTTCACCTCGAATGTATGGTCAGAATTAAATTTGGGTTGTAATACCCCAATTCCCAGAGCTCTTAATAAAAAGCACCACATATAATCACTCTGTGATTATGTTTTTGAATGCTAACACAGGTATATTGTGAAATGTTTTTCATCCTCGAGGTTCTCTGAGGAAATTTGCTGTCAGAAAGGCAGCAGCTGGGGATTGCATGCAGAATTTTTTTTTGCAGTCTGTAACACAGTGTGGAAGTTCAGTAGCATGATGGGTGTTGAAGGTGTTCAGGTGTGTTTGTGTAACTTTGAAGGGAATGGAATTGTTCCTCCAAAACTTAATACTTGGCATTTAGTGATGTGTGAATGCAAGCCTTGGTGGTCACCTTTAATGACAGATCTTTGTTACCATTTGATTTTGCAAAAGGTTTTTATTTTTGCAAAAGGTTTTTTCCTAGCAAAACTGAATTATTAGTACCTTTCAGGGCTGTATCAGAGGAACTGTAGACTTCAATCCTTAAACCCTTCATTGTTTTGCTATTCTACAATTTCTGGGGCATGCAGGCAGTGCTGTGCCTTTGCTACTGCTTGGCTATCATAAAGTGTTCTTTGCTTTTCCTCTCTATCTCTAAATAAAAAGATTTGTTACCATCTGGCAATTGCTTTACAAGACACTCTTCTTCTGTTTTACAATTGCCCACTACAGGAAGCTGTTTTTCTTGCATTTTTATATTAATTTCTCCATGTTCAGCTGTGGCAACTAGAAGAGCTCTGTGTTTTGTGGTAGTTCTCAGAGAGTTGCTGGAAAAGCAGGAGTTTGTTCCATTTCTGCTTCTTTTTTTTTTCTTTTCTTTTTTTTTTTGTTTTGTTTTGGTTTTTTTTGGGTTTGTTTTGGTTTGGTTTTGTTGGATTTTTTTGTTTGTTTTCGTTTTGTGTGGTAGTAAAGGGTTTTATTCTTGGAAAAATTTATTTGCAAGAGATTTCAGTGGCTCAGTAGGTGAGGTGGAATGAAAGGAGTTGAGTTCTGGGGCTTTTTGATGTTTGTTATTTGAAAGATATTGTTCAGCTGCATGCAAGATCCATTTGAGGTTGTTCAGATGAAATTAGCAGAGCATTTCAGTATCTGTCTCTGACAGGTGTGCTCAAGATGCTTCAGAAAGAGGATGATAAGAGGATTATCAGCAAAGATCCCAAGTCTAGACATTTGTATTGGAAAACATGCACTGTAATTTAATTATTAAATTCTAGTCCATTGCTTTAAGGGCTATCAGTGTTTCATAGACTTTTCTACATGATAAAATAAATTAGAGAAAGGAGTGGGAAAATCAAGTTTCCCCACAAAGCTCCAGCATGGCTGTCAATCCATGTCTCACTGCTTGTGACTTACACAGTTGGAGAGGAGGTTTTGGAAGGGCTGGAACATCCCCAGGTGGGATCAGAATTTGTTCCTTTCCAATTGTTTGCCTGATTCTACTGGATCAGAGGCACAGAAAGCCCTGAGGTCAGGCTGCATTTATCCTTACTGCAAATTCCCTCCTTCCCTCCCTGCCCTATTGCTTCTCTCACTGAAAGAGTGGCCCTGGATATTTTACTGTTTCCTTATTCTACTGGATCAGAGGCACAGAAAGCCCCGAGGTCAGGCTGCATTTATCCTTACTGCAAATTCCCTCCTTCCCTCCCTGCCCTATTGCTTCTCTCACTGAAGGAGCGGCCCTGGATGTTTCACTGTTTCCATTTCTCTCTCTCTGCCCAGATTCTGACAGCGGGATCACCCACGGCCACATGGGCTACGTGTTCTCCAAGACATACACCCCCACAGACGACAGCTACGGCTGCCTGGCTGGCAACATCCCTGCCCTGGAGCTGATGGCTCTCTATGTGGCTGCAGCCATGCACGACTATGATCACCCAGGCAGGACCAATGCCTTCCTGGTGGCAACGAGTGCTCCCCAGGTAAGCACACTCAGGCAGTGCTGCTGGGCACTTTGGAAGGTCTCCACGACAGCTTTTCCTTGCTGGCAGTGCCTGTGGTTCCCATTAAGCACAAGGCTGCCAAATATTTTGAAACAGCTTGACAAAGTGACGGGAATGATCACTTCACTTGGGGGTTGCTGGTAAGAGGCTTCTTACACAGCCTCAGCTAGCAGAGGTGCTGAGAAAGGTACTGAGAAGCTGTGTCAGTGGAGAGGGTAAAGCTCTGCTGACTGAAAGAGAACCTGTGACTGTGGAAGAAGGAAATTATTCTACCAAGTAATGCACAGAAAGATTAAATAAAATAAAACATCCCAGATGTGCAGCTGACTGTGCTTTGCAAGTTAATTGTGCATGATTGTAGACGGTGGTCACAGGGGTTTGTAGAGGATGGAAGAGTCAGGATCTTGATTCCATGATCAGAAGGCTTGATTTATTATATTATGATATATATATATAACATTATAACTATTCTACATAGAGATAGAAAGGAAAGAGGCTTCTTCAGAAGCTGGCTAAGCTAAGAAGGAGATAGAAAGAATGAATAACAAAGGTCTGTGTCTGCAGAGAGCGAGAGCAGCTCCACCGTGAGTGGTCAGTGAATCCAAACATCTACAGGGGACCAGTCACAGGTGGACCTGTTGCATTCCACAGCAGCAGATAATAATTGTTTACATTTGTTACTGAGCTTCTCAGCTCTAGCAGGAAAAGTCCTACAGAAAGGATTTTTCACAAAGGATGTCTGTGACACATGATCATCACACATTTTCTGTTGCTTCTATAGAATATGAGCAGCTTCAGTCTTTTTATCAAATATTTGGAAGCAGGAGTGGAAAATTATCTCAGTGTTATAAATGTAGAATTGAGGCTTGCCTAAGGTTACACAGAAGTTACTGCCAGTTCTGAGAGTTGAATTCAGATGGTTTTACTGAGATGATTTTGCTAGGATGGTTTTGGTGAGATGGTTTTGCCGAGATGGTTTTGCTGAGATGATTTTGCTAAGATGGTATTGTGAAGATCATTTTTCTGAGAGGGTTTTGCCGAGATCATTTTACCTAGATGATTTTGCTAAGATGGTTTTGCCGAGATGGTTCTACCAAGATGGTTTTACTGAGATGATTTTGCTACGATGGTTTTGCTAGGATGGTTTTGTGTAGATGGTTTTGTGTAGATGGTTTTGCCAAGATGATTTTGCCGAGATGGTTCTACCAAGATGGTTTTACTGTGATGATTTTGCTAGGATGGTTTTGTGTAGATGGTTTTGCCAAGATGGTTTTACTGAGATGCTTTTGCTAGGATGGTTTTCTGTAGATGCTTTTGCTAGGATGGTTTTGCTAGGATGGTTTTGGGTAGATGGTTTTGCTGAGATGATTTTGCTGAGATGTTCCTCAGCTGCCCCTTGTGCTGCTTCCCCAGGCGGTGCTGTACAACGACCGCTCCGTGCTGGAGAACCACCACGCTGCTGCTGCCTGGAACCTCTTCATGTCCAGGCCAGAGTACAACTTCCTGGTCAACCTGGACCACGTGGAGTTCAAGCATTTCCGCTTCCTCGTCATCGAGGCCATCCTGGCTACTGACCTGAAGAAGCACTTTGATTTCGTGGCCAAGTTCAACGCCAAGGTGAGATCAGTTTGGGTATCTGGGGCACAGTCAGAAAAGGTTGTGGGCCTTGAGGGCATCCAGCAAAATGGGTTTCTATTTCTTCTAATTGTCCTTTTGGCTGTTATAATATATTTATAATCTATTTATATTATAAATAAATAAATTTATATTATATAAATATAATATATTATACATATTGTATAATATATTATATATTTATATATTATAATATATTATAATATTACATATTATAATATAGAAATATTATATTTAAATTAATATTATTATATTATATAAATATAAATATATAGTATATATTTATATATTATAATATATTATAATATTATATATTATAATAAATAAATATTATATTTAAATTAATATTATTAATAACTATTTTATTATAAATATATAATATATAATACATTATATATTTATATGAATATACATATATTATTTTATATATATTATAAATAATATATATATAATAATACATTATATTGCTTTTCACTTATTTTTCCCTTTCCATATTGTTATTTCCAGCCTGAGGTTAGCTCACCTGCTTATGCTAGTGATTTTATTGAACAGCTAAATATATTTTGCAATAACCCAGGTCAGATTTTCCTCTTTTGCCTGGCATCACCATCCTGGTTTCCCTTTTTTGTGTCCCCCAGGTGAACGATGATGTTGGCATTGACTGGACCAACGAGAACGACCGCCTGCTGGTGTGCCAGATGTGCATCAAGCTGGCTGACATCAACGGGCCTGCCAAGTGCAAGGACCTGCACCTGCAGTGGACAGAGGGCATCGTCAACGAGTTCTATGAGCAGGTACAGGCATTCCAGAGCTGCTGCATGACAGTGCTGCTGGCCAGTGAAAAGTCACAGAGAGTAGGGGTGAGGAGGTTGGCTAGAGTCACCTTAATCCAATTTTTTGCTGGACCTGTGAAAGTCCATTTGTCACTGAATTTTCTGATGTGTCATCAGAGTCCTCTGGTGATGGTGTCTGTGCAGGCTGGACTGTGGCACAAGCACTGGCATGGTGAACAAGTGTTCCTTTCCTCTTTTGTTTTTTCCTGTTTTTCCTCTTTTTTTTTTTCCTGGTCTTTTTCTCCTGTTTTTTCCTTTCCATCATGGCTGTCATTTCCCTCTTCTTTAGTGCAAACCATGTTTTCACCCTTCCTTCTGTGTTCTTCTAGCTGGTTCTCATGTCTCTCCTCTGCAGTCTCACACTTTTATTGACATGCAGTCTCACAGAATCCTTGTTCAGATGGTCTAAACAGAGCAGTGGGATTGTTTCAGCTTCTCTGCAGGCCACCCCTCTGTTCAAAAAAACAAAACCTTTATGTGCTGAGCAGGACTGCAGCCCTGGCTCTCAGTTCATCACAGGCAGAGCACAGCTGCTCCCAGACCCTTATTTCAGTTTTAAGAGAGCCCTGGCAGCTCCCAGAGGTTGGTCAGGACAGCTGCACTCATTGTGCAGGGCCATGCTGGTGGCACAAGGAAGGAGGACAGGCACAGATTGATTTAGAAAGCCTGGGAGTGCAGCCAGGCACTGCTCCTCTCTTTCTAGGTGTAAGGCAGCCCTTAATTGAACTAATTTTCTCATTTTAACCTATTTAGCCCTGCTGAGTGCAAGGATCAGGGCTGTTCCACACTGTTCCTCTGTTTCCTGAGTGGGAACATTTTGAATGTCCTGGTCAGATTGAGCTCCACATCCTTTCTTTTCCAGACAAGGCAAGCAGGCTAAAGCTCTGAACTGGGCAGCCCACAGACTTCTCAGGGAGGCTGTGCAGTAACTGGGAGTCACAGACTAATCCCTTTGAAAGCTTTTCAACTTCCCTTAAATTTACTGCACTTACAGGTGGGGAAAAAATATCCAACCAGGAATTGGTGCTGCTTTCATTATTATAAAATAAGAAAACAAAACGCAAGCAAATGAGATTTGCTGTACATACTCCAAAATTTAGCTCTCATTTTTTGGAGATTGCTTATCCAACAGGTGATTGTGTCATTGGTTTCATGTCAGTTATTATGACTCAGTGTCCAATCAGGGTCAAGCTGTGTTGAGGCTCTGAAAAGAGTCACGAGTTTTCATTATTATCTTTTTAGCCATCTGTAAGTATCCTTTCTGTATTCTTTAGTATAGTTTGGTATAGTATCCTTTAATATAATATAGTAAATATTAAATATATATATGATAATATATCTATATCATATATATAAAATATAATATATATATAATATTTAGATATAATATAAATTATAAATTTATATAATATATAAAGAATATATAATTAATATATTATTAATATATTAATAATTATATAATCTAGGACATAATAATTAATTATTATATTAATTATTCATTATTAATTGCTATATAATTAATATATATTAATATATTAATATATACTAATAATATGTAATTATATATTTCTATATAATATTTCTATATAATATTATTTATAAATATATTTCTATATAATATTTATATATATTTATAATATATAATATATATTGTATATTATATATAATATCTATATTATATATTATATATAATATCTATATTATATATAGATAAAATATTTAATATAATATTATATTATATTATGTATAATATTATATATATAATAGAATATAATATATTATTATATTATATTATATTATATTATATTATATTATATTATATTATATTATATTATATTATATATAATAAAAATAATATTAAAATATATTTATATAATAATAATATATTATATTATATTATATTATAAAATAACAAATTAGCCTTCTGAGAACATGGAACCAGATTCATCATTCCTGCCTTCATTGGGGCACCCCACAAATCCCACAGGCTGCACCTAGATGTCCTTTCAGCATTTTGAAGGGGCTGGATGTGCTTTACCCTTTCCGTGGCCTGGTTTTATTTCCCTGAGCTGAGTGGCGGCTGTTTCCCCTGGTTTGGTTTCCCTGAGCTGAGTGCCGGCTGTTTCCCTGGTTTTGTTTCCCTGAGCTGAGTGCCGGCTGTTTCCCCTGGTTTGATTTCCCTGAGCTGAGTGCCGGCTGTTTCCCTGGTTTGGTTTCCCTGAGCTGAGGAGTGCCGGCTGTTTCCCCTGGTTTTGTTTCCTGAGCTGAGTGCCGGCTGTTTCCCCTGGTTTTGTTTCCCTGAGCTGAGTGCCGGCTGTTTCCCCTGGTTTGGTTTCCCTGAGCTGAGTGCCGGCTGTTTCCCCTGGTTTTGTATTCCTGAGCTGAGGAGTGCCGGCTGTTTCCCCTGGTTTGGTTTCCCTGTGCTGAGTGCCGGCTGTTTCCCCTGGTTTTGTTTCCCTGAGCTGAGGAGTGCCGGCTGTTTCCCCTGGTTTGTTTCCCTGAGCTGAGGAGTGCCGGCTGTTTCCCCTGGTTTGGTTTCCTGAGCTGAGTGCCGGCTGTTTCCCCTGGTTTTGTTTCCCTGAGCTGAGTGCCGGCTGTTTCCCCTGGTTTGGTTTCCTGAGCTGAGTGCCGGCTGTTTCCCCTGGTTTGGTTTCCTGAGCTGAGTGCCGGCTGTTTCCCCTGGTTTTGTTTCCCTGAGCTGAGTGCCGGCTGTTTCCCCTGGTTTGGTTTCCCTGAGCTGAGGAGTGCCGGCTGTTTCCCCTGGTTTGGTTTCCCTGAGCTGAGGAGTGCCGGCTGTTTCCCTGGTTTGGTTTCCCTGTGCTGAGTGCCGGCTGTTTCCCCTGGTTTGGTTTCCCTGTGCTGAGTGCCGGCTGTTTCCCCTGGTTTTGTTTCCCTGAGCTGAGTGCCGGCTGTTTCCCCTGGTTTTGTTTCCCTGAGCTGAGTGCCGGCTGTTTCCCCTGGTTTTGTTTCCCTGAGCTGAGTGCCGGCTGTTTCCCCTGGTTTTGTTTCCCTGAGCTGAGTGCCGGCTGTTTCCCCTGGTTTTGTTTCCCTGAGCTGAGTGCCGGCTGTTTCCCCTGGTTTGGTTTCCCTGAGCTGAGTGCCGGCTGTTTCCCCTGGTTTGTTTCCCTGAGCTGAGGAGTGCCAGCTGTTTCCCCTGGTTTTGTTTCCCTGAGCTGAGGAGTGCCGGCTGTTTCCCCTGGTTTTGTTTCCCTGAGCTGAGGAGTGCCGGCTGTTTCCCCTGGTTTTGTTTCCTGAGCTGAGGAGTGCCGGCTGTTTCCCCTGGTTTGGTTTCCTGAGCTGAGTGCCGGCTGTTTCCCCTGGTTTTGTTTCCTGAGCTGAGGAGTGCCGGCTGTTTCCCCTGGTTTGGTTTCCCTGAGCTGAGGAGTGCCGGCTGTTTCCCCTGGTTTTGTTTCCCTGAGCTGAGTGCCGGCTGTTTCCCTGAGCTGAGTGCCGGCTGTTTCCCCTGGTTTTGTTTCCCTGAGCTGAGTGCCGGCTGTTTCCCCTGGTTTGGTTTCCTGAGCTGAGTGCCGGCTGTTTCCCCTGGTTTGGTTTCCTGAGCTGAGTGCCGGCTGTTTCCCCTGGTTTTGTTTCCCTGAGCTGAGGAGTGCCGGCTGTTTCCCCTGGTTTTGTATTCCTGAGCTGAGTGCCGGCTGTTTCCCTGGTTTTGTATTCCTGAGCTGAGTGCCGGCTGTTTCCCCTGGTTTGGTTTCCTGAGCTGAGTGCCGGCTGTTTCCCCTGGTTTGGTTTCCCTGAGCTGAGTGCCGGCTGTTTCCCCTGGTTTTGTTTCCCTGAGCTGAGGAGTGCCGGCTGTTTCCCCTGGTTTGGTTTCCCTGAGCTGAGGAGTGCCGGCTGTTTCCCTGGTTTGGTTTCCCTGAGCTGAGGAGTGCCGGCTGTTTCCCCTGGTTTGGTTTCCCTGAGCTGAGGAGTGCCGGCTGTTTCCCCTGGTTTTGTTTCCTGAGCTGAGGAGTGCCGGCTGTTTCCCCTGGTTTGGTTTCCTGAGCTGAGTGCCGGCTGTTTCCCCTGGTTTGGTTTCCCTGAGCTGAGGAGTGCCGGCTGTTTTCCCTGGTTTGGTTTCCCTGAGCTGAGTGCCGGCTGTTTCCCCTGGTTTTGTTTCCCTGAGCTGAGGAGTGCCGGCTGTTTCCCCTGGTTTGGTTTCCCTGAGCTGAGGAGTGCCGGCTGTTTCCCCTGGTTTTGTATTCCTGAGCTGAGGAGTGCCGGCTGTTTCCCTGGTTTGGTTTCCCTGAGCTGAGGAGTGCCGGCTGTTTCCCCTGGTTTTGTTTCCTGAGCTGAGGAGTGCCGGCTGTTTCCCCTGGTTTGGTTTCCCTGAGCTGAGTGCCGGCTGTTTCCCCTGGTTTGGTTTCCCTGAGCTGAGTGCCGGCTGTTTCCCCTGGTTTGGTTTCCCTGAGCTGAGTGCTGGCTGTTTCCCCTGGTTTGGTTTCCCTGAGCTGAGTGCCGGCTGTTTCCCTGCAGGGGGACGAGGAGGCCAGCCTGGGGCTGCCCATCAGCCCCTTCATGGACCGCTCTGCGCCCCAGCTGGCACACCTGCAGGAGTCCTTCATCACCCACATCGTGGGACCCCTCTGCAACTCGTACGACTCGGCAGGGCTGATGCCAGGAAAATGGGTAGAGGAGAGTGATGAGTCGGGGGACACGGACGAGCAGGAGGAGGAGGAAACTGCAGAAATGGAAACGTGTGAGAACGCCGAATCCAGTAAGTGCTCGACGCCTCCATTTTCCAACAAAACAATTCCATGTAGTGATCAGAGCACTAAGAGAGGCTGTGAGCTGGCCAGGTTCAGCATGGGCCTCCTCCAGAGTGACAGTGAGCCCTTGGTGTCCTTGGTGTCCTTGGAGGAGCTGGAGCCACTCACATTGTGAATGGAGATGCTCTGTGGTTTCAGCATCAATGTGGTTCAGATCCAGCACTTATTTCTTCCTTAGCTGGGGTTTCTGGTGGTGGATCATCTGGGCATGAGGGCTTTCTAGACTCTTTCAGGACTGGTGTTGGTAGACTGCCAGAATTTCAGTTGAAAAAAGGATGTTTGGGAGAAGATGTTGCAAGGAAAACACATTTCCATGAGTTAACATGACAAACAGGAATAATAGAATGAGGATCTGCAGTGCTGATGGAGCAAAGGAGTTTTTAACAGTGGAATCATTTTAATGCACATCTCTTCAAGGTAACCTGGAGAAGAGGAGGAAGGAGATTGTCACTGAGCATTGCTGTGCTGTGTGCTGGGAGCTGCATCATGGCTAACCAGTAACTAAAGCTCACGTTCTCCTGCCTCTCCTCTGGAAAGGCAGCACTGCCAATATTTGCTGTACTGAGATTTCCTTTGTACCAAATGGGGAGGTCTCCTCCATCATACTAATGTGTGGCAAATTGTTGTCTGCAGGTCCCCTAAATTCTCTGTGGCTGTGTGGACCTTACTCAGGATTCTGTGACATCTTTTGTGTCAATACCGGGGCCTCGTAGTTTCTTAGAAGTGTGTGCCTGTGACCAACCCAATTTTGGACTTTCTAAACTTTCTCAATGAAACAATAAATGGTTGAGATGTCAGCTGCACAGACTTTAGGCTGGTATAGATGTTGGTGAAGATCTTTTGATGACAATGCCTTTCAGGCAGATAGAAATATAATTGTGGCAGAAAACACTTCATAAGGTTCTGATAATTCACTGAAGAGGTTGAGATAAATTTAAGAGTTATAACGTTGAAGTAGCCATAAGTATTTTTTTTTACTATACAGGAGCATGTACTTGCCCTGAAGGTCTTAGGAGTTAAACACACTCCGTTTTTAGTGGTTCAGAAAAATTTTAACACCACAGCAAGTGTCTGCAGAAAGCCACAAGATGTGGGGTCACCTGGGAAACCCAGGAGAGAATGTCCTGCTGTAGCATTGGCAGCACAGGGGCTTCTTATTAGTGCTAAACCTGAAGGTTTCCTACAGGGAACCAAGGGCTTTGTAATGAAGGATTGAATTGGATTTGGTCTGTGCTCAGTGAAAAGCTCTTTGTTTCCAGTTCAAAAGCTTCAAGGGCTAAACATTTTGGATCCTGACACAGACATACTTCAGGCAACCTGCAAATACTAATCCACGCAAATTTATCTGGTACAAAACATTCCTCTACGTCACCTCCTTCAAAGAAAAAGCAGCAGTTGTCTTTGGAGGGGTTATTATTTCAGTTCTGTCATGGCCATTGTCACTGCTAATGACCAGGAAAATTTTTCAAACTTTGTACTGCTGAAGAGTTAAAATCTCTGTTGGACAGACTGTATTGACAGGGAAAAAACACCCTTCAGACAGCAAAACACTTGTTTGTAGTGTGTGTCAGGAGCTGTGAGAACCACCAGGGACAAAAACACTTCATGGGCTGAGAGCAGGGCCTGGTGCTTCAAAAGCAGAGAGAAGCAAGCTCCCTGTGGTGGTGCTTGGCTGTGTGGGTGCTGCTTTAGTGCTCAGGCTGCTGCCAGAGCAAGGCTGGGCTTGAGCTTTAAGGTCACCTCTACTGTGATGGGGGAGCAATGGATAAATTTGAAAATTAAATACAGGGAAAAAAAAAATCACAATTTTTTTCCTTAGGGCAATTAGCAGGGATCTGTTGAGAGTGAGGAGGGCACAGAATTGAATGGGTGTTCATCAGTCTTTAAGAATTTGATGTAAAATAAGCAGAAACAGCTCAGCAATGCTTTTATGCATAAGCATTTAAAGACCAGGTACATCTGTAAGCAGCTGAGTCAGGCACAACATGC
Source organism: Geothlypis trichas (assembly GCA_009764595.1). Classification (NCBI taxonomy): domain Eukaryota; kingdom Metazoa; phylum Chordata; class Aves; order Passeriformes; family Parulidae; genus Geothlypis; species Geothlypis trichas. The sequence goes on along the minus strand of CM019904.1, from coordinate 1,657,012 downwards.
AGCCTTGGGACAGGATGAAGCTGGGGCTCAAAGTGTGCAGGAAACCAGTTTGCTTTCCTTTCCCCACGATCTGGAGAGGCACAGCTTTCTGAACTTTAATACTGTTCAAATGTTGGGCTTTAAAAATCCATCGTAGTACACTCTGTCTGCTTCCTATGCCTCCAGCTGCTTTTCCTTCTCCAGTACAAACCAGCACATTAATGTCCCGTGGTGTTTTACAGGAAAGAAGAAGTTCAAGAGGAGGAAAATCTACTGTCAGATCACTCAGCACCTGCTCCAGAACCACAAGATGTGGCAGAAGGTGATTGAGGACGAGGAGAGGTTGGCTGGGTCGGAGAAGCCAGGCACAGAGCAATCCCCACTGCACCAATCTTCAGAACAAATCCAGGCCATCAGGGAGGAGGAGGAGGACAAAGGCAAGGCCAAGAAGGATGAAGAGGAGAGCACAACTGTAGAACCAAACCAATGACAATATTTACAGCAGTATTTTAAGACAGATTGACTCGTGCACAGACTCTTTCTCAAGCCAGCACAGCATTTAGACACAACACTGTAGAGGTGTGGGATGATGCGCCTACAGCTGTTTCATTTGTTTCTCTTTCCTTTTTATGGTGAGGTACATTGTTTAAACTCCTCTGCTCAAGGAAGCTTTCACACTGCAACACCGGCTTTACAGACTTTCTTTGAAGAGATTTGGGGGTGGGTGGAATTATATAAATATATATATATATATATATATAGCCAGGGTTATTGGCTGCACACTTCAGCAAATTACATTTAATGATATATTATGGTCACTGTGATATTTACAGGAGAAAGTTATCTGAGGAAATGCTGCTTCTGAAGCACATTTGCAGTTAACAGTAAGGTACCAGTTAAGTAGCTTTTTGCTCTTAATGCTGAGGGATAAGAGTTCCAAAGCTTTATATGAATGCTGATGTATCCTGCCAACATGTGTGTGAGTGAGGGGGTGTTTGCAAGTGTGAGTGGATGTGAGGAAATACAGCACGCTCTGAGTTCTTACCACACGAGCTGTAGCACATGTCCCAGCATACCACAACAAACAGAAGGCCAGAATTTCAGAGAATTCGTGCCTGCAAGGGAACAATTTTGAGGAGCTTTGCTTTCCCTGCAGTCCCAGTTTTCACTCCAGCTGCGGGCAGCCTCCGTTCAGCAGCAGCAGCAGCCCAGGCGCTGCTCTGCCCTCCCAGCTGTGCTGGCATCACCTCCTCCTCCTCCTCCTCCTCCTGGGCACCCCCGGGACTGCTGGCCACAGGGCTGTGCCAGGAGGGCAGTTTGCAGAGGGCAGTGCCTGGCACAGCAGCCTGTGCCCTGCCCGTGCCCTGCAGGCTGAACGCGCTGCGGTGCCGCCCGCACGGGTGGGCACGCTGCCCTGCCCTGCCCTGCCCTCACCTGGGCATCACCCCAAACGTGGCATTGAGAACAAAGCTGAGCTGCTGGGGGACAAGGCAAGGGGAGTGTGGGGGCCAGGGGAAGGAGGCAAAGGGGGCTTGAGGAGCTGCTTGGGCACAGGTGCCAGTCCCGGTGGGCTGGGCACTCCGTGTCCCAGGGTCTGCTCTCTTGGCTTCACACACCTTGGGTTTCAGTGCCAGTTTGTGGCTGGCATTCTGCTTAGGAGCAGCATGTTTGGTCCCACCAATATATTTTTCCTTTCTTCTTTCTTTTTTTTTTTTTTTTTTAACAGAAAGAAAAAGATCAGGCCTGTAAGAACAGCAGATCTTTTTTGTTGTTGTTGTTCTTGTTCTGTTCATTTGTTTTCTCTGTTGTTTATGCTGTGAGCCAAATGTCTATTTAAAAGGTTGGATATTCACTTTCAATATTTTATTTCACGATATATTTGTCAATGATTAGCTATCTAGATGTAAATATGGAAAAATTTTTATGGGTTCCTGTAGATAATGATATCTTTAAGAAAAAAAAAGAAAAAGAAAAAAAAGGGAAAAGTTGTTTTGTAAAGATAATTTTTTAAAAAATAAATACAAAAACATTTTTATACAGTGTAGCCATTTCCAAACCCCACAAATAAAGTCTTGAGTAATCTGTATAGACCCTTCTGGGAAACCAGCAGTCTACAGGGTCAAGGCTTTAAAATATTAATGCTCTTGGGGACTGGCAGCACCAAGCAGTACCCCACAATTCAGAGATTTGTTCCCACAGAAAGAGTTTTATATATATAAACTTCAGTATCTCCCACAACTCCTTAGACTATGTATGCTTTTTCTAGTTGGATTCTGCAGCCCATCACCAAGAGGGTTGCTCGTGAGAGTAAGATTCCTTGTGAAAGGCAGAGTTTGTACAAGTCCTTTCTGTTTTAAATTTCTGGCATTACACCCATCACTCTTTGCTGTTGTTACACGTTCACCAAATTTCATGGTTCCATTGACACCTCCCCAAAATGTTGGGAAACTTTCTCTATCAAAGCCAGTCACAGGTGTGCTCTCACTTCAGAGTTCCTTCTTGCTTTGTGGTTCTGTCTGCTCAAAACAGGATTTGGGGGTTTTGCTGTTGCATTTGCTGATATTGTCCTTAGCAGTGGAAAATGTCTTTGCCTTTCAGCAGAGGGGCTGGGGCAGTTCTGAATGCTCTTAGAAGTGAAAATATTTAGGAAGTGTTTTTCAGTGAAATCAGGAAAGCAAAGATCCAAATTGCACTGCTGTTTGAAAGGGAAAGGACATAGCAGAATTCATTCAAAAAACAAAAGTTGCCTCCAACATCTCAGCAAGTCTCCACCAATTCCAGCTTGTGTTGTTTTCATATCTCTTCAGTCACTTTGATCATTTTATTTGGGCTTGTCTTGTGCAAGTGATATGCAAACCTTCTAGTGTGAGAAGGTTTTATTATGCCTCATTCTGTCCTTTAAAAATTAAATTTACAGAGATGCTTTAAAATGTCCCATCTCCAGGCACTTCTTTCTCAATTTTCAGTGCATAATCGCTGCAGTTGGATTTCAATACTGGGGTTTATATTGCCTTTGCTGAAAAAGGAAAAAAAATCTATAGCTGCAAGTGTTAGTGGGTGCCCAGTTGGTAAAATTATGAAGAACCATTCAAGAATGAGGCAGAATCCTGTAAGTAGGGTTTCACATATTCCTCTGAACTGGCATACACAGGGCTGGAAAGAACTAAGAGTAACTAACAAAGGTTATCTAAAGATGTGCTGAAATGAAACCATTCTATTTTTCTAGTCATCATTTTTGCTTGCCATTAAGTAAAATCAGTGCCAGCTTCTAATTTGTTTTTCTGCATTGCCAAGGCAGCTGTTAGAAATTGATATTGCATTGCTTCCCCAGCCTGTTCATGGGGGCAGTCACTGAACTGGACCTTTATGGTGAAGAAATTGCTGACAGATCTAAATGAGAATGATTGTTGTTTTTACCCAAACTAGAAAGGAATTCCACTGAAGAAGCTGGAGTGGCTGCGAGTGCTCATCTTGGTAAGAGGTGAATTTTTTTCCCCCACTTCAATTTCAATTTCAATTTCAAGTAATCCAATTTCTGCAGGTGGTCCCTCCTTATGAATCTGGTTCTCAGTCTTTGAAGTGCAGGCAATGATCAGGAAATCTCCAGGTTGGCTTAGATATGACACAAAATACCAGACAGATTTTATGTCAGGAATGTGAAAAACTTTTTTTTTTTGGCTTTGGGGTTCATCAATAATGAAGCAGATAATTAAATTGCTTTTTAATATTTTCTAATCCAAAGGAGGCAAAAGCTTTTCACCTGCAGTTACAGCAGCCTTTTGGAGGCAGAAGGTTTTCACTTCGTGTAGTCCTTTGGTGTTGCAAGCACTAAATAAACCACAGCCTAAGAAATATTTTAGGAAGAAAAGCTAAATAAAAGAAAATTATTGTATTCAATCAGATGTGACTTTAGAATGCTTTTGTTAATAATTCCAGGATAGTTCTCATCAGTTTTTATTCTGACATCATGTATGAACTTCTCTCTGCATCATCATCAGCCTCAAGATGGATTTAGGTCTTTACCATTAGGGTACCACTGTTAGAATTTCTTAAGGTCCTGGTGGTCTGAATCTGGAAGAAAGTTAAGGCCACAAAGGTTCAAATTGGTGCCTTTAAAGGTACCATTTGGCATCTAAGCAAGTTTCCCTCCCAAGTCCCATTCTATGCATTCCACTTGACATAAAATTCATTTGTTTTCTTAAAAAAAATCTAAATTTCTGTCTGCTTTTTTGATAGAATTTTTTTTTTCTGAAATTCTGGCCCCATCTTTCTTCAGAAGTGCCCTGGGCAGTAGAATGCAGTGTGAAGAAGGCAAGGATCCTGCCAAATTGAGCATCAGAGCCTGTAAGGACTCTGTGTGGGCATCCACACAGGTCTGTGAGCTGAGTAGGTGTGGGGAGGCTGTCAGCAGCCTGGGCTTGGAATCCTGGAGAATTTTATCAGATTGCAGAATGAACCCTGAGCATTTGGAAAGCTTAGCCATGAGTCTAAAGCAGCAAAAGCTTTGTGGTTGGTGCTGTTGGTTAATGAAGTTCTTGTGCAAAGTCTGTGTGGTCCTGCCGGCACTGAGATGCTCCAGCATCACAGGGAAGGATGGAAGGATGGAAGGAAGGATGGAAGGATGGAAGGGAGGAAGGATGGAAGGAAGGAAGGTTCTATTTGAGGAGGAGAAGTTGCTGAGCATTCCATGGCCTCGTGGGCACAGGATGAGACACAAACACACTGCCAGAGTGGAGGATTCACCTCTGCTGGCCTCAGAGCTCGGGAGATCCTCCCTGGCAGCTCAGAGCTGGGGACATCAGTCCTCGAGGGGATGGGGCTGTGCACAGGCAGGAGGGAAGGGAAACCTGCATTCCGTGGGCAGGAGCAAATTAAATCACAGTCCATTCTCAAACAGACTCTATAAAACAAAATTTATTTTCCTTTTCTTTCCAAAGCATCTATAATCCTGCTGAAATGGAGTAAAGATAGAGTTTCTGGGAGGTTAATTGCTGCTTGATGTTGCAGTCTTAGTCAAAGTCATGGCAGTGATAAAGAGAAGATAATTATTCCCGTTAATTAGAGCAGGAGAGTCTTTTTTTTTTTTCCTATTCTTCAGTGAATCAACAAGTAAGAACATCCAGGGATCTTGGAGAACAATACACGTTAAGTGATTTTGAACAGATAAAAGAATCATAGAAATTAGGTGAGAGCTGTCATTGGGAGAACTTGAAAAATTATTGATTATTGGAGTAAATCTTAGATTTGGAGCAAAATAGCAGCAGTAGTTTTGAAGGCAATGTAGTGTGATCGATCTTGCTTTGAATTTCATCACTTTCTTTTAGCAAAACAACATTCCTCTGCAGGTAAATCAAAGCAGGGTTTAGCCCCTGCTGTGGCAGATATTGAGTCCCAGCTTGGAGGGAGAATTATTCTCCATTTACAACCTAATTTTGGTTTATTCAGAGGCCATTAGTGGGGTTTCCTGGCAGGCAGGTGTTCTTTGGATGAAGAATGCAGCTCAGCACCCCAGCAGGATGCAATGTCACCTGGTGAGCCCTGGGGACAGAGCTCCTCAGGAGCCTGGGGCAGAGCAGGCTGGTGCATTTCTGCAGAGTTCATTGTCACACTGACAAAAGGCACAGAAGGCAGGAGCTCCAGCTGGTTAACAACAGTTCTTTGTTAGAAATAGAAATGGAATGGTGAGCTGTGTGCAGTGTGAAACGCTGCCAGTGTCACTGAGGTGTGCACAGACATCCCCCAGTGCTTGCTCCTGTGAATCTGCTGAGTTCAGGTAAAACCAGCTGGCCTTGGGTGTGTCTGTCAAGCTGAAGGCTGTAGTAAATCAAAAACAATTTTTGACTGAAGTTGTTTAATTCTCCTTCATCAAGGAAAACTTTCTTTGGTGCAAGAGGAGAAAAAAAAAAAAAGAAAAATTCATTTATTCTTTTGAGGTTGCCAGTCTGTGGCAGTGGTTTGTTGCTCCCCAAGCTGTGTGTGCAGGATGTCAGATGTGGGAATGGGGCAGCAGAGGAGAATTGTCCTGCCCTGGGTGCCAGAGGGAGTCTCTGTGCTCTGGGGAGCACCACTGAACCCTGCAGCTGTGCAGAGAGCAGTGAATTCAGTGGGGAAACCCAAATATCCCTGGTTTCTGTGTGGAAGCATAAGGGCAGGTACACAGGACTTTGCCACAAGCCATGTGTCCTTCTATGGCTGAATTCTGAGGCAAAACCACAGAAATCAGATCAAATAAAAGCTCAGTTTTCAATGCTGTCTTCCTGTACTGCAGCAAATGCTTAGAAACAATTGATGTGAATTAGCAACTGCTCTTTGCTTTTAAATATTAATATTAATAAATATTTTAAATATTTATTTAAAGGAATTGGGAGGGTTTGGTGGTGCTTTTCGTTTTCCTCCTCTGACCCTAATAATTTTCACCCAATGCTTTCCTAAAAAAAAAAAATAAAAAATTGAAAAGCTCTGTGATCTGGTCAGAGAGAAAGCAGGGAGGGGTTGGCCATGTGTGTACATACTGCTTTAGGTAGAAAGGCTGCTAAAATCTGTTAAAAATAACTTTTCTTCCCAAAATTCCTGCCTGATCTGAAACACAAAACCTGTATTTGAATGCAAAATGTTGAGTTTAGGTGTTTGTAAACCTGGACAGAGACTGCAGGTGGTGTCCCAAGAAAGCCAACGTTAGTAACTGCTCTGTGGTGTGGATGATATCTTCAATATTTCAGCCATGTCAGCTACTTCTGATCATTGCTTTTCTAAAGTTAAGTCTTCTTCTCTTGAATAATCAATATCAGATGTTTGCATGATGGGAAGTAATTTAAGTTCACTTTTCAAAAAGCAGTGATTCATGCTGTGGGTTACGTTTGTTTAACAGATTCACATTTTCACTGATGGGTGGCAGTTTTTTTTTCTTTTTAGTGCTTTTGATAGAAGAATATCTAGGATATTTTCCAACAAAAACACATTTTTTTCACCTTTGCCTCCAGTAGTGGAAGAAATACCTTCCAAAATTAATCCTTTTCCAATGCAGTTTGGCCTGGCTGGGTGACAATATGCAAGTAGGTATATCATGTAGGAGATGTGATTTAAAAAATTTAAAATCCCATTTAGGTAAAGTAATCAACAAATTAACCTAGCAAGATTACAACCCTTTCTAAATTAAAATCTTTGGTGTGCCAATATCATTGAAGCACTTGACCCCCACCAGATTTGAGGACCAAATTATATAATTTTTTTTATTTTAAAATTTACAACAGGCCAGACAATTATTTTTTTTTTTAATTTCAGGAAACACTGAGAAATTTGGTGATCTTACATCCTGTCCTGAGAGGGTTGGCTCCTGGTCTGGGACATTGGGGCAAAATCATTTTAGTGATGCTTATTCAGACTCAGCTATAGTAGCAGTTTCCACAAATCACTCGTGTACCACAAATTCAATCCCTCCTTGATTTTGGTTTCACTTCCAAAGGTGAGAAAAAGACGGGGGGAGTGGAATTTTATACGGCTCTCTTTGACAAAGGGGTTTGTGTACCTTTCTAATGCTTTTGAAGCAATATTTTAAAAAACAACTGCCAGCCAAAGTGGCAATGCAGAGAAGTGCCATCCTGTTTGGGGTTTGTACACGCCAGTTTTTAACACAGTGTTCTTTTCACTAAGTACTGCATACGTTAATTTATATTTATATATTGTCAATATTGTTGTAACCAAGCTTCTCCTTTCTAAACACTTCAGGAACAAGGCCTTGTATTTTTAGGTGATTTTCATAAACAGAATAATTCTTTTCCTTTCACTAGTATCTTGCACTCGATACATGTAGCAATACTTAATATATTCTCTTCACAAGTATTTGTTAAGTGATTTAGTTAATGGCTGATAAATGTTTTGTACAAAATAGATTCTGTACAGGAAAAAAAAATCTTTTAGATAAACATTATTTATTTTTACTGTTTTGTAAGTTAGACACTATAATGAAGCTCCTTTTTGCCAGAATTACTGGAAGTGCCTCTTGGTAAAATGTATTATACAGTAAATATGTATTCAAAATTATTAGAAATACTTGTCACAAAATGAACAATGTGGATGTTGCAATGTGAAGACAAATGTACAACATAAATATAATTCTGTGGTATCCTGTTGGCTGTGTTTCTTTTTCTTTTATTGAACAAAATTACTTTCAGTGCCCAGCTTTAAGTGTCAGACTACAAATGACTTGTGCCCTCTTTAGACTGATTCAAATCCAGTGAAATTGTGAATATATTGAATTATCACTTTAGCTGCCAGCCCTGCTTGGTGTGTGTAAGTGACCCAAGCTCACGTTCCTTGGTATCTGTGATATGTTCCTTGGAAATCTATGATTTCCTGAGACTTTTACCTGCAGAATTCTGCACTTTGCTTCAGATCACTAATAAATCCCATTTAAATCCTTTGTGACTCAACCACTCTGTGGAAAACCTCATTATAACCATTCTTCCTTAATGCCAACCAGTATTTCAGCATCCATCATCAGTTAATTTGGGCTGGACGTGGTCAGTGTCACAGGGCAGCATTCAGCAATGCACAGTGACTGATTCCCAAGAAAATGAAATGTGTTACTTTAAATTTCCCATAATAATGATAGCAGTAATCTGTTAAAGTGGGACATCAGTGAGTGAAATCCATTTTCTGCCATTATATTGATGTGTGCTGTCATTTTTCAGTGTAAAATTTTATTAGTCTTTTATGTGGGCTAGAATTGACATCTAGCTACTGTCTTTGCTCACTGTTTATGATTCCAAAAAAAGTATCTCACAGCTGCCAAAAATTTTACCCATTTTTGAAGTTTTATTACCTACTTTCATCAAAGACTTGGAAGCTCTTCAGCTAATTGATCTGAAATGGTTGCATAAAAATTATCTAGATTAATCATGTCTTCAAAGCCTGGTTTCCTATAGTGAAAATTTAACAGATTTCAAAATCCTCAAGAATATCAGTCCCATATCTGGCTGTCAGTTTTCAAATACCCTCCAGTTTATTTGTCCTCTGGCTAAAATTCTGAATGGAAAAAAAATGGAAGGAAATTTACACTGGGCAATGATTAGGAAGATAAAAATCAGAATCATTGCTAGGAGGAAAGTAAAATTTGTTTTTACCTATTCCAAGGGAGCTGCTTCTAAGCCAGCAGCTGGTCTGTCCCAAACACTTAATATCTCAAGAGCATGTAATTAATGGATGTTAAATTCACAGAGAGCAATGCAGCTGGAGCAGCAAAGAGAAACTTTGGCCTCACCACAAAGAGCAGGGGCTGCCAAGGTGAGGAATGCACTTGTCTGAAAATCCCCAAACCCTCTCTGGAGCCCTTCAAACCATGAGAGGTTCCCATGGGAAGAGCTGAGCAATAGAACAGGGCAGGGCAGTGAATCTGCTGATGAGCCCCCAGGAGCTGCTGCCTCTCCTGGGGTTTGCTCAGGCACAAAGGGGACCATGGCACAGCCCCTCTCAGCTCAATTCAATGTTGCTCAATTCAATGTTTTCCAGGTGTTCGAATTACCCTAATTTCTGGGCAAATGCAGTTGCTTAAAAGCACTTGAAGTGTTTCACTCTTGGAGAGCTGCTGGGGCTTTGTTTGGCAGTGCTTTCTTTCAGTGTGTGCTCAATTATCTCATCGAATCCTGTGGAAATCAGCCTGATGCTCCCATGGGCTCCCCAGGTATTGTCAGTGGTTAATGCAGGGGTGGAAGAGAAACACCTTGGACAGGAGGGAAACTGCAGGTGCTGCCCTGGCTGCTCTGGGGTTGCCATCTCTCACCTCCAAAGGAGAATTTTTAACCACTCCACACTCCCAGGTGTGCTGCAGTGGAAGTTGTCCAAACCATTTTGTTCAACAGCTTCACTGCCCGGGGATGACAGGAACCTTGCATTAATTCATGAGGAAACATGCAGGTTTCAAGTTTAACTGAAAATTCTGATGGTTTGTGCCACATCCAGTGCATTGCCAGCTGTAATCACTGCTCAGCCCGGGACACACACAGGCAGGGTGGTTTGGAAGTCGGCTACAGATGAAAGGTTGCTGCAGCACCTGCTTGTCTCCAGCCAGGAAATGCACAGCAGAAGGTTCCTGTTTGATCTGCACAATTGCTTCATTTAATGTGCCTTTTGTTGCTGATAAATTGCTTCCCTTCTCAGTCCCTTGCAGGTGGTGATTGTTTGTCTCTGTTCTTGCTGAAGGTGTCATATTCTACAAATTCAACACCTTCTGTGTGATCAGCTCTGATGCTCAGTTCATGCTGCCTTCTCTCTCCACATTTCTAGGCAAAATCTTTGGGTTTAAACCACCTCAAAGAACTTATCTTCATTAAGGAAAGTGCTGTGGGACTATTTTTAAGATTAATGGCATTAATCTCTGGTAGCTGGACAAGTTCCAGTTTCACTTATTGCATCTTTATACACAGAAACTCTCCCCAAAGCTCCAATGGGTGCAAATGCTTCCTGCCCTGAAGGATGCCACATCACTGGATTTCTCATTCATCCTGTTTGTTGTACTCCCTCAGAAACAGGAGGGAGTCTCACAGGGCCCTCTGGGATCTTTATAGAGTGTGGTGCTGTATAAAAAAAAAACATAGTAATTCTGTTCAAATATCTCCTTAAAACTCTGCCATTTGAGGGCAGGGGCAGGGAGAGTTGGTTGGGGTTTTGCTTGGTTTTTTGCTTGTTTTTTTACTAATCATTCAGGAAGGAAAACCTCTGAGCTATTTGAACTGGTCAGTCACCTTCTGCAAGTGCTTGCAAGGCAATGCACAGCCATTGATCACACTCCTGGAAACTGCCTCAGGTACCAGCTCAGAGGAGGTGATGCTGTTCTGTGGCAGGGTGCAGTAAAGAAATGAAGACCTTTACTGCCACTCCTATTTTTGAAAATTTTTCTTCCTTACGTCTCATGCAAAGGGCTGAAAATGTAAATATCAGGAATAATTTGATGAGCACCTCTCAGTAAATAGACTATTCAGTAGGTCCTTTGCATATCCCAATAATAAGTTAGGTCCAAAATATAATTGGAAGGTTTTTCTATTGTTTTGCTGTCCTTTGGTAAGAAAACTATTCTTTGAGGATAGATCTGGAAGTCTTTAGTTGAACAAGAAAGTCCCCAAGGCTGAAATGCCCCCAGCAATCCCCAAGAGTTTCTAAAAGCCCAATTTGTTATTTAAGTATTATTTGTCTCTGGTTCTTTGGTGTGGAATGGGTACCCAAGGTTTGTTCTGGCAGTGGGGTTCCCACTCATTTATATTCTTACCAAGCCTGCTCCTAGGACTGGCAACAAAAAGAAGAGGAAAATTAATGTTGAGAATTTAATAATCCACAGCAGTAGAGTAGCATAACTAAAGCAATTAAAATTTTATAGGCAGTGAAACTAGGATGCCTTATTATCAAACTGCAAATGTCTTCCCTCTTTCTGCCTGGCATTGACTGCAAGCTGCACATCTACAGTATCTGTTAGTAGATAATAGTAGTAATTAGTAATAGTAGTAAATAGTAGTAAATGCTCAGGGATGGAGCATTTACATGTCAGCAAAAATAAAATATTAAAAGAGCATTTGGCCAGGTTTCCATGAGAGTAGTTGAAGACTCATTCCACCAAGGGTTTAAAAGTAACTTTGCTTTGCAGTGCAATATTAAGGGTTGCAAATGTATTCTCTGTTGGACTGTAGGAATCACTGAAATTCAGCTTTAAGGTGATATTCATATGTTTTTGTTTGTGTTTTTAAACAATATTTTCCTTCTAGCAGATTAAAGTGCATTCTGTTGGAATACTATTTTTTAAAATGTCTTTTAGGAAGGAAAACATTTCATGCTCCCAAGGCAGGCCCCCAGAGCTGCTGTGCTGTCAGAGCAGTGCTGGGGCTGTGTTGAGGATAATTCTTGTCACAGTCATCCACTCTGGCCAGACCAGGCTTTGTGAGTGTAATTCATTTAACCTGTGCTTCAGAAATGAAGGAGGTCTGGCTTCCAATTTCCTGCTACCAACACAAAGTAGGAATCAAAGAAAACAGACCTCAAGGAACAAGCTCCAGCCTGGCTCTTTGTCCTGTAGCTGCTTTAGAGGTTTTGTTCCAATTACAGAATAAGTATACATAAATAGGTAATTTCTTTTAGGACTGTAGGAAAGCAAACTCTGGCTTGTCTGGTTGATTGTCCAGCAAGAATCCCGTGGGTTTTGTGCCATTGTGCTGTGGGAGGCACTGAAAAGGGACAAGCAGGAGGTGCCATGTCCAGTGCTGTGATTGGCAGTGATTTGTTTGTCCTGTCTCAGTCCCTGGTGGTGAATTGTGCAGGTGATGCACAGCATTGCCTTTCCATGGGCATCATGGCCTGCAAGGCCTGAAAACCAAGAAATTCCTACCTGGATGAGACTTTCTGTCAGATTAATTTACTGAATTTTTGGGAGGATCTGGTGTTCATTTACCCTGAGCATCTTGAAAGGCATTGCAGAGGACATAAGTACAGAGGACATAAGTGCATCATTCTGGAGGAACTGCTATAATTAGTCAATAAAGGAAGGGTGATACTCTTCCGGAGGTGTAAGAAAATTTCCATAATGGAAAATACCTCCCCCAAGTGGTTTTGGAGAAGTTCCAGTTAAGATATCGCTGCCTATAAAGAAGTCAGAGATAGCTCTGTAACAAAATTTCAGTAAAAGACCAACTGTGGTAAAAACCTGACACTGCAGTTTTACAGTGAACCAAAAATCCAGAAAACTTGAGAGAATTGCACTAAGTCTTGTGGGCCCTGTTCTTCAAAGCACTGCTGCTTTCTAAAGGACATTAAACCAGTCTGTAGGTATATTTCTGGGAGTGGGGAGGACAAGGTTCTGGTGCTTATCAGTACAATTTGTAGCATAATTTAGGAGGACTTTTATAACAAATTTAGGAATCTGATAATGAAACTTCACTTATTTTAAAGGACAGTGTGGTAAAGGTTACCAGTGGCAGAATAACTGGAACCTGTGTCAGAAATCTTTGAAAGCAGCAAGGTCAGCAGTGAAGATTAAAGGTCAGCAATGAAGATTAAAGGTCAGCAATGAAGATTCAAGGTCATGCAAAACTAGCACAGGTCCTGTATTGTGCAAACTCAATTTTCCCAATAATGGAAGGAAATGGCCTGGAAGCTGTTCTCTTCAAGAGGCTGAAAGAGCTCATAATCACTAAGTCTCCTAATCATTAATTACTGTGGAGTACTGGGCACCCTGATATCCCTTAAAAAGGGGAAAATAGATTTCCAAGTTTGCAAAGCAAAGGAGGATATAAGACACTTTAAAGTACAAAATGTGAATTAGGTGTAGTGTAATAAAATTCCAGCCATATTAAGAGCCCAAAATGGAGAAATAATGAAGGGAAAGATAATAATTTGTATTAAATCTAGGGAAAGCAGAAGCCTACTCTGTGTTTGGCTGTGTGAGTGAGGTTTTAGCTGCCATGGGAACCTGCTGTACTGCAGAGGGTGGGAGGGAGCAAGAAGGGAAAAGGAAGGAGAATTTTTAACTTTAATGCCTTTTCTGTTTGGATAATCAAAGCCCACGGGGCAGCAGAAGAGGATTTGCTGCCTCTCTCAGCACAACAAACCACAGAGGGAGCTAGTCAGGCTCCTCACCTGTACCCAAACTTTAAAACAAATGTTTCAGCAGCTGGGACCTTGTGGCAGGAAAAACTCAGGCTGGCAATGAAGTCTGCAAAATTTCCCTTTCCTTTCCTTGTGGCAAAGGACTTGACTGACTCTCCCAAACATTCTGTCCTTCCCCTTAGTGGATCTTTCCCTCTGTTGTTTTTGTTGGGGTTTTTTTCACGTTGACAGGGAATTTGCCCTGTGGATTTTGGGCAGCAGGGCAGAACAGGAGGCAGCAGGGACTGGATAAGAAGTTTTTGTGTCTCTCCTGCCCACCCTCCAGCCCATCTTCTCTCACACACTCCCCATTTTCCTTTTTTTTTTTTTTCCCCAAGTCCATTCCCCCTTGAATTCTTCTGTTTCCTGGAATTAAGCAATTAATAAGATCAGAGTTTTGGGTTGGTTTTTTGGTTTTTTTTCTCTCCACAAAGCTTTGTCACGTGCCTCCTCAAACTTACAGCAACTTACAAAGAAAAAAACCCCCTGGGAGCAGTTGAGGTGCTCTCCATGGCTCCCACCAGGGCACCCAGCCCCTGTGCTGGGCTGCTGTGCCCAGCGTGCTGCAATTGATAGGAGGGGACAGAGGGACAAACACCTGAGCAGGTGGGGCAGGAGGATGGGGGGCAGACAAACAGCAAAGCAAGAGACAGAACGAGTTCCCCCACCTGCATTCCCTTCCTCTCCCTCCCTCCAGGATGAGATGCACATCCACAGACAGGGCCACTTCTGAGAGGTTTTCCCCCTGCAGTTTTTCCCTTTTCTGTGCATGCCAGTGTGGGCTTGCATGAGCAGCAGAGGAAGCTTACCTATGAAAACTGGTGGGCACCATCTCTGGGGATTCCTGCTGCCAGGTAAGATTTGGCTTTTCTCCTTCTTCTCTTTGCTGCTTGACTTTTCATGGGGGATGTCTCTCAGCTGGGCTCGTGGCTGGGCTGTCTGTGTGCCCAGCCCGTGCAGCTCCTGTGCCTGTCCAGGGCTGAGGGTGGAGCAGTTCCAGAGGGGAAGGATGATCTCTCACCCCTGCACTCTGCACTGCTGGAATGTCCCAGCCTCAGGCACAGGTGAGTGCCACTGCCACTGCCACCAGGCTGTGCCACAGGTGAGCCCTGGGCATGCTTCTGGGGGATGGAGAGCAGGGCCCCAGAGAGGGTCCCACAGCCCAGCAGCTGGAGCCAGGGATGGAAGGAGGGTCTGGACCCAGCTGGGGGCCCAGCAGAGTCAGGGATGAGGTGTGAGCATGGCCAGCAGCTGTTCTGCAGGCAGTGTCACCCAGCAGCAGTGTCACTTGGCTGTGGTGAAGCACAGCTGGAGTGCTGCACTGTGTCACCCTGATTTTCTAATATTTTCTAAGCCTTCTGATGTTTACATTCTTGTAATGAATTTTTCACACACTTTCTTTAAATAACTTACTGTATTGCATTCTCTTATAGAAGAAAATTTGATAGGCTGTTGGTTTGTCCAGTGTCATTGGAGAGATGGGTGGATGGGTGACTCAGGGACAGAGTTTGGTGGTGGACTCTCAGTGCTGGCAGTGCTTCTGGGGGATGGAGAGCAGGGCCCCAGAGAGGGTCCCACAGCCCAGCAGCTGGAGGCAGGGATGGAACAGGGGTCTGGACCCAGCTGTGGGCCCAGCAGAGTCAGGGACAAGGTGTGAGCATGGCCAGCAGCTGTCCTGCAGGCAGTGCCACCCACCAGCAGTGTCACTCAGCTGTGGTGAAGCACAGCTGGGGTGCTGCACTGTGTCACCCTGACTTTTTAAGATTTTCTAATCTTTTCTAAGTCTTATGATTTTTACATTCTCGTAATGAACTTTCTCAAACACTTTCTGTAAATAACCTATTTTTTAAATTCTTTTGTAGAAGAAGAGAGATTTGATAGGCTGTTGGTTTGTCCAGTGTCATTGGAGAGATGCCTGGATGGGTCACTCAGGGACAGAGTTTAGTGTGGACTCTCAGTGCTGGATCTACAGATGGACCCAGTGATCTCAGGGGTCTTTTCCAGCCTAAACAATTCTATGATTCTGTGGTTGCCTTTTTCTGCCATTCCTGCCATGGTTGGAAAGGAAGTGTTCAGACATTCTCTGTCCTCATTTTCTGTGTCACCAGAGAAATGTGGTATGGTGACAACCTGAGGCCATCCTTGGATAGAACCAGAGATGTCCCTCACCTCCCAGTGGAATTGACAGTCCATTAGGAGTATTGCCACTGTAACACCAACAGTGCCAAAAGAATTTGAGTGGCAAATCTGTGGTTACAGTGAATCAGTCCTGTGTGTTCTGGTTGCACCAAAGGGATCAAAACCAGCAGTGCAGCTGGCTGTGGTGCAGCTGGGCACATTTCTCTGTGCTCTGCCTTGTGTGGAATCTTCCATCAGAGGCATTGTCAGGGCAGCCAGACTGATGCTCTGGGATACACGGCTGTATGTGGCTCTGAAAAACACCAACCTCCTTAAAGCCATGCCTCAAGAGCAGCTGGGGATGTATTAAACCTGCAGATATCTATATATATACCTGGCAGTATATTAAACTTGTAGATATCTATATCTATATATATATATATATATATATCTATATATATATATATATCTATAGCTATATATATATATCTGGGAGTATATTAAACCTGTAGATATCTATCTATCTATACATGGGCATATATTAAACCTGCAGATATCTATATATATATACCTGGGTATATATTAAAACCTGTAGATATCTATATCTATATATACCTGGGTATATATTAAACCTGTAGATATCTATATCTGTATCTATATCTGTATCTATACCTGTATCTATATTTATATCTATCTATCTATCTATCTATCTATCTATCTATCTATCTATCTATCTATACCTGGGGATATATTAAACCTGTAGCTATCTATATATATGTACCTGGGGATATATCAAATCTGTAGATATCTATATATATACCTGGGGATATATTAAAACCTGTAGCTATATATATATATATATATATATATATATATATATATATATATTAAAACCTGTAGCTATCTACATATATATAAAAACCTGGGGATGTATTAAACCTGTAGCTATCTATATATATATACACCTGGGTATATATTAAATCTGTAGATATCTGTATATATACCTGAGGATATATCAAATCTGTAGATATCTATATATATATACCCCGGGGATATATTAAACCTATAGATATCTATATATATATACCTGGGGATATATTAAAACCTGTAGCTATGTGTGTGTATATATATATATATATTTATTTATTTATTTATATACCTGGGAATATATTAAACCTGTAGATATCTATATATACCTGGGGATATATTAAATCTGTACATATCTATATATATATGCCTGGGGATATATTAAACCTGTAGCTATCTATATATATATACACCTGGGGATATATTAAAACCTGCATGGATATCAGGCCTTCCTTGCACTCTTCAATTTGACAGTCAGACAATAAAAGTTAACCATTTTTATGCTGTACTAACGTGAGCATAATTGTTGTTTCAGCTCTGCTGTCCATTTGAGATTTGTTTCAGCTCAGTGCAGCACGAGCTTGCATGCTGCTGCCAAGCATCAGTTTATCCTACTGCACCACCTCCACACCACCACAGCAATTTTTTGGTGTTCTGGCCAGTCCTGGATGTGTGGTGCAGAGAGCTGACCCTCTGCACCTCTGCCCTTCTTATCTAACTGGAAGGGGCTTTGCTCAGAGATAAGGAAAATTCACTGAGCTGTGGTGCATGTTTTCCTTTTCCAGGTTTTGGGGTTTTTTCATTCCAGAATTGCTGTAAATGTGCAGAGCAGCTCAAACCTTACAGTAGAGGCTCTTTGAGGTGCTTACATGGCAGCACACCTCGTGTGAGTGTCATGAAAGGATTTTGAGCTTACATGGCAGCACACCTCGTGTGAGTGTCAGGAAAGGACTTTGAGCTTACATGGCAGCACATCTTGTGTGATTGTCAGGAAAGGATTTTGAGCTTACATGGCAGCACACCTCGTGTGAGTGTCCTGAAAGGATTTTGAGCTTGCATGGCAGCACACCTCGTGTGAGTGTCAGGAAAGGATTTTGAGCTTACATGGCAGCACACCTCGTGTGAGTGTCAGGAAAGGATTTTGAGCTTACATGGCAGCACACCTCGTGTGAGTGTCAGGAAAGGATTTATGCTGTGAGGTACATGCTGGTTTCCCCATTGTACAGGTTCAAAAGTGTGACTTTTCCCAAGACATCAAGAAAATCAGAAGCAGAACAGGAATACTGCAGTAAGTGTTCAGCAAGCACAAAAAAATTTATTTTTTTATTGCAGAAAAACCTCTATACTCTTAGTGTTGATAAGGAAATACATTAGAGTTCCTGTCAGGACAGTGTGAAATGCAAACATTTCTCTTATATAGTCACAGCTCTTATTTCAAATGATGGAGAGATCTTGGTGAAAATTGTGGTGCCACAAAGTCCTTTTGTCTTGTTGACATAACAACAAAACCTATGAGCAAATATTCACATCTAAAGATATACTTCTGTTATTTTCACCTGTATTTCTGGTAAAACAGGTGCCTCTTTGGGAAGCCATGAGAACACACGCATCCAGAGGTATAGACATAAATCCATCCATATTTTTAACTTATGTAAGATGTTTCTTCAGACAAACATGAGAGAACAGGAACTTTTCCTATTCACATTTTCAGGCAGCAGTTCTGTAAAACACAGGACTGCCTAAACGTGAACACAGAAGCTGATTTCATAAATATTTTCAGATCTGATTTAGAGATTGAAATTAAGAACAAAGTAGTGCAGTATGTAACTAGAGAATTAAGAATAGCTGATACCTTTTGTTTTCAAAGGGCAGTATTTAGTTTTTCTTTACTTCTTTGTATTTACCTGCAAAGAAGCAAATTCACATTTTCCCTGAAACAATTGACCACTGAGCCCTAAGACTCTATGTAAAATGGTAAAGGGAACTAAACCTCTTTATTCTTGTGTAACTCATTAGCTGAAATCAGACGATTAGAGCTAATGTTTCCATCTAAAACAATTCAAGTGCCTCATTAAGGGGGATAGATTTCCTTTGATCTAATTAATTCACGTCCCAGATATATGGGAAATTCAGAGATCAGTGCTGAGAAATCTCTGCAGGCCTGCTCACATGCAGAAACATGAATTTACATGTAGCCTTCAGAAATGTCATTTAAAATGTTAATGAGCCTTGTTTCAGTCTGCTGGCAACGCTTGGCCAAATGCTTAATGAAATCACATTGATGATAGCCAGAGAATGAAGATGGTGGCTGTTTGCTGAGTATGATTTAATCTCCATTATTATAGGCAAGTGGATTGCAAATTTCCATAATTAAACATCCAGTGCACTGGTCAGACTCTGCTGTGAAGTTTGGTAATTGCTGCTGTTGGGAAAACAGTCCAGCGGGGTGTTGCTGTCACATGATGAGCTTCTGAGGCTGAGCTAATGGGATCCCCTTTTAAATATTCTCCACATTTGCTGCTCTAGAGGCAGAGGATACCACCATGGAGGGTTCATCCAAGGAAAACACTCACTTCTTCTCAAACAACACAACCCTGCCCGTGGACAGATCTTCATTCAAATCCGAATCATCCGCATCCAAGGAGAAGCAGTCGTGCTGTGGAGGTATAAAGGTAGAGTAAGAGCTTTTGAATATTCCAGTAGGAACCTAGAAAATCTCTCTTTTTATTTTATTTTTTATGAATGATCCTGTTATAAGTTCTGTTTACGTCATGCTGAGCCAGGATGAAATTATTAGATACATTTCTAAGTCACAAGAAAATCTACAGATCTGTATTTGCCTATTGTTTGGCAATCATCAAATATTATTTTTTGGCTGAGGTTTGCATATTGTGAGATCTTCAAGACCCATCCTAAAAAGTCCCTTTGTCTTCCTTATTGCTGCACCTGAAGTTGAGAGCAGGGCAGGCAGACAGCACAGGCAGATGGTGTCAGTCAGTGCAGATTCCTTCTTTAAGATAGCTGCTTTTTTAAAACAGTTGGGCTTTTTTAAGTTGCTTTTTTAAAATAGTTGGGTTTTCTTAAGTTGCTTTTTAAAAATAGTTGGGTTTTCTTAAGTTGCTTTTTAAAAATAGTTAGGTTTTCTTAAGTTGCTTTTTTAAAATAGTTGGGTTTTCTTAAGTTGTTTTTTTAAAATAGTTGGGGTTTCTTAAGTGCTTTTTTAAAATAGTTGGGTTTTCTTAAGTTGCTTTTTTAAAATAGTTGAGTTTTTTTAAGATAGCAGCCATGGCATTCTGCTGGGCTCTCCAAACTAATATTGTGTTGTGGTCTGTGTGTTTTGAGTGCTGTATTTTTAAAGCATGATTGCAATGCTCCTCTTCAAGGGAACTCCTCCTGAGGTGACTTTGAAATGGAACTGCAGAAGTGTTGCCTCTTTTTTACCACTTTTCCCACACCTCTCTCACGCCCAGGAAGTTTTTTCATCCTGCTCAGAGCCCCAGGATGTGGCTGTGCCTGCCTGGTGGGTCAGGACAGGGGCACAGCAGCCAGCCCAGGGCTCTGCCCCTGCCCCTTGTCCTGACACCCCTGGGTGAGGGCTCAGCATCACCATGCACTGGTGTGGTGATCTGAGTTACAAGGAAAATGAGTTTTCAGCCTTGCTTTGTTCTTTTCATGGTGCACAGTCTTTATTTTTGCTGTTTTTTCCACTCACTCAAACACACATCTCTGCTTTCAGGTGTTAACCCAGCTCCAGCCAGTGAAATGAGCAATAGTTGCCCTGAAGTCTATAAATTTTGAATAGTTTTGTTTTGAAATGAAAGATGAGTTGTTATTTAATAAATTTTGTACCATAATATAATTCTATCACTGCTTCTCCATTTGCCACAATGATAACCCAATCTCCTCAATGAGTAAAACTTCAGTCACACATCAGCCAGTCAGGGATCAGTTTATTAGCTCCAGAAATAGAAAAGCAATATTCTTTCAGCTCAGTTTCTTTCTCTTTAAAGTTCTGCCTTCTAGGAACCCAAACTGATATTGTTAATGTATTCCTGTAAGAACTTAGAAAACTTCTCTCTTTTTTGGTAAACCAACCCTTTTTGAGTTCTGATTAGGTCTTCCTGAGTCAGAGGGAAATTATTAAAGATATCTCCAAGTAATAAACAAGTCTGCTTCAGGTTTTGCCTAATGTGGTAAGAAAACAACACACAGATACAACAGGTTGTTTTTACCAATCATCAACCTTCCTGTGTCTTGAAATTGCCTTCTTTAAGCAGAAAGACGTGGTGAAATATCTGCTGTGAAATATCTCTGAAATAGCCCTGGCAAACCAGAGAAGGATGTGAAATCATGTGTACCTGAGGAGTGTCTTTCCACCACTGCACACCTGGGACAGAAGCAAACCCAGTAAAAAATTTGTTCCAAAGGCATTCAGAAGAATTTCAAGTTGTAGTTTACCTATACAATTTTCCTGTAAAAAACCTATGTGCTGTCACATTGCTATTTAAAATCCAAGGGCATAAACATGCAGAAAATGTAAAATATTATGATAATATTTATACTGGCGACTCCTTTGAGAGATGCTGCTGTAGGAAAAAAAGACCCAGAGAGGGTTTGTAAATGTTTATTTACCCACAACTGTTTCTGAAGGAGGGATAACCAGCCCTGGATAAAGTGACACAGAGATATATTTGAATATCCATGAATTTGCATCCAGCAGTGATGTTATTGCCAGTGTGCCTTGTCAAATGAGATGTTGTGAGGAGATTTGCACTGCAGGTGAGGCCATTGCTCAGAACCCCTGGTTGCTGGGAGTGTGATTGTCAGAGAGGATTAAGGAGCTGTGCAAGGTTCTAGACTCCTATTCAAATAAAACCTTAATGTTTCTCTTAATTCTGGGACTGGGTTTTAGACAAAGCATCCATATTTGTATTCATTTTGGGTCAACACCACCTGTAGCTGGAGGCAGAAAGCAAAGTTGTGGTTTCCATGCCCAATTGCACTGGGTGGGATTATCTGTGGAGCAAATAAACTCGATTTGGCTGCATTCAGTGAGGGCAGATTGAGGCAACAGATCTGCAGGAACAGAGTTCACCCTGAGGATCCTGCACAGGCACTGCACACCAGCCTGTCACTGACATCCTTTGGGAAAAATCCTTTCTGAGAAGCTCAGTAACAAATGTAAACAATTATTATCTGCTGCTGTGGAATGCAACAGGTCCACCTGGGATTGGTCCCCTGTGGATGTTTGGATTTACTGACCACTCATGGTGGAGCTGCTATTGCTCTCTGCCAAGACACAGACCTTTGTTATTCATTCTTTCTATTCTGCTCTTAGCTTAGCCAGCTTCTGAAGAAGCTCCCTTTCCTTTCTATCTCTATGTAGTATAGTTATAATGTTATATATATATCATAATATAATAAATCAAGCCTTCTGATCATGGAATCAAGATCCTGACTCTTCCATCCTCTACAAACCCCTGTGACCACTGACACACCAGCCCTCATTTTCCAGGTCAGTTCTGTGGGAAAGGGGCTCCAGTCTGCCCCTTTGCAGGACAAAGCAAAGCCCTGGGAAGGGAGATGGAGTTTAATTTCCAGAGTTTAATTTCCAGATTTTAATTTCCAGATTTTAATTTCCAGATTTTAATTTCCAGAGTTTAATTTCCAGATTTTAATTTCCAAAGCCCACTCCTGATTCAGAAGGACATGCTGAAACAGATGCAGTGATAGCTGAGAGAAAACTGTCTCTGCAAAATAAAGGGAGGGGAGAAGGTGGAAAAGGCAGGGTGCACTCTGAGGAAAATCCATGTATTAGTAGAAGAGAGTTGCCTGGCAGGTTCGTCTCACAGAACATGTAACATATTTAAAAATGTTCAAAAACTCACCTCCCCACCAAGCCACACTTAGCATTTCCCCACATGGTCACTGTGTAAGGAAAAATCACAGATTTCTGTCTTTCAACAGAGCAGCAGCTTTGGCATCTCCCTGAAATTAGCAATGGTTGAGGGTCAGTTCAGTTTTTAGCAATATTGCTCATAAGACATGTACAAATCAGCAATCTAGCATTTAATAAGAAGTAGGAGGAATATTGGTTTGGCTATTTGGCAAAAGAAGAAGTAGGAATGCAGAACTTGTTTAAAAATAATTCATATATCTTCTGTACTGCCTGATTTTAATCGCTGTCCTTTTCTTTTCACAGATATTTCTTGGTGCATTGTCTTTTGTTTATTTTGCTAAAGCCCTGTCAGGAAGTTATCTAAAAAGTACTATCACACAAATAGAAAGAAGATTTGACATCCCTTCCTCTTTGGTTGGTGTTATTGATGGAAGTTTTGAAATTGGTACGTGCTGTAGAAATTTTTATTTTCAGAAAGAAAAAAAAAAAGGGTGATGCAGTTTGTTCTGAAGAATGATTGTATGAATCTCCCTGAAAACTTAAAACTGAGCAAGATTCACCTGGTAAAAATGAGTGGGGCTATCAGTGTGATTATTATGCTCAATAGGATAAGGTTGCTAATACAAGCAATTCAGCATAGACATAAAAAACTGTAATTTGATAAGCTAAGTGTGTGGCTAATTTTAATTTGGTAAGTTAAGCATGTGACTAATAAACATTTTGAGTGTTGAATGAGAATTTTCCTGCCTGCAGAAATCCACCTCCCCCACAGGTGTTTGTCCTTTGTGATCTCCATTATTGTAGGAGCAGGTTGTTAAGCATTATTTTTATTAAGCATGATTATTATTATTAAGCATTATGTCCATTATTAAGCAGCAGGAGTTCAAACCTCTAGCAGTAATCTGCATTTCCTGTCCATTCCCTCTCACACCAAGGTTTCCAGCATGTCAATGTCTCTTACAATTTCAGATCACTGAATTGATCTCAGGTGTTCTGTGGACTGTGATCCTCACAGGAATGAAACCTGAGCCTCAGTGTGTAAAACTCAGCTTGATTCCTCCTTTCTCTGCTGTTCTGGTTATTTGCTCTCTCCTCTTTTCCAGCTGTTTATCCAAATTTTTATGGTTTTCCTAGCACAGGAGGCATTGGGCTCCTGCAGAGTGCCTGGAAAAGGGAGAAATTCCAACCCCACCAGCCCTTCTCCCTGAAATCTGTGCTGTGCTAAACACTGGGCAATTCCCAGTGGAATTTTATTTTTATTTTTTTATTTTTATTTATATTTTTATTTTATTTTGGGGGAATCTCTTATCACCATGCAGTAAAACTCAGTTTTCCTTCTGTACTCTCCAAGGGAACCTCCTAATCATAATTCTGGTGAGCTACTTTGGAGCAAAGCTTCACAGGCCAAGAATAATTGGAGCAGGCTGCTTAATTATGTCAGCTGGAACATTCCTAATTGCAATGCCCCAGTTCTTCATGGGAAGGTAAGTGCAGAGGGATCCCTGTTTCCCAGCTGGGCTGTGCACACTGAATGGCACTCACTAAAACATTTAGGCATTGGTTATGAGGATAGAAATAGGCATGTGGGACATGGTTACTTAATTTAATTTTTTTTTGGGCAAAAGATTTGTTACTGTAGAGCAAGTAATTGTTTATTTTATAATTATTTATAATATTATTTATTATGAAAAATGATTATTTATTTTATAATTTATTACTGTAGAGAAAGTAATTATTTATTTCGTAATTATTTAAAATATTATTTATTATGAAAAATGATTATTTATTTTATAATTTATTACTGTAGAGAAAGTAATTATTTATTTTGTAATTATTTATAATATTATTTATTATGAAAAATAATTATTTATTTTATAATTTATTACTGTAGAGCAAATAATTTAACTTGTATAGACTTTTTAGTTGTAATCAGCTTTTTTTAAAATTAGTCTCTGATTTTGACTGGACACATTTTGGTGTTGTTTAGGAATTGTTGAAATGACAGTAAAGAAGTGATGACTAAACTCAGAAAGACAATGTCAGCACAAGCCAGAGGATACACCAGTGTCTGATAATCTCAGTCCAAATTCATGTATCACAGAGCAAAGTGCCTGTTGAACTGAAATTAATCACTGATGCAGAAAGAACCAGCAGGACAATTTCCATGCACAGCTGCAGTACAGAGCTCAGTTTATCCCCTGTAGAGCACCACTGGCAATGGATCCAGATGGATACAGCTGAAATTTGCATTTAAGTGTTTGGGCCTGTCTGGAAGTTACAGATCTGCTTGCTTTTTCTCATCAGTACTTATGGATAAACACAAGTTTGTTTTGCAAACAGGTACAGGTATGAAAGGTTCCCTTCCACCATCAATTCCTCTGCCAGCCTCTCTCCATGCCTGCAGGATAAGAGCCAAGCTCCACTCTCAGCCCTGGAGAAATCTCCAGCAAAAATAAATGCAGGTGAGAATTCTCTGTTAAATCTGGGGCTGGCAGTGCTTGCTGCCATTGATGTTTCCCAAACCCTTCTGTCAGGAAATCCAGTTTAGATTTAGATTTAGATTTAGATTTAGATTTAGATTTAGATTTAGATTTAGATTAGAAGGAGGTGAGAGAGTTTTCTAAAAAGGGATGTGGTGGCAAATTTATAAAAACTGTAAAACTCTATCATCTTTGAGGCAGCTCATGCTAAATATTTTTCTACCTTAGGCCATTTCACAGTTTTCCTGCTGTTTCTGCCACAACAGAAGCATTTTAGGAGCCCTGTGCTTTCAGTGTCCAAGCTCTGCTGTCTCTTGCTGTGCCCACAGGCTGTGAGAGGGAAGCTGGCTCCTCCATGTGGATCTATGTTCTGCTTGGAAACCTCCTGCGTGGGATAGGGGAAAGCCCCATCCAGCCCCTGGGAATTGCATACATTGATGATTATGCTGTTGAAGAGAATGCTGCCTTGTATATTGGTAAAATAAATAGAATTTCTTTTTCCTCGCGGATTTCTCCCCAGAGGAGAGAACGGAATCGTTCTGAATAATGGAATGAATGTTATTGAATTAGCTTGCCCTGATTGTTTTGTTTGCATAATTTCCAATATTAAATTTTATTTAACAGTCATGTACACCCAAGGGACCAAGCTCCCATTTAATTATACCAGCACAGTTCCATTATCTTAATTTGGTGAAGGAATTTGACCTTGGGTTCCTGCTGTTACCCTAATCTTCCTAATTCTTCTGGATGTGGACTGCTGAGCCTCTGTGCACATTCAGTTCTCTGGAAAGTGATAAAAACAGGCACTCTCTTAAGCACTGAAAACAGAATTTCAGTGGGCACTCAAAACATTCCCTCCAGATTCATGTAGGATTATAAACAATAGTCCTGAAGCTTTAGGAAGTTGGGATCACTGTTCTCCTCTGTTCATTGTCTGATGGCTGCACATTCACCTGAAATATTACCAAAAAGTTCTGTCTCATCTGCTCTTGACGAGTTTCCAACCAGGCAAAAGGCAAAAAAATCTCAGATTCAGTTTTCCCAGATTTCTAGGTGAATTTTTTTTCCAATTCAAAGTATTCAGAAAGTCTGGCTGAGGGTGCATTTCCATATTATCAGTGGAAACCAAAGCAAAGTGATTTCTCAGCCTGTTCAGGCTACCTCAAAAAAAAGGGATAAAAAGTGATTTATTTTTTTAAAAGTGATCAGTTAACTTTAAAAAATAACATTTACTCCCCAGTTACTGTGATCCTGTCAGCTAAAGCATTTCTAGCAATTGTAGATGGGTGCTGCTATTGAGTTCAGGCCGTTCAGTTTGGTGACATTTTTTCCTTCAGGCTGAATGTCACTCTTTAATTGGATAACAATAAAAAGTGTCATCATAGTGGGGAAAATTTAATTGATGACTTTTTTTCTTCTTGGAAATATTTCAATTTGTGTGACTGTGTCTTCCAATATTTTGATGTACTTCAATATTTTGATGTACTTCAATATTTTGATGTACTTCAATATTTCGATGTATTTCAATATTTCGATGTGTTTCAATACAATATTTCAATGTGTGCCTCTTGCTGCCCATCCCGTGCCATAATCTGCTGTCAGATGCAGAAGAACCAGTGCCCTTTTTTAGCTCAGGGGTGTAACAGTGCCCTGCTTTCCCTTCCAGGCTGTGTGCAGACAGTGGCAGTCATAGGGCCAATATTTGGCTTTCTCCTGGGATCCCTCTGTGCCAAACTTTACGTTGACATTGGCTTTGTGGATCTGGGTAAGTCAGAACACTCAGGCTTTAAAAACCCAGTCAGGTTTTTAAATTTTTAAATTTCCAGGCTGTGTGCAGACAATGGCAATCATAGGGCCAATATTTGGCTTTCTCCTGGGATCCCTGTGTGCCAAACTTTACGTTGACATTGGCTTTGTGGATCTGGGTAAGTCAGAACGCTCAAGCTTTAAAAAACCAGTCAGGGTTTTTAAATTTTAGGCTCCAAAATGCCTAAAAATAGGCTCCAAAATGCCTAAAAATAGGCTCCAAAATGCCTATTTTTGGCCAAGAACTCTTTGGTTATCCTCTAGGCATGAGAAGCTGGCAGGGGTAGAGTGGGCACTCCATGAAATGAGAAGGATAGAGCAGTGTAGGGATCCATGAGAACAGTCTGGCAAGGAGGATGAGGATGGGAGTAGAGGAAGAAGGAGCTCTGACTCTTCCTCAGCCCCAGCAGATCTGGGCAGGTGCCTCCAAGAGATTCTCTGCTAAGAAGGCTCTGGGGTGACCATGGGAGCCAGGAGGAGACAGGACTGAGGGTCAGGATCCTGCATGAGCCTTTTTAATATTTGTTGCCTAGAAAAGTGGTTTGGCAGGGGGCACCAAATCTCCTGATTGCTCTTCTTCTGAGAAAATAATAATATAATAAAAATCAGGAGGAAAACAGGTTTTTTTCCTGGGAATTTGTGCAGAACAGCCTGGCTGGGAGGGAGTGAGTGGCCACCTGGACTGCCCCAAATGCTGGTGCTGGCAGCATCTCAGGGATGTGCAAGGGCCAGCAATCAGTGAGTCCTCAGCATGTCCCCACAGCTGCTCCTGTGAAACACCCACAGAGTCCTCAGCATGTCCCCACAGCTGCTCCTGTAAAACACCCACAGTGACGCAGAGCACAGCTGGACCTGGATGGAAAAGCCACCCTGCAAACCTTCCTTCCTTATCAGCAGCACATCCCCTCCAGATGAGTTTATTTGATATAGGGGTCTCCTCGAGCCAGGTCTCATGAGCTCTTGGAGATCTGTATCACACCTGAGATAGCTCAGCCACCTCAGATGGCACAAAACCAGCAGGATGGCTTCTGTGGCAGTGTTGGTAACAGGAAAATTTTAATAAAAGGCAAAATAACAAAACTCTTTACTGAGGAAAACCAAACTAGGGGCAAGAGGCTCTTGCCCCTGGTAAAACACTTCACAAAAGCCATTAGTTCCTTTGTTCTCTTATTTTTCTAGTAAATTGCTTAGTTGGGACTTTTTGGCTCCTGTCCAATTGGCTATCCTTAATTTTGAGGTGAAGTCTATGAGGTGTCTTTTTACCTAATTGAGGAGAGAAACTTCTAGGCTTTTTTTTCCCCTTTTTTAGGAGACAAAGGACAGTTTGTCACTCCATAGACAGAGTGCACACCTCTTCATTGATCTGTTTCTTCCCTCCCCTTTCTGCAGCCAGCGTCACCATCAGCCCCAAGGACGCGCGGTGGGTGGGCGCCTGGTGGCTGGGCTACCTGATAGCTGGGCTGGTCAGCATCCTGGCTGGCATCCCCTTCTGGTTCCTGCCCAGGCACCTGCCCAGGCCCCAGGGCAGGAAGGACTCCAGCACCTCCTCTGAGCACTCCAGGTTCATCGCTGAGGACAGCAAGGACCAAGGCGCGTCCTCCTGGCAGCAGGCGAAGCTTGCGGAGATGGCAAAAGGCAATTCACTTGAGTTTTCTTCCTGATCCATCAGTTTTTCTCTCAGAGGCTTTTAGACTGAAAATTTTGTGCTTTCTGACTCTTTGTTTTAATGGTCTCAGAATTCTGTTTTTCCCCTTTCACTCTCCAGCTCCATAGTGCACACAAAAAGGTCCTGTCAATGTTCCCTGGACTTGCTATTGCATGAGAAATGGCTGAGATTTGTAAAATTACAATAGTGGCCCAGCACATCTCATGAAGCTCTGCAAAAACGGTTTATTCACATGTAGTGACTGTTGCAGAAGTGGTGCTCAAAAAAACCCCAACCCTTGGTTTTGGCTAATTATTTTTTTCATGCATTAGGAAAACAGGTACAGTATCTGATCAGAATATAGATGGGCACAGACCAACTGCAGTTTTAGAGGAGGCTGTCTGGATTTAGACAAGAGCTGGTCTGCACAACTGCATTTCCTTGGCCATGCTTTGCCAAAAGCATTTTCCCTCAGAACTTGAATCTGCACCTCAATATTTCTGTGCTTACTGCCAGCTGTGCTGAGCACTCTTTGTCCCAAATTAAGCTAAACAGTGCTGTGGCTGTTGAGGACGCAGAGAAACCAAATCTTATGGTGAGAAGTAGGTATTTAAAACAAGCTATCTCTTCTGGGGAATTGATGCTTGGTGTTTTGCTCCACTGTTCCTCCCTCCAGAAATGGGGGAGCTGTTAGGAGCATCAGGGCACTTCACAGATTCCCTCTGAAATGTTTTGCAGTTTTGGGTTTTTTGGAAGGGGCACAAATGTTACAAAGCATTACTCCAGCAGTTATTCTCTCTCTGCCTGCTTGTTATTTCTGCTGTTTTGTCTTGCAGATTTCTTGCCATCCCTGAAGAACCTCTTTGGGAATCCAGTTTACATTCTGTATTTGTGTGCAAGTATTATTCAGTTCAATTCTTTGATTGGCATGGTGACATACAAGCCAAAGTATATTGAGCAACAGTATGGGCAGACATCTTCAAAAACTAACTTTGTTATAGGTAATGCTATATCTGCTTCTTGATATCTTTAAAATGGACATTTTAGGAGTGGCATATACCTATAGGAAAAATCATATTTTTTTAGGGTATGTTCATTTCTTCTTGTTTGACTTTAAGTTATAGCTCATAGAAGGTAAGTTATTTCATTTCTGCTTCAGCTCCAATTAACTCTGAGTTTATCTATGCAAGAGTTACTGTAAAAGTTTACATGATTTGATATCTTAATTCCCATTTCACTGGAAATTTGAAAAGTCCTTCCCCTTCCTTTCCCTTCCCCTTTCCCTTTCCCTCTATATCATATGTACATACATAATGTATGTACAATGCAAGAAAATAACTGAGAAATAATTTTAAAACAGGTCACATAAATTTATTATCAGGCAGATCTGATGCCTTGGTGGTTTCCCATTTATTTCAACAAAACAAAGACCAGTTCAGTGAGTGCTGTGGGTGACTCTCTGAAGAGATTGGTGTTAAATAAAAGGAAGAAAAGTCATATATCAAGCTGCCCCTTACAGCACAAGAGAGAGAAGCTGCTCCATCCTTTGGGTACAGAAATCAACATTTTTATAGCTGACTTCATGAGGGTGCCCTGGGCTGCCCAGCTGCTGAACCTGCATGTGGGGCTCAGCCCCAAGGGCCAGGGCTTCAATAGCATTAGCAGCAAAGAGATTTACATCCCCAGCCCAGGGGAGCTGCCTTGCTCCAGAGCAGCTTTAGTAGCACAGCAACAGAGGCCCATATGTGCAGAAAAGCTGATGTGATCCATTGTGCTATGTTAATTCCATTCAAGATAGAAGCTGGAATTTCCTGGCACCAAACTCCTCCAAGCAAGGAGAAATCTTCCAGTGCAGTTGATGGCCAAAGTCCAGAAAACAATCCCTACATTCAGGGTAGTACTTGCCATTGTATTTAAAGATTTTCTGGAGCTAAGCTTTCAGCTATGTGCAAAGCGAGTGAGGATTAGGAGCCACTGGATTTCTCTGAGCACAGGGACTGCATCCAACAGGGAGTGTGTGATGCTTTGGTTGGGGGAGGATCCTGCTGAGTGGCTGTCCATGCAACAAAATTGTTTTAATTCCTCCTTTTCCTTTCTCTCCAAATCCACCCTTCCTACGGTGCCTGAGGGCTGACTCAAACTCACAGTGCTTACTTCTCTTTCACAACATCTTTTACTCTTTTTTTAAGGAAACAGTTTCTGTCACATTCTCTGATAGATATCAAAATTGTCAGAGCAATTTGAAGCACTAAAAAAAAAAATGTAAAAGGCAGGTCTTGCTCTGGCTTTTGTAACATTAGATAAAACTAAATTTGTCCTCTAGGAATCAGCAGATGACTCCACTGACAAACTAATTGTGGAAAAAACGACCTAGCTTTAGGAATTGGAGGAGAATTATCTAAATTTTATCCATAATCTCTCTGTCGAAGGACCAGCAAAGAAGCTTGTCCTTCAAAGCTGTCCCAGCACCTTTGTAAGACTCCAAGGATCAGTCTAAGTGTGGACAAAATAAAATGCCCTGACTGAAGATCTTTTATGTTTTGTCCCTTCAGCTGATTGCTGCAGCAGTTTTTGTGGCTGACGAGGTCTGTCCATCGAGCCGGGGTCTTCATTAATCCAGATTTCTCTGTTTGATTTCAGGTCTCATTAACATTCCTGCCGTAGCCTTTGGCATATTCTCCGGAGGGCTGATCATGAAGAGATTTGGAGTGGGCGTTGTGGGGGCTGCCAAGCTTTCCCTGGGATCCTCTTTCTTTGGTTTCCTTCTGCTGCTCTCCTTGCTGGCCATGGGCTGCGGGAACTCGGAGGTGGCCGGGCTGACTGTGCCCTACCACGGGTATGCTGCAGGGAGGGAAGGGCTGCTGCACACCCAGCCCCTTCCTCATTGTGTTTCACAGAGTGGATCTTGTTGAAAAGAGAGTGGCTGACCTGAATGTGCTCCCCAGAAATTTGATTTAAATCGATGGAAACCACTCCATGATTCAAATCCATGGAAACCACTCCATGATTCAAATCCATGGAAACCACTCCATGATTCAAATCAATGGAAACCACTCCATGATTCAAATTAATGGAAACCACTCCATGATTCAAATCAATGGAAACCACTCCATGATTCAAATCAACAGAAACCACTCCATGATTCAAATCAATGGAAACCACTCCATGATTCAAATCAACAGAAACCACTCCATGATTCAAATCCATGGAAACCACTCCATGATTCAAATCCATGGAAACCACTCCATGATTCAAATCCATGGAAACCACTCCATGATTCAAATTAATGGAAATCACTCCATGATTCAAATCCATGGAAACCACTCCATGATTCAAATCAACAGAAACCACTCCATGATTCAAATTAATGGAAACCACTCCATGATTCAAATCCATGGAAACCACTCCATGATTCAAATTAATGGAAACCACTCCATTCCAGTGGGTGTTGTGTCATGACCCTCTCATGATTGTGGCGTAAACCAGTGGGGTTTGTGTCACAAGTGCAGATTATTTTTCTGATTATTTTTTCATTATTATTGCCATGGGACCCATCCTATTAGCCCAGTGATTCCTGGAAATGTGAGTAGCTCAGTAGGGGGGAAGAGATTCAATTAATTGTTTCTTGCCTTTGTGTGCCACTGAACAATGAATGGTGTTTAATCGCCTTTGAGCTCAAAACTTAAGGATTCATGGATTAACCATGAGGTACACCTGAGGCTAACATTTTACCCATGCTATTACTCTGTTAAAATAACATTTTGGGAGGAGTTTCCAGCACTGACTCAGCAGCTGCTCCACTGGTGCCTGATGACTGAATTTGGCAGAGTTGTCATGCAAGGTATCAGACACTCAGTTTGGATGAATCCCATTCTGATCATTTCCTTGCTAACTTCTACAGAGACCATTTCCCATGAGTAACTCACTCCCTTCTGTGCCACTTACCCAGTTGTGTTAAAGCAGCACAACCAAAACCTTAGAAAATCTGAGAAAATGCATGAATATAAATTGGTGGCTGTCCCCTGTAAAAAGTAAATACTGCCTCACAGTAGGTGGTGAGATAGAGTGAAAACCTTTGGATAACAGAGAAATGAGGATTTACACTGCTGTTTGGGCAGGAAGAGACAACCTTTAATGGGCTACAGAGGGCAGGGGTGGCCAGGTGCTCCTGGCAGAGAGCATCACCCTGCAGGTGATCGTGGCAGAGAGCATCACCCCGCAGGTGATCATGGCAGGGAGCATCACCCTGCAGGTGATGGTGGCAGAGAGCATCACCCTGCAGGTGATCGTGGCAGAGAGCATCACCCCGCAGGTGATGGTGGCAGAGAGCATCACCCTGCAGGTGATCGTGGCAGAGAGCATCACCCCGCAGGTGATCATGGCAGGGAGCATCACCCTGCAGGTGATGGTGGCAGAGAGCATCACCCTGCAGGTGATCATGGCAGGGAGCATCACCCTGCAGATGCTCGTGGCAGAGAGCATCACCCTGCAGGTGATGGTGGCAGAGAGCATCACCCCGCAGGTGATCATGGCAGGGAGCATCACCCCACAGGTGATGGTGGCAGAGAGCATCACCCCGCAGGTGATGGTGGCAGGGATCATCACCCTGCAGGTGATGGTGGCAGAGAGCATCACCCTGCAGGTGATGGTGGCAGGGAGCATCACCCTGCAGGTGATGGTGGCAGAGAGCATCACCCCGCAGGTGATCATGGCAGGGAGCATCACCCTGCAGGTGATGGTGGCAGAGAGCATCACCCCGCAGGTGATCGTGGTTTCCTCCATCTGCTGGGCAGCTCCTCTGCATCTCCTCTTTTACTCCACAGAGCTGAACCAGTGAGAGACCACGAGCAGGCCCTGTTCTCAGAGTGCAACTCAGGCTGCTCCTGCTCCAGGAACGACTGGGACCCCGTCTGTGGGGAGGATGGAGTCACCTACGTGTCCCCCTGCCTGGCCGGCTGCCGCGCGTCCAACGGCACCGGCAAAAACACCGTGAGGCAACCCTGCATTGTGTGGGGTCTTTGTGTGTGATACAGGGTGTGAGGCAACCCTCCATTGTGTGGGGTGGGGTCTGTATGTGTGATACAGGGTGTGAGATAATCCTCCATTGCTGTGTGAGGTGGGGTCTTTATTTCTGATACAAGGTGTAAGGCAACCCTCCATTGCTGTGTGGGGTGGGGTCTTCATGTGTGATACAGGGTGTGAGATAATCCTCCATTTATGTGTGAGATGGGGTCTTTATTTCTGATACAGGGCACTGGGAAAAACACTATAAAATCCTTCATTTCTGTGTGAGGTGGGATCTTTATTTCTGATACAAGGTGCAAGGCAACCCTCCATTGCTGTGTGAGGTGGGGTCTTTATATCTGATACAGGACACCGGGACAAACACTATAAAATCCTTCATTTCTGTGTGGGATCTTTATTTCTGATACAAGGTGTAAGGTAACCCTCCATTACTGTGTGAGATGGGGTCTTTATGTCTGATACACTGTGTGAGATAATCCTCCATTTATGTGTGAGATGGGGGTCTTTATTTCTGATACAGGGCACTGGGAAAAACACTATAAAATCCTTCATTGCTGTGTGAGGTGGGGTCTTTATTTCTGACAAAAGGTGTAAGGCAACCCTCCATTGCTGTGTGGGGTGGGGTCTTTATATCTGATACAAGGCACTGGGACAAACACTATAAAATCCTTCTTTGCTGTGTGAGATGCAGTCCTTATTTCTGATACAAGGTGTAAGGCAACCCTCCATTGCTGTGCAAGATGGGGTCTTTATATCTGATCCAGGGCACTGGCAAAAATACTATGAAATCCTTCATTTCTGTGTGAGATTGGATCTTTATATCTGATACAGGGTGTAAGGCAACCCATCATTTCCATGAGAGGTGGGATCCTTATTTCTGATACAAAGTCCTGGTAAAAACACCAAAAAATCCTTCATTTCCATGTGAGGTGGGATCTTTATTTCTGATCCAAGGCACTGGGAAAAACACCAGTAAGACAATCCTTCATTTCCATGTGAGGCAGGATCTTTATTTCTGATACAAAGCACCAGCAAAAACACCATAAAATCCTTCATTTCCATATGAGGCAGGATCTTTATTTCTGATACAAAGCACCAGCAAAACACCATAAAATCCTTCATTCCCATGTGAGGTGGGAGGTGGGGTCTTTCGTTCTCATACAACCAGGTCTGTGAAAGTGAATTTAAACTGAGCACAGCACATCCTCTTCAGCCCTGAGCTCCTCAGGGCTTTTTAGCAATCTGGCACCCACATTTAAAATATTCTCACTTGCTGTTGCCAGTAGAAATCACAAGCAGAAAATGTAGGAGACTTTTTTTTGACTACCAAGACTGTTGGAAAAACCCCTAATAACTAAATTCATCAACAGTAGATACTTTATCATTTTCTCCTTCATTGTATAAGTCTTTTCCTTTCATAAAACATTTCCCACCTTCACTCATCCAGAATTGCAATTCCTAAACATCCACTTCTCCACCATTTAGGTTTCCATGCACTTTTGCCTGCTCTCTTCCAGGTATTTTTTAACTGCAGCTGCGTGGGAACCTTTGAATCTTCACCAAGCTCCTCAGCTGTGGTGGGACCATGTCAGAAAGGAAACGAGTGCCCCAAAATGTTCCTGTATTTCCTGGTAATATCAGTTATCACCTCGTACACTTTGTCAGTAGGTGGCACACCTGGATACATACTGCTGCTAAGGTAAGGAATAATTCCTGCTGGCATTGCCAAATATTTTCAAAGTGTTTTGACACGTGACTGGCACTCCCTCCCCTCCTGGTATTCCTGGTATTGGGAAATGTTTTGCAGCTGTGCAAGGTGGCATATTTATTATATTTCCAATAATATATAATATATAATAAATAAATAAATAAATATATATATATATAAATAAAATACATATAATATATATTTATTATATATATATTTATATTTATATATAAATATATATTTATATATATAATATAAATATATAATATATATATAATATATAAATATAAATATATAATATTTATTATATTTCCAATTGTATTTCATATATTTGTTCTCTCCCAGATTTTTCTCCTTGTTTTAACAATCATTTTAGCATGAGTTTTGAGGTTTTTTTCCTAATGTGAGAATCGTATATTTATTGAATGCTTGTCCCAATGCATATTTAACTGCTGGAACTATTTGTCCATGACTATAACTTAGAAGCTAATTTTAGCAAGTTCAAAAAGCATTTAATACTACAAGTGCTTAATCTGGATTTTTGTCAGCTACTTGCAATGTGTGGATTCCAAGTCCTGGAAACCTTTCTTTCTCAGTTCCTTCTTCCAAATTATTTCCAGATGGGCACATTCTACTTGTCAAACAAAACAAGAGTAAATCCAGTCTAACTAATCTTCAGTATTATAGCTGTGTTTTCTTGCTCCCAAATTCTCCTTGGTTTTGAATTCAATTTTCTGGACCAGGCCCTGTGTCATTGCTGGTATCTTTATAGCACAAGGACAATGCCAGTGTTAGAACTGGCTGAACACAGGCTGTATGGAAAAACCTAAATAAAGAAATGTGGCTTTGGCTAGGGCTCCATCACAGTCCTTGAAGCAGAATAAATATTCACAGAGAGACTTTGAGCAATGGCTGAGGTGAGGATCCTTCTCCTCTGCCCTGCACAAACCCTGAGGTGTGCAGAAGCTGCACAGCTCTCCTCACACCCCTGGCAGGGTTGGTTACCCCTGAGTGCTGCAAACCTCACAGCATCTCTGTCTCTCCAAGAACAATCACACTCTAATCCATTTCAGACCATTTTTATTGAAGCTCCTGCGCAGCTGAGCTGTCCCTGAGCCAGGATGAGGATGGTTCATTGTGGTGCTGTTCACAGGGGTCCCAGGATGAGGGAAGAGATGAGAATCTTCACTCCGTGTTTCAGAAGGCTGATTTATTTATTATATATTTATTTATTATATATTTATTTATTTTATATTATATTTATTTATTTTATATTTTATAATATATTATAATAAAAGAAAATTACATATTAAAACTATACTAACAAAAGAGAAAGAAGGCATCAGAAGGCTAGCAAAGAAAAAAACAGAATGATAACAAAATCTTGTGACTGACCAGAGTCCCAACACAGCTGGACTGTGATTGGTCATCAAGTAGAAACAACTCACATTAAACCAATCCCAGATGCACCTGGTGCAGTCCACAGCAGCAGATAATTACTGTTTTTCTTTTCCTCTGAGGCTTCACAGCTTCTCAGGATAAAAAATCCTATAGCAGAGCATTTTTCAGAAAATATATCTGTGACAGTTGATGAGGGGAGAGCTTGCAGCAAAGGGTTTGTGCCAGATTTCTCTCTGTGGCTTCTGCCACGTTGGATAAATGTGGCCATAGAGCTGTGCAGGGGTGTATTTCTCCTTCCCCTTTCCCTCTACATCAAATCTTCCTTCTGTCCACCAGGCACAGAGTGGAAAAGGTGCAGATCTGGTACCACACTCCACCAAAGCTGTGGCAGCCATGCTCAGCCTCCTGCTTTCTTCTTGTCCCCACTGCATAAAAATGGAGTGTTGGGAGATGTTCATTGCTGAGCAGTGCAAGCTCAGATCTCACAGAGCTGCCTGCCCCCCTCAGCCCTGACAACTTCTCTGGGGGTCTCACTGCTCAATCAGTTCAGTCAGAAAAGCTTAGAAAGGTTTTCAGCTACAATGCTACACCGCATTGTTATATAACTCAGTAAAACAGTTTTATTGCTTCTGCTCCAATGCTTTTATTGCTGTTGAAAATCATTTTACTCTAAGAGATATTTAAGTGAAACTGAGAAGTTGTGCATTTTCCTGCTGGATTAGAGGCATCCACCTTTGATGTGCAGCTAAGTTTCAATTTCAGTAAGTTCAATCCTTTTATTATTTTTTTTTCTGCACTGCAGATGACCTGTGGCCACAACTCCACTTAAGCTCATGCTTACTTTTTGTGTTTTTTGAAATCCATCACTGACTGTCTTTCTCAAAAAATCTGGCTGAATTAAAAGTGTGCTTCTGTTACCAGAAGGAAAATAAATTTTCCTTGACACAAATAGTCCCAAGGTCAGGTTGAAGACTTCACTATGTATTTTTTCCAATGATCACTTTTAAACATTATTGAGCATTCAGTCATCTCTGTTAAGATTCCAGCTCTTAAGCAAGCTGATGTTTTCAGATGAGCAGCTATCACTGCACCTGCCATGGAGGACAAATACAGCCAAATCCCTAAAAACCTGTAAGATTTAGTGACATTTACTTTGATGGTTTGAACACTGAAGTCATGGGAATGTGCTTACAACTGGTGACCAAGTCATTTCAGAAATGTCATTTTGGTGATATTAGTGTAATCACAGCAGCCAGGGAATTTGGGAAAGCCCTGAGGTTTTTGGGAAAGAAGCCCTGCAGTTCAGATTGCTGTTGTTCAAGCACCAGCTATTAATAGCAGGAGATTAGGCAGTGAAGAGGAAGTCTCAGATCTCCCTAAGAGGTCTGGCTATCACTCAGCATCACAAAGAGCTCCTGCTTCCTTGCAAAGACAATACAAAGAATAAAACAATTTTTTTTTCATCTGAGGGAGAATATTTTTTTTGCAGGATATAAATCCTGTGAAACACATATCAAATATTCAGTTATGGGTTTTATTTTCCACTTTTTGCTTTCTATGCCTCAGATTAGTTTAGGAGGACTCTGGGCTGAGGAGTGCTTGTGTAGCAGCTGTTAAAACACATATAAAATATCCAGTTATGGGTTTTATTTTCCACTTTTTGCTTTCTATGCCCTCAGATTGGTTTGGGAGAACTCTGGGCTGAGGAGTGCTTGTGTAGGCAGTGTCAAAACAAATATCACATATCCAGTTATGGGTTTTATTTTCCACTTTTTGCTTTCTATGCCCTCAGATTAGTTTAGGAGGACTCTGGGCTGAGGAGTGCTTGTGTAGCAGGTGTCTGGTAGGGGAGCAAGACTCTGTTCTTCCAGCTCAAAATAATTTTACAGCCATGCCCTCATAGATGGCAGTGCTTGTATAAACTACAATCAATAGATTGTGTGATGATAATCCATGACCAGGGCATTAGAGAATAAAGTGTGGAAAACTACCCCTGGTGAGAAGCAATAGAGTTCGTTCTGAAATGTCTTTATTATTTTTTTTTAAATATTCCCAATTACATTAATTTTTGTAGGAGCTGAGACTATATCTCCAGAGTGCTATGCT
This sequence comes from Geothlypis trichas, assembly GCA_009764595.1. Taxonomy (NCBI): domain Eukaryota; kingdom Metazoa; phylum Chordata; class Aves; order Passeriformes; family Parulidae; genus Geothlypis; species Geothlypis trichas. The sequence continues at coordinate 1,618,355 of CM019904.1, read as the reverse complement.
CATCCACAGCGAGAAATTGAATTTCAGCCCAGTTCATTTTTTATTATTTGAATATTTATTTAAATATATTTATTATTTAATAGAATGACTGTGACAGAAGTTTTATTAACCACCATACTGATGTATATGTTACCTCACATGCCAAGAATTCCTTGTCTGACCATGTGACTGGCACTGCCCACTTGCCAAAATCAAACATATACCCAGATTTGTGCTGGATGAGGCACTGTGATAGTCAGTCTGGTAGGTGCTGGACAAATTGAATTTCAGCCCAGTTCATTTTTTATTTGAATATTTATTTAAATATATTTATTATTGAATAGAATGACTGTGACAGAAGTTTTATTAACCACCATACTGATGTATGTGTTACCTCACATGCCAAGAATTCCTTGTCTGACCATGTGACTGGCACTGCCCACTTGCCAAAATCAAACATATACCCAGATCTGTGCTGGGTGAGGCACTGTGATAGTCAATCTGGTAGGTGCTGGACAAATTGAATTTCAGCCCAGTTCATTTTTTATTATTTGACTGTTTATTTAAATATATTTATTATTGAATAGAATGACTGTGACAGAGGTTTTATTAACCACCATACTGCTGTATGTGTTACCTCACATGCCAAGAATTCCTTGTTTGACCATGTGACTGGCACTGCCCACTTCCCAAAATCAAACATATACCCAGATTTGTGCTGGGTGAGGCACTGTGATAGTCAATCTGGTAGGAGCTGGAGGAGCAGCAGGCTTGAGCAGCTGCTGGGGCAGAGGTGATTCCCACCAATCTGAGAGCAGGGTGGGAAAGGCAGCCCTGCCCCTGCCCATCACCTCTCCCTCCCTCTGGGAGCCAGGATGGGGTCCAAGGCTGGAGCAGGGCTCAGCAGCAGCCAGGAGGGCTGGGGGTGTGTTGGACTCACCCTGCAGGCTCAGCAGGCTCCAAATGCAATGGTCTGCCCTGCCAGAGTGGCCTGGAGGGTTTGCCTCTGCAGGAGGTGAGAGCCTCATCTAGACAGGGTGCAAGGAAAAGGGAGTGCCTGAATGCCTCAGACTGTCCTGAGTTTCAGTGAGTGTCTAACTGAATAAAGCCATCAATGGATGCCTGATTTCACTGGCAATTTTCTTGTCTTGTGTTAGTAACACCTAAGTGCTGATATCATCTGAAAATCCACAACCATCTTCAAATGGGATGTTGAATATTGATGTTCAGAATTCCTAGATGCTGTTCTGGTTTTATCACCTTTTTTACATATTTCTGCAGATTGCTCAAAGCCCATGACACAAAGGAGGAAAAGGTCCCTTTCCTTTCTTTCCTTTCCTTTCCTTTCCTTTCCTTTCCTTTCCTTTCCTTTCCTTTCCTTTCCTTTCCTTTCCTTTCCTTTCCTTTCCTTTCCTTTCCTTTCCTTTCCTTTCCTTTCCTTTCCTTTCCTTTCCTTTCCTTTCCTTTCCTTTCCTTTCCCTTCCCTTCCCTTCCCTTCCCTTCCCTTCCCTTCCCTTCCCTTCCCATGACACAAAGGAGGAAAAGGTCACATTTCTTTCCTTTCTCTTGCTTTCTATTTGTGTTCTAATTATGTACACCTGCTGCTTTATTTCTAGTTAACACCTCTTTTATTGTTATTATTTTCAGGTGTGTTAAACCCCACTTGAAGTCATTTGCACTTGGTATCTACACCCTGGCAATAAGAGTACTTGGTAAGTCCATTTGTACTCCTGAGTCAGTTTTAATTCACTCCTTACTAATCACTTCTCTTAGAATTCAGCTTTGATTGTTCTAAAGAACAATGCCTATCTGCAAATAGATATAATATGATTTTTTAAAAAGTTGGAAGAAGGAAATTGCTTTGTACTTCATAAATCAAATCATTATATCTTAGGTATAATTAAAATACACAAGGCCAATATTTATAGGGATGTGATCCTGTAGACTATGAAGCCAACATGAAAATTACATCTTGTCCCCTTACTCAGCAAAAAAGCATAATAGAGCAGCTGTGGCTGAGAATTTGTGGTTGCTTTTCAGGCACACATTCACAAGTTTCTAAGGGAATTAATGTGACTGACTGCAGGTGTGCCTGGGGGTGGGGTTCACTGCAGCCTTGTGGCAGAACCACCTGAAATCAAGGGTAACATGGGATTCCAATGGACTGGAAATCCTAAAATCCTCTAGGTCTTGATGAAAAAAAAATTAGCAAGAGGCAACACCCTATTTACAGGAACAGAGTTAGATGAACTGGATGAGGTTGCATCAAAGCAAGCTGTTGGCTTCTCTCTTGCACCTTTGCAGGCCAGGGTTTTCTCTCCAGGCTTACCTTGTCCTCCAGCACCCCAGGTGACACAGAGTGCAGGGTGTCCCCATCAGCACCTGTAAAAAGGCTTTTCCTTTCCATCAGCCCCATAGCTGCAGTGGCTTTGCCCCTGCCTCAGTGGGATCTCAGGATACTTGGGGGAATCCTGCAGCCACACTGCAGGCTCCAAACCCCAGTGCAGGCTCCAAACCCCCCTGCAGGCTCCAAACCCCACTGCAGGCTCCAAACCCCCCTGCAGGCTCCAAACCCCTCTGTGTCTGTCCCTTCTGATCCCCACCCCACACCCAGGCTGAGCTGCCTCCATTGCTCTCAAGAAAGGAGAATTATCTCCTATATTTTTTTTTCCCCAGAGATGTCCCGCAGGGCGAGGAAACCAAACCGTGGTCAGCACTCCTTCCAGGAGGCTTTTTGATGTTTTGTCATGTTTTCCTGGCTTCCCACAGGGAGGAAAGGGTGGTGTGTGCCTGGGCAGCACAAGGCACGTCTTCCCCAGCCGGCGTTGAGTGTCCCTCTGTTGGGATGGATTATTGAGTGTTCTGTGTGAACCTGCCTCTAGAGCGAAGCTGATCACCCTGGACAGTAAATTTCTCACCTCTGTTTGTTTGTTCAACACACCCAGCGGGGATCCCAGCCCCAGTGTACTTTGGAGTGGCCATAGACACCACCTGCCTGAAATGGGGCAGCAAAAGATGCGGGGGAAGAGGAGCGTGCAGACTCTATGACTCCAGTGCTCTCAGGTAATGCTCTTCTCCATTCCTTCCTTACCTTTTGTTCTTAAAGTACATCTGGCACTAGTAGCAGAATTTCTGTTGGAAAATTTGAGTGGAAGATCTGAAACTGAATGAAAAGCTCTGACTAACAATATTAACAGTAATGCTCACATTTCACTCTTTTGATTCAGTCTCTTTTGGATAGAAGGGATGGATCATCTTGTTTCAGTATCAGCTGTAAATAATTGTCTTTTAATAATTACAAAAAAAAAAGGTGTGTTGAAACCTCAGTTTTATGCTAAAGCTTCCCTTGGCTTTCAATATCTCTGCTGTCATAGTGTGTGTGTAAATAAGTTATTAAAGCTAATTTTTCTCCATGCTGGAGCTTGATCTAAAAATGGAAGGCAAAGGTGCCACAAAACATGCTTGGCTTATCTAGAGGCTTAAGTGCAGAGTTATCTTTATCAATTTATTGCTAGAGGACAGTAATTGTCTGAACTGCATTTGTGAAAGGCTTCTCCAGAAATGAAGAATGGATTAACAGTGATAAGAGGAAAATGGGAGAACAGGTTGTCCCTTCTCCCACCACAAGGAAAATAAACATGAGAGAAGGGTACATCTTGTTTTGAAAACTTGAAGGAAAGAGCAAAATCTCAGCTGGGACTCTTTTTGCTAATAAAACATTATGATGTTATTGTTACTGCTGTTGTTGCTGTCATTATGCCTGCAAAGCAAAAATGCCATCAAATGGTCTTGTCATCACTGGTACTGTTTATATATTAAAAAATAGAGAAACTGCCCTAAAAATATTAGTGCTATTCCTACTGAGGCACGTTGGGGTGGAGGTCAGTCAATGCCTGAGATGCTTTCTTGAGCCCAGAGCATTCCCCACCTGGGTGAGCTGACAAACTCCCCTCCTCAGGGCCATCCCCTGGACTGAAGTGTCCTTCCCTGATGAAAAGATGAATGTGTCCTTGATGCCTTCTGGTCGTGTGTTGGCTCTGATCAATCATTTCTCTCTCAGGTATGTGTACCTGGGGCTGACTTTGGTCTTGGGCACGGTGTCCATTTTCTTCAGTGTTGCTGTCCTTTGGGTTCTCCGACAAAAGCCATCTCCACAAGATGAGACCCTCTCAGCCAACGGGGAGAGAGGCGCCTGTGGCACAAAGAGCAGAAAAGATAATTTTGTCAATAGTGACCAGTTAATTCAGTCAACTTACTGGCCAGAAAAGGAGACCAGGCTTTAGGAAAACTGAGATCTCCACCGTGCTTTTGCCCAGTGAGTGGTGTTCCAGGCAAAAATCCATCATCAGTGAAGCAATATCTTAGTAGCTGCCCTGAAAATGTTCACCCTCTTGCAATTTTCACTGTGAGCCCCAAAAGCAAAGACCACTGATATTTTTTAGCAGGTGCACAGCTCTGAAAACACTGCTCACCTTTTTTTCTGCCGAGTGAGGGGATTTGGGCAGGTGCACTGTGCCCTGTCCCAGACCCCTTTTCTGCGGCTGCCCCTCGGTGTCCCCTGGGTGTGAGGGGCAGTGGGGAGGCTGCCCTGCAGCTCCTCTGCCGTGGCACCAGCCAAGGGGGCACCAAACCTGGCTTGGCCACCTGGAAGGTGCAGGGACCCCCAGCACGGAGCCCGTCCTGGCCAGCAGCGAGGCACAGGCAGGAGGAAGGTTTGCTGGGAGGAAAAACCAGCCACGGGCTCTGGGCACCTGGTGGGTTCCATGAGAACACCTGGGATGTCAGCCTGGTGGGCAGGAATCCATTTTCCTGTAGCTTTTGTTGCAGCACAACCATCAGCAATAGAAGCTGGTGTTAACCATCAGCAGTAGAAGCTGGTGTTAACCATCAGCAGAAGTTGGTGTTAACCATCAGCAGTAGAAGCTGGTGTTAACCATCAGCAGTAGAAGTTGGTGTTAACCATCAGCAGTAGAAGTTGGTGTTAACCATAAGCAATAGAAATTGGTGTTAACCATCAGCAATAGAAATTGGTGTTAACCATCAGCAGTAGAAGCTGGTGTTAACCATCAGCAGTAGAAGCTGGCGTTAACCATCAGCAGTAGAAGCTGGCGTTAACCATCAGCAATAGAAGTTGGTGTTAACCATCAGCAGTAGAAGCTGGTGTTAACCATCAGCAATAGAAATTGGTGTTAACCATCAGCAGTAGAAGCTGGTGTTAACCATCAGCAATAGAAATTGGTGTTAACCATCAGCAGTAGAAGTTGGTGTTAACCATCAGCAGAAGTTGGTGTTAACCATCAGCAGTAGAAGTTGGTGTTAACCATCAGCAGTAGAAGTTGGTGTTAACCATCAGCAATAGAAGTTTTCCTTACCAAGAGGCCACAAGAGTACCATCCAAAGGAAACTGGGATGAAAATAATAGAGCTTTTTTTTTAGATCTCCAGCAGTTTCTTGCTACTTGCTAGTACTCAGTGTACTAAATAATTCCATGCACTTTATGATGTAATAACAGAATTATGCAAGATGCGTATGATTTATATTTTCAAAAGCTATGACAAGACAGCTTGGGAAAAATAAAATTAAATTTAATTAAAAGACCAGGTGACTTGGGGCTTTTCCTTTTAATTTATTGTATTTATTTTTTAATAATTTATTAATTTATGTATTTATTATTTATTGTATTTTCCAGCTGAAACTAAGACATTTTTGGGGCTCTGTCAATATTTGATATTAATTATATTTGGGGTGGAGAGTGCAAAGGATAGCTGTTTAATGTAAAAAAAAATCTCAGGAAAGCTTGCACTGGAAAAGATGATGGTGGGTCCACAGGGATATCCTTTAAAGCAACCAGAATTTTTGAGCACATGGTGAAAGGTAGACTTCATCCTTCACCACAATATTGGCAGAACAAACCCTTATCCCATCATTTGTGTCCCAGCAGTGACTGTAGGGCCCTGCTGCCTCTCCTGAGGGGTGCATGAGCAGGGGCACTGCATTAGAGGAGTGGGATTCACTGGGATTGATCAATGATTTATCAGTAATTTATCAGTGATCAGTGATCAATGTCTGTCCTGTGCCATCAGGGACCTACCTAATCCACTCAACAGCAGCTCCAAGAAGGATGGTGCTAAAGCACCAAAAATCTGCAGAAGGTAAGGCTTTAAACTGGGGAAAATGCATTTGTCAGAGGAAGAGCCAATGTCACCCAGGTTTGCCTCATGGGTGGGTTTGACAGTGGCCTGGAATTTGGAGTCCCAGTCTCCTGTCCCAGATCTTTGTGCTCCCAGGTGAGTGTCAGAGGCTGTGGGCACTGAGGTCCTGCACATCTGTGGCTGTTCACACTGGGCTCAATACTGCTGGATATTGAACTATATAAACATAATTAAAATAATCTGAAAGTTTATGAATATGGGAATAAGGCAAGAGTTGTGGTTGGGGTGAATCACAAGGATTGGTGTTTCTATCTCAGGTGTCATTCATATTACATTATCATAAAAACAGCAAAAAATGTCAAACTGCACCAGCACCCAGGAGTGAGAATGCTGGGAGCCTCCCCCTGCCTCCCACGGAGGGCACTTCCCATAGAAATGAGCTGTCACATCCCATGAGAGAAAGGAGGAGCCCACTAAAGTGCACACTGGGATAAAAAAGGAGAGAGAGATATCTGCATTTCACTCAGTGCTCGATGTTGTGTGAGTGCCAAAGCAATGGGGACAATTCCTGCTTTGTGGATCAGTCCTGGCGAGGACACTGCCCCCCAACAACTGTCACAGGGCCAGGAAAATTCACTGATTTCACCTGGGAGAGGGAACATTTTCTTCTCAGGAGCTGGAAGAGTGCTGTGTTTTGGATTCAGCAGGAGAATGATGTTGATAACACGCTGGTGCTTTGGTAATTGTGGAATTGTGTTCACCCCAAGGCAAGGATTTTCCAGCCTCCCATTCTCTGCAGGGAGAAGCTGCACAAGAGCAGGGAGGGAGCAGGGCCAGGGCAGCTGGCCCAAACTGGCCAAAGGGATATTCCCTGCCCTGGAATGCCATTTCCAGGGTATAAACTGAGGGAATTGGCCAGGAGGAACCAGTGGCTGTTAAGGAGCAGACTGGATATCAGTCAGCAGCCATATAGTGCATCAAAAAGTTGTCTTTCTCAGGTTTTGCTTCTCTCTCTTTTTTTCTCCGTTTTCATTGAAATTATTATTATTGTATTTTATTTTATTCTAATTATTAAACTGTTCTTAACCCATAGGGTTTACCTTTCTTTCTTTTTTTTTTTTCAATTTTTTTTCAATTTTTTTCAATTCTCCTTCTCTGTGAGGGCAGGATAAGCAAGCAGCTGCATGGTATTTAATTGTTGGCTGGGGTTAAATCACAACAGCCAAATAAAGAAATTAAGATAAATAAATTTATCCTACCCTAGTTCAGAAAGAAACAAGGACAGAAAAAATCAGCTTCATGAGTTACCTCCTGTGGCTATATATTAAGCCTGTAGTTGGTGAATAATTCTTTAAAATACAGGTTTTCTTTCCATAACCCATTTTCTTTACACATAAGAATACCAGAAAATAATTTGTTTCAGTAACTCTAATTTGCACTGTATTTTGAAAATGTCCATTTTTCTCCTCCCTTCCTTCAGCTATGACAATCCTGTAAATTAGCAAGCTGATAAGAAACCATTCCCACTTTGAACTGTTTTTGAGTCTGCTGCTTTATTTTAGTGCTTTAAGTTGTAACATGGATGCCTGGATGAATGTCTGACCACAAATACACATTGTGGACTTGTTATAATACTTGAAAAAACGATCTCAGCACTATTTGGATCTGTGAGCATCTTCCCACCAGAATTCTTCATCTTGAACTGTATCTGCAACTTGGCGCTGTCTCACCAAGGTCCACAAACCTGGATCTTTTCTTCTCTTTTTAGAGTTAGAGACACTAAACCACAGCCAGGAGAGTGCAAGGAAGCAAACACCTTTCACTCCCAGAGGTGAAATAATAGAGAATAAAATAGAAGAGTTGGCTGAGGGGATTTCCCAGCCTTTGCTTCAGCCTCAGAGGCCACAGTGGGACTCAGCCCCTCATTAATGAGCTCTGTGTGCCATGTAAAATTGGGATATTATAGAAAAGTCCCCAGATGTCACAGGAAAGATGAGGCTGGGGTAACCAGGCCATGACACAGAATAAAATCCCACATTTCCTCTGCCACCTCCCAGCAAAAAATGCAACTCTCAAATGAAATTGCACATCTTAGTTACAAGCACATCATTTTTAACCGTGTCAGGAGGGAATCTTCAAGAACTTTTAACGGATAAAAAATCTTCAAGAACTTTTAACGGATAAAAAGGCAAAAAGGTGAGATCAGAAGACTGAGGGAACGATGCATTTTATATGGATATATATGTAAAATATATAAAATTATATACTGTGTCAGGAGGGAATCTTCAAGAACTTTTAACGGATAAAAAGGCAAAAAGGTGAGAGCAGAAGACTGAGGGAACAATGCATTTTATATGGATATATATAAAATATATAAAATTATATACTGTGTCAGGAGGGAATCTTCAAGAACTTTTAATGGATAAAAAGGCAAAAAGGTGAGATCAGAAGACTGAGGGAACAATGCATTTTATATGGATATATATAAAATATATAAAATACAGCTAATATAGCTATATTAGCTCTTACTAGTATATAAAATATAGCCATAGAACTCATGCCATCCCAGCATCAGAGGGAATTACCAAAAAACAGAGAGCAAGGGGTGTGGGTATCTCACAAAGAGTAAACAGGCTGAATAATTACAGATTGCCTCCTTGAAATGCTCAGAATAATGAGGAAAATTGATGTATGGAAGCACTATTGCAATATTTTGGAACAACAGCACAATTGGTCCAATCTGAGAGAAAACACTGACAGCACCTCTTTGGCTGATGGTGGCACAACATGCAGCTTGATTCTGCAAAACATGAAAATTACTAAAAATTCTAGAAGCTCTGAAGTGCACAGACTTGCAGGCAGCTAGGTTGCAGGGGTATTTTAAAAGCACTTGCACATAGATAAACATTATTAATAATTATTAATAATTATAATTATTATTTATATTATATTATATTTATATTATATTATATTTATATTTATTATATATTTTATATATTAAATATATATATTATATATATTATATTTATATATATTATATTTATATATATTATATTTATATATATTATATTGTATATAATAATATACTATATATATATTTATATATATATTTATATATATTATATTTATATATATTATATTATATTATATTTATATATATATTTATATATATATAAATATAAAATATATATATTATATTTATATATATAATATATTTATATATATTATATATATTAAATATAATATAAATATAAATATTATATTTATATTTATATTATATTATATTTATATTTATCTGTCAAAAAGTTCTTGAAGATTCCCTCCTGACACAGTATATAATTTTATATATTTTATATATATCCATATAAATATTATATGGATATATAAATATTATTATAATTATTAATAATTATTAATAATGTAGCCCAAAGGCTGTTCCCTAGAGGGATCATAGATCTGGTTGTCTTTTTTTGTGCCCTGGAGCATCACTAAGCAGGTGCTGCATGAGGCAATTCCTCACCCAGTGCTAATCAACCTCTAGATGGCAAAAAGTCCATAATTGCTGTAAAAATGAGGAGGGGCAATTTCAATGTGGGGCCCTTTAATGGTGATGTGGGGTGCTCATTAAGAGGACCTTACTCAAGCAGCATGTGGCCAATATCAGCAGGTTCGTTAAGCAGCAGCTCATCCCAGATTATTGCAGTTCATTGAATTTTGGAGAGAGTAAATAAGGAAAGGATTTAGTGGGCAGCACATGGAGCACATTGTCACAGCTGGGTGGGGACCAGGCCAGGACTCTCTCTCATGGCTGCTGAGCATGGTGAGTTTGAAAAGTTGCTGTGCACAACCAGAACTCTCTTGCTGATCCTGTGGTGTTGGCACTTGTAAAATAAGATGTGGGAAAACACAAACTTGTTTAAGTAAAAACCAACCCGTGATAAGATTATATACTCAGCAAAAATCTGTTTATTTAACTGTGCAGACAGACTGTTTTCCAGTGTCTGGAAATCAAGCAGGATAAAACTATAACAGAATTAATTTTTTTTTTTTTACTAGAACAGTCTATGGGATGTTTCTGATATCTGATAGATTTTTCTGTCAGGAAAAAAATCAAGACTGGCCCATTCTTGTAAAAGACCTGCTCCAGTGTAACAAGACAGATGAACAGTTTATGGCAGTGGTTTTTATATAATGCCAGCTATTTAATTATGTGAGCCATATTAATTTTTCCAGTCCTGTTAGCTCAGGTAATGTCCCAGACCATGTGAAGGTGTTGGGGTTGCCCTGGGGTTTCCCCTGAAGTCAGCACGATTTTTGTTTGTGCTGTTCTGTGATGCTGCTCACATTTGGATGGGTTACTAAAAAGGTCTAAGCACTCTCACCTGCCACTGATTTACACTTAATTAATTCTGTAGTAACAACTCCAGTCCAAGCTGCAGGTTAAGGCTGAATGCAAAGAGAAGCTGTACAACCAGCATTAATATCTACCCTTTAGATTTTAAATAGGAAAAAAAGAGCAAAAATATCATTAAAACAGCATATCATGGTCTGCTTTTCCCCAGACAGATGCATGAGGCAAATCAATGAGAAAATTGTCAAGTTCTTTTGGAAGGCAAATGCTCCACTGAGCAGTGGAAGGATAAATTCCCAGACACTGCCTAAGATGGAGATCAGCTGTTTTCCTCCCTTGTTAGCTCAAACAGAAACTAGACACAGGGACAGGAGCACCACAGACCCTTTTCCTGTTGTGCAAAAGTCTGTTTTCACCCTCTGAGGATTCCTGTAGTAGCTTAACTACAGGACTATTTGCTTACCCTTGCTGTTCATACATCCCTTTTATTGAGTTCGCTAACAAAGAGTTAAATTTTAAAATCCATCGATTTTCTGTGTCTGGGGGTTCGCACCCTGGGAATAAGAAGGGCTCTGATCAAAGCTGCTGCTGCAGCTGGGCCCTGCTGGGAGCAGCTCCTGGCCCTGTCCCTGTCCCTGTCCCTGTCCCTGCCAGCTGTGCCCTGGCACTGCTCCTGCTGGGATCTGCTGCCACCCTCTGCCCGAGGAGCCTGCAGCCGGCCAAAGGTGACCAAAGGTGACAAAAGGTGCTATAAATGACTCACTGTGGCTTTTGGAAGGACTGCTTTTAACCCTCAGCAGCAATCAGAAATTACCAATACCTCAGTGTTCTTATTAAGGGGATTTTTTACTATCATAATCCTTTTTATTTATATTTTTGCTGCAAGTGTGAGTAATCTAGAGAGGGGTCTGGGATGGAAAAACTGATATTTTTTCGGTTTTTTAGGTGTAGGACCATAGTCTGATTTTACTTCAGTAGTTTCTCATCTGGCAGTTTTAATCAACAGTTTTTGGAAGGACTGCTTTTAACCCTCAGCAGGAATCAGAAACTACTGGTAGCTCAGTGTTCTTATTAAGGGGGAATTTTACTCTCATAATCCTTTTTATTGATATTTTTGCTGCAAGTGTGAGTAATATAGAGGGGGGTCTGGGATGGAAAAACTGATATTTTTTCCTTTTTTTAGGTGTAGGATCACAGTCTGATTTTACTTCAGTAGTTTCTCATTCTGGCAGTTTTAACCAACAGTTTTTGGAAGGACTGCTTTTAGCCCTCAGCAGGAATCAGAAATTACCAATAGCTCAGTGTTCTTATTAAGGGGATTTTTTACTATCATAATCCTTTTTGTTTATATTTTTCCTGCAAGTGTGAGTAATATAGAGGGGGGTCTGGGATGGAAAAAGACTTATTTTTTTGTTTTTTTAAGTGTAAGACCACAGTCTGATTTTACTTCAGTAGTTTCTCATCTGGTAGTTTTAATCAACAGTTTTTGGAAGGACTGCTTTTAACCCTCAGCAGGAATCAGGAATTACCAACAGCTCAGTGTTCTTATTAAGGGGGAATTTTACTATCATAATCCTTTTTATTTAGATTTTTCCTGCAAGTGTGAGTAATACAGAGGGGGGTCTGGGATGGAAAAAGAGATATTTTTTTGTTTTTTTAAGTGTAAGACCACAGTCTGATTTTACTTCAGTAGTTTCTCATTCTGGCAGTTTTAATCAACAGTTTTTGGAAGGACTGCTTTTAACCCTCAGCAGGAATCAGAAATTACCAATAGCTCAGTGTTCTTATTAAGAGGGAATTTTACTATCATAATCCTTTTTATTTAGATTTTTCCTGCAAGTGTGAGTAATACAGAGGGGGGTCTGGGATGGAAAAACTGATATTTTTCCCTTTGTTTAGGTGTAGGACCACAGTCTGATTTTACTTCAGTAGTTTCTCATCTGGCAGTTTTAATCAACAGTTTTTGGAAGGACTGCTTTTAGCCCTCAGCAGGAATCAGAAATTACCAATAGCTCCGTGTTCTTATTAAGGAAATTTTTTACTATCATGATCCTTTTTATTTAGATTTTTGCTGCAAGTGTGAGTAATATAGAGGGGGGTCTGGGATGGGAAAAGAGATGTTTTTTCCTTTTTTTAGGTGTAGGACCACAGTCTGATTTTACTTCAGTAGTTTCTCATTCTGGCAGTTTTAACCAACAGTTTTTGGAAGGACTGCTTTTAACCCTCAGCAGGAATCAGAAACTACCAATAGCTCAGTGTTCTTATTAAGGGGATTTTTTTACTATCATAATCCTTTTTATTTAGATTTTTCCTGCAAGTGTGAGTAATACAGAGGGGGGTCTGGGGTGGAAAAAGAGATATTTTTTCCTTTTTTTAAGTGTAAGACCACAGTCTGATTTTACTTCAGTAGTTTCTCATTCTGGCAGTTTTAATCAACAGTTCAAGAGGTCAGCTTTGATTTCTGCTTTCACAGATAGTTTGGACAGCAGCAGTCTGAAGATAGGAAAATTCTTCTCAGCCATACTGAAAGCAAAGTATAAAAGATATTTTAATCTTGGGAAGTTATAAATTAATGGTATATACAGGGCTAGGAAAAAATAGGAAGAAACGGTTTTGTACTCACTTGTCAGAATGATGAAAACAAGGAAATATTCTTTATCATATAAAGGAAATGTTCTTTATCATATAAGGGTTCTTTATCATATAAGAACATATAATGTTCTTTATCATATAAAGAATGTTTCCTTTATATGAAAAAGAAAGCAGCAACTTTTTCTACAGGTTCTACTGCTCCAAAGTAAGAGAGTAATTTTTACTCCATCCCTTTCAGGATGTTTAGGATTAAAAGGCCAAAAACTCACGTGGGTAGGTCTGTTAATACATCTGAAGACAGCCTGAAAATGCAACCTTGGGAATGCAAAGCTTTATAAAAACTTTATTAAAAACTTTATAAAACAGGGAATACGTGCTTGTCTTGTCACTAGAAGTGGGTAGTTGGTGTTTTATGCCACAGCAGGACATGAAGGATCACTAACTCTAAATAAAATAGGCCCATGAATTTCCATTTCTTGCATGTATTTAATGCTCAGTAATGCTCTGACTGTGAGGAATATTCTTTTGGAAAAATTGCAGTGCTGGCAATGTTGGTTGTGTTGGGTTTTTATTCATTCAGACATAAATATAATGGATGCAATCATAACCTGCACCATGGATTTTCTCTGCACTGATGAATGAAGCGATTACAATATTGATCACTTAACCATGGAAAACTAAAAATTGTTTACACAAATTTTGCACAAAAAGTTACAGCCAAAATGAATCAATAAAATAGCAGCAGAGGTTTGAGGAAGATCATAGAGCAAGTTAACCTTGAAGCCACCATAGCACACAATGGCAAACTAAAAATTATTCTGCACAAAAAGTTACAGTCAAAATGAATCAATAAAGTAGCAGTAGAGGTTTATGGAAGATTATAGAGCAAGTTAACCTTGAGGCCACCATAGCACACAATGGAAAACTAAAACTTATTCTGCACAAAAAGTTACAGTCAAAATGAATCAATAAAATAGCAGCAGAGGTTTATGGAAGATTATAGAGCAAGTTAACCTTGAGGCCACCATAGGACACAATGGAAAACTAAAACTTATTCTGCACAAAAAGTTACAGTCAAAATGAATCAATAAAGTAGCAGCAGAGGTTTATGGAAGATTATAGAGCAAGTTAACCTTGAAGCCACCACAGGACACAAGGGACTGGTGATTTGGAACAGTCAGCAGGGATTTATCAAGGGTACACCAAGGTCTGACTGAGCTGGGTGATTTCTGTGAGGAGATCACCCTGGGGATGTGCTCAGAGTGCTGCAGGGAAGGGCAGGAGCCACCAGGAATGGGATATTTTGGTGTGACATCCAGGCAGGACCTGCCTCGAGAGTAATTTACCTTTTAATTACAATTACTCCCAGGAATCAGGCAGAAGGCACAGCAGGGACACAACCAAACAAACCTGTCTGGGTTTCCTTGAACTGGGGCTGTGAGTGATAAAGGGCTGCTCCAAAGTACACAGAGCCTAATAAACGTTCATATTTCACCTGCCTCTGCTGCTAATAGCAATCAACAATAAATATGAACAGAATGATTATTGAACACCCTCTTTATTCCAGATATCCAAGGCATTACATTTTCTCTTCCTGCAAGTTCTTGGCTGGCTCTAGCAGATCTGAACTGAATGGATTTTAGCCATAGATAGTGAAAACAAACTTTCATAACAAAATGCATTAGAAGCAGGAGTATTTCTAAAGTTGGGACCCCATATTTTTAAACACCAGGAAGTTGTGAAAAATTATAACCTAGACAATTTCAGGGAAGAAAAAAGATGCTTCAAAAGAGTTTACAAATGGAACACCCTTGCATGTCTTCATCCTAATTAACTTTTGACCTCTGTGGACAAACATGGATTTTGGGACCTTTAACAGAGGGCAGAACTGGGAGGAGACAAGATTAAAACACTGGTTTGAGTTGGAAGTTAATGATTCTTCTACCATGTACCAGCAGAGCTTTGCTTAAGGAGAGAATTCTCTGACTTTTGAGCATTTGTCTGGTAGCATAACTGCTGCTTTGTGGATGCAGAACCTAGGTAGGAACCTCTTCAATACTCTTTGTGTTTAGGAACCTCTTCAATACTCTTTCTGTTTAGGAACCTCCTCAATACTCTTTGTGTTTAGGAACCTCTTCAATACTCTTTCTGTTTAGGAAACACTTCAATACTCTTTCTGTTTGTCTTTAAATTGTTGTTGTTAGTGTTTGCAGCTCTCAAACAGGACCTGTGTGGTTTCCAGTGGCATTTGCTGTAATTGTTAGCAGCAGAACCAGCCCTGGTGGAAGTTTCAGTGCTTTGGTGGTGGCATCCTGCACTGTGTGTGTCTCTGAGCTGTCAGCATGGTGTGTATTGAGCAGTGAGCACTGGGGTCTGCACAGCTCTCTGATACTCATTTTTCATGTTAGCTGAACTTCAAAGGTGTATTTAACAATCAGACAGTTGGATTAGCACTGCAGTTAGTGTAAATCATTGCAGTTCCATAAATTTCTGGAGGAAATGTGGCTCTTGATTTGTGATATGCTCCTCTGCTGGGTGATGTCCAGTCCCTGACAGAGCAACTGTGGTGCCAATCAGCCCAAAGACCTGGAGTGTCTCTGCTGCCTTCTCAAAAGTCCTTAGACATCACTATATTTCTATTTTGTAAGCCTGCAGCAAACCATTGTCTTGACCTTTGTCAACTTATTACCTGTTATTCATGTGGAGGTTTTTTATTAGTTGATGTTCTTATTCATTATCATTTGATTGTAATTAAGGGGTATAAAACAAAGGTGATTTTTTTTTAATATCCAGTAAGGAACAGATTTATATCCAATAAGGGACAGACGTACTGGAGTTAGGCTGTGGCCCCTCTCAGACCATGTCCCCTGAGCACTGAAGGGATCTGTCCTTTGCAGGGCTGGCTGCATTCCCTCTGCAGCTGAGCTGCAGCTGCTGCATGGGTGCCCGTGCTGTCCTGTCAGCTCCCAGCAGCACCATTGCACACTGATTGTCAGCTCAGGGCCTTGCTTTGCTCCCACCCAAAGGGGTCCTCAGAAGAGCATAAAATCCAGTGAATTTGTCAAATATTTCAAAAAGCGAACTGAGCGTTAAATTTCATCTGTCTGTACTGCTTAGAACTTTTTAGTGGATCTTGTTTTTCCTTGGTTTTTGGGAAGAGGTTTGTTTTCTTCTCCTAGGAAGAAGGATGGGTTTAGGATGCATAGGTTTAGGATGGATGTTTAGGCTGATTGACTGCCTAAACAATACCAATTATTTACTTGCCTAATCTTGTCTTTCTGCAAATGCAACTCTCTCATATCACCATTACAAACGAGTGGCTTGTGCAGGCCAAGAGTGGTGGTTTTAGAGAACTCATATTAGTGAAGGGGCACGTTTGGTGCAGAAAGCTTCCTACTTTTCTTTTCATACTTCATCTTTTTAACCAATTAGTGAAGGGGCAGGTTTGGTGCAGAAAGCTTCCTACTTTTCTTTTCATACTTCATCTTTTTAACCAATTAGTGTTAGGGCACGTTTGGTGCAGAAAGCTTCCTACTTTTCCTTTCATACTTCATATTTTTAACCAGATCCTTGATTTATTTAACATGGAAAAAATGCTAATGAAAAAAAATCTAAAATAACAACTTTATTAATATGTGTAATTATCAGGCTCAGCAACTACTGTATATTGTCATCAATTGTCAATTGACTTTTTATCTTTTTTTTTTTTTCCTAATGTTCTTGTGGCCTGGAATTTCCCCAGCCTTCATCTCTTCCATCTTCAGCTGATATCTGTGTAGGTCAGGGTCATCTGAGGGTGGTGGACATACTCTCACCAGATTCTAAGGCTTGTTGTACCTTTAAACTCTCAAAAAAACCCCAAAAATCCACTTCTCCAATCCTGCAATGATTTGCTCTCCCAGCATATTATTGTGCTCATCAATGTATCATAATTTCAAGAAATTTGTATCTTCAGGCTACACAAAGGTGAATTTCAGAGGGACAGCTGCTCAGAAGTATTGGTGTACTAACTTTTCCTGAGCATCAGGAATTTTATTTCATAACATTTTTGTTCACAGCAGTGCAGTCTTGGAGAAATCCTTTCTCTGCTTCTTGTTCCTGTCCGTCTGAGTAGCCAAGAGGAAGGAGAAGCCAATTTTTTTGTCCTGGTACATGTGCTGACCCAGCCTCATAGCATAGCCACAAAAGGGTTTGGGGAGTAGATATTAGCAGTGGGAAAGCAGCTGGACGTTTTCCAGCATTGGAAAAGTTCATCCAACTTTTTTCAGCTGCATTCAAGCATATAAAACCTCTCTTTGTGCGATTTGTTTCCCCTCTCTCTCCTTTTCGCTGTTTTCTCAAATGAGGAGAGTATTATGGAAGGTGAAACAAATCAGATCATGTGAGCTGTGATTTCCGAGTGCTGATTTGAGGGCATTAATTGCAATACTCTTATCTGCAGATCTGAACATGGCTTGTTTCAAGTGACCCAGTTTTTTCCGAGGGGCTCTGCGGTGGCTTCTGGATCGTCCTTGAGGAATCTGTTCTGATTGTAGAGGGAGTTGCACGGACAGGCAAGTGTTTTCATTCTTTAAATAAACTTTGCAAACAGATATATAGGCTTCCTTTACAGCTTTCCTCTCGAGTTTCCTTTTGTACTTGTTGTCCATCTCTCAGATACAGAGTTGTAAAAAGCGGAGGGAAAAATAAAAGGTGAAGCATTGAACTATCCATTGCAATAAACCAAAATACAACTTAATAACCAAACAAGGCTTTCAGCACTAAAATATTATGATGTGTCAAAGGATATATCATTGTCTTTGGCCACAGGAAGCTCCTGGGGGAACTGGAGCAGTTCTGCTGATCATTTCAAGCATTTGGGCATATAGACAGCCCTCTGCAAACAGAAAGAGATCAGGGATACCCTGCATATTATTGCAAGGAAAAAAAGCAAGTAATATCCTTACAGGAGGTCAGCTAGGTGAAATAATAAACTCCTTTGTCGCTAAGAATTGTTTCCAACAAACCAGTGTAAAGGAATAAATTGGATGGCACAGTGTTGCTGCAGATTTTACCAAATCAAAGCTGAGTTGTAAGGCACATGGCCTGCAGATTTAGAGCTTCCTGGGACTCCCTGTGCTGCAGCACAACTGCTTTGTTGACCCTTGTTGTTTATTTTTGCACCAAGACTTGGTCTCTCACTCTTCTGTCCAAACTGCCTTTTTAGCATTAAAGAACAGGACAAGGTAGAAAGGTGGGTGCTCGTGTCTTTAAAACAAAGATGTCAAAACTAGATGTTTCAGAATTTAAACAAATATACACTTTGAAACATGCAAGTCATTGAGCCACATTGTTTTAAGTAGAAAGGTTCAGTTTCAACATCTCAGCGTTTTCCTGTAATTAGTTTCACCAGATTCATCAGAAAGGTCCTTGAGCAGCTCTGTGTTGGTAAATGTGCTTTGGTGTTTATTGCTGTTTTCTCTTGAGTTCAGATCCTCAGTAAAGAAACCAGCCATGACAGTGGAAACCAAACCCAGCAACGCCAGTGGCTCAAACCAGGAGGCAGAGCCTGACCAGCTTTTGGATGATGAAGGAAACAAAAACCCACGGGTCAAAAAGACTTCCTCTCGCACTGGATTGAAGGTTTGGTGCCTTAGGAACATCACCATGAATCACCTTTTTTTTTTTTTTGTTAAGAAATGTTGTTCAGATGTGACATTTGCGACATGCCAAATTCCTTCATTCCTATCCTTGGAGGAGCTGGATATGCACTGCAGGTCCAGGGGACAGTCAGATATTATATTTTCCCCAGAAAAATTAAAAATTCACGATCTACCATGTTTATTCACAAGTTGCTGGTAGGTGGATCCCCTTCTTGGTCAGGTCATTAAAAAGAGGCAGCAGCTTCAAGTGGAAAACTTGCAGCAGCCTCAATTGGGTGCCTACAATGCATTTTTCTGGAGGTTTTTGTCTCATAGGGTCAGAACAGGGTGAGGTGAACCCCATTTCATCAAATGCTCTGTGGCTGACCTGGGGATTGCATTTTAAACCCCAAGTGACCCCAGTGATTTTTGTTGGTGTTTTCATGCTTATCAGCAAGTAGAGACTTCAGCCAAACCCTCTGGGAATACTGCTGGCATCAGCCACAAAGGGTGATTCTCAGAAATTTTGCCAGTCAAGCTCAGGAAATATAGAACATACCAGGACAAACCCCACACTTGGATGATTTTTCTCTTCCTTCCTGAAAAAAAGAGAGTAAATATACCAATTTTAAAGGTTTTACTTCCTGGATTGGCTTCATTTCTTATAGTAGATAGCATTGCAATATCTAAACCTATATTTACTTTGTTTATTTACCCAAGATTCTGTTGTATTAGAACTCTTGCCCAGTGAGCAAGAAGTCTATTTGGTTTTTAGACTATGTGGAAATCACTGGATAATATTTAAACAAACTTAAATATTTTTCCAAATCTATCTTTATTTGCAAAAGCCACCAGTTGTGTTGGTGGAAGCAACAGTCAAGCTACGAAAGAATATTAAGCTTTTCCTTGTGAGATATATGATATGCAAGCAACATTTCAGAATATATCATATGACACACAGATGAGCTCAACCACTTGCATCACTATGAGGAATGTGGTGCTATCATAAAAGCTTGCTCAAAGCATCAAAATGATGCCATATGATTGATTTAGAAGCAGTTATGAATTGGCCTAAATTAAGGGAGCTGTGACCCAAGCAAGAGCTAATTTGGGTTCAGATTATTATCACTGCAATTCCAGTAACAAGTCTGTCATGATGACGATGGCTCCGCGCCATTTCAAACTCGTTTGATCCCTCTGTGACCAGTTCTCCTGCCTGTCCCTCCCCTTTCCTGTCTGAATCTTTCCCCAGGTGTTCCTGGCTGCTCTGTCCTTCAGCTACTTCAGCAAAGCCCTGTGTGGGACAATCATGAAGAGCTCCATCACTCAGATTGAGAGGAGGTTTGACCTGACCTCCTCTGTCGCGGGGCTCGTCGACGGCAGCTTTGAGATGGGTAAGGGACGTCCCCTGACACACAGAGAGCTGCTCAGAGACAGCACCTGGCACTCATCCTGCTCACCTGGCACTCATCCTGCTTACCTGGCACTCATCCTGGTTCTTTGCCTCGCAGGCAACCTGCTGGTGATTGCATTTGTAAGCTATTTTGGAGCCAAGCTGCACAGGCCCAGAGTAATAGCTGTGGGATCCTTTGCTATGGCTTTGGGATGCTTTTTGTCAGCCATGCCTCATTTCTTCATGGGATAGTAAGTACTGGTTGTGGTTCATTTGGGTGACCTCACGCTGGAGTTGCATTGTGCTGTCTGGTTTTTAAATGAAACTTGTTGTATATTTAACCTTAGACTTCCAAAGGCCTGTGGAATCTCACTTCCAAGGGCAACAAGCCCCAGGTGACACACACAGCACTGTGGTGATGGGGAATGTCCATTTTAAAAATGCAGCTCTTCTCAAGTGGGAGTTCAACTCCTCAAAAGAATGACAACATCACAGGGCTTTAGTTTCCACTCAGGCTTGTTCAGAAAGGAGCCAAAGAATGCAATGAGGATGGAGCCTGGAGATGGATGAGTGCTGTAGAACTCATACCAGGATTTGCCTCTTCCAAATGCACATACCTGGCTAAATGGATTTTCTGTGTCTGGTTCATTTTTATTCTCCAGGCTCAGGGAATGACTGCATTGTGCTTGTATGTGATAATGTTTCTAACCATAGCTTGAGCACAGAGATGACCAATAGAGTAAGACATATTTCTGTGGATTCCTTACATATATTAGAATAATTTTAGGTATACTACTGCAAAAAGAAAACTGAGGAATGCTTTCTTTCATGTCAGTGGATCTCACACTAGAACCAGACTTATTATCAGTTTTTTACTCTGTCACCAGATTCTAAGGCATGTTGTACCTTTAAAATCTCTCTCTCAAAAAAAAAAAAAAAAAAAAATCCATTTCTCCAATTCTGCAATGATTTGCTCCCCCAGCATATTATTGTGCTCATCAATGTATCATAACTTCAAGGAGAAGTTTGTATATTCAGGCTACACAAAGACAGGTGAATTTCAGAGGAGCAGCTGCACAGAACTATTGGTGTACTGGCTTTTCCTGAGCATCAGGAATTTTATTTCATAACATTTTTGTTCGTAGCAGTGCAGTCTTGGAGAAATCCTTTCTCTGCTTCTTGTTCCTGTCCGTCTGAGTAGCCAAGAGGAAGACGAAGCCAATTTTTTTGTCCTGGCACTGCAAAAAGAAAACTGAGGAATGCTTTCTTTCATGTCAGTGGATCTCACACTAGAACCAGACTCATTATCAGTTTTTCACTCTTTAAGGCAGACCATGGATCATCCTCATCTCCACTGGGCAGCTCATGAACCTGAGCCTGAGCATTTGTAGGGGAACTGCCCTGCACTGTCTCCTGATGAGTGCTCTTTGTTCCAGCCTGGAAAATGAGCCTGCCTGCTCTGCCAGAGCCAGGGCAGTCCCTTGAAGCACCTTGTGTGCTTTGCCACGTTGTTCTGCTAAAGCCAATTGTACTTTGCCCCAGCAGCACTCGTTTCTGGGAGAGGGATCGTGCTGGAGCAGCTGAACAGACCAAACACATATCAAAGATGGAAAGGGGACCTTGGCTCCAACTCAAGACATTCATCTTTTTCTTCTTGGCTGTGGGGTCAACACAGGGAGCTCGCTTGGACCTGACCCTCAATTTAGATGCCAAAAGTTCAATTCTATCTAAAATGCTTTCACAAGCCCTTTTGAATTTTCCAGCTTAAAACATTATGCCTTCCAGACAGAGAACTCTAAGTTTTATTTTTTCCTAATTTCAGTATTTTGGTTTTCTAAAGTGTTCTTTAATCATCTCGTTTGCTCCTTTGAATTCTATTTAACCAAAGATGCCTTTCTCTTTAGGGAAGCAGCAGCCAAGGTTGTTCCAGCCCTACCACAGTGGTGCTCCCCTAGTGAGCACTGCTCCTAAACCTCCTGTTGTGTGTTTGCAGCTACAAGTATGAGACAGCATCACACACAGCTGCCTCAGCCAGCTTAAATTCCAGCCTAAATCCCTGCTCCCTACATCAGGATGGGAATGACACTGTCCTGGAGGTGTCACGAGCAGGTATGGAACTGAAAATGGCACAGGAGCTTGTCTTGTCCTTGGTTGCAAGGACTCCAGTCTGGACCTGGAGTTGGGGACAGGACAAGAAACTGGATGGAGATTAACAGAAGTAAATGGAGATTGCTAAAATCCTCCTTAAAATATGGAATACGACTGTTTTATGTGTTGCTTGTATGGGACACAGGTAGGGAATGAGGCAAGCTCTGCACCAGAAACCATCTGAAACTTCTCACATTAAAGATACATGGTATATGCCAAGTAATATATTTATGAAAATAGCAGCAAGTTATTTCTATAATAAGCATTTTTCCTGATGGGTGATGCTTACCTGTGCTTTTAGAAATCAAATGCAATGGAGGTGGAAGAATGTGTTATTAAAAGATCAAGGAAATTTATAATGGGATGGACAGCCTTTCATTTATCTTCTGTAAGGAAATGTTCTTAATAACTTTAATTTCTAATCTATAATCATTTCATGTGCTACATTTCCTGTGGTTTTTCCCCAGTTTCCCATTCTAGTATTTTATTTTTAAAAAATATTTATCTATTTGTTTGTTTGTTTGTTTATATATACTATTCTATCCTGTGCAGGCTGTGAGAAGGAGCCATCATCATACATGTGGATCTACATTTTACTGGGAAACATGTTACGTGGCATTGGTGAGACACCAATAACACCCCTGGGCATCTCCTACCTCGATGATTTTGCTAAAGAAGAGAACGTTCCTGTGTATGTAGGTAATCTCAACATGAATAAACTGAGACATCCCAGGGTGAGAGGTGGAGCACCCCTGCAGAAGACAGCACCCAGCCACCAGAGGGTCCTAGCCCCTGCCTTTTGTATTTTCAGGCTTTTTGCACACCATAGCCATGATGGGCCCCATGTTTGGCTTCCTGCTGGGATCTCTGTGTGCAAAACTCTACGTGGATATTGGATTTGTGGATCCAGGTAAGCAAAACAGAGGAAAGGTGAAAGTGAGCTGATGCTAGTTCACAAGAATTGCCTATAAATGGTTTCATAGGTATGCATTGTATTAATTATATTATATATGTTATGCTTGAATTATATTTATTTAATTGTTTTTATTGTAGAATTGATTGACATTTTATTTTACTATTTTTATTGAATTATTAATATTATGCATTAGATATATAGCATACATAAAATATGTATGTTATATAGTATATATAGTATACATTATATATATAATATATATATAATATATAATATATATTATATTATATAATATATAATAATACTATATTATATAATATATAATTTATAATACATTATATAATGCATACTATATATTATATATAGTATACATTATATATTATATATTATATATAATGTATAATATAATATATATAATATATATACTATATATATAGTATATATATAGTATATATAATATATATACTATATATATTATATATATATATAGTATATATATTATATAATATAACTATATATGTTATATATTATACATAATGCATATAACAGTATATATTATTATTATTTATTATAAGTAAATTATTTCAATGATAATATGAAATTATTATTGAAATACTGTATTAATTTTTATTTATTCAATTACTGAAAGCTTCTGGAGTAAAAGCAGAGTTAGACTGGGAGCATATTTTAGAACTGTGCTTTAATATTAAAGGGTTGTAATCCACACTTAAGCCTAAGAATTAATACCAAGAACTCTCACAGAACCAAGATTTTTTTTCTAAACTGGAATTTTAACAAAAAATATTCTGCTAGTACAGCAGGTTTACAGTTTGGGGGAATGACCCACCCTTTCCACGGAGTATTTTACATTATTTACATTTCACATAGTTTTGCAGCACAAAATACACATTTTCTCAGCCCTTGTTTATTCAGATGAAATGAAAACACATGTACGTGCTCACATCTGCACAATGCCAGAGGGGACACAGCAATCCCTGTAAGTGATGGCTGTTCCTTGTTTTTCTAGCAGGACAGAGAAGTTTTCAGATTTTCAGAACCCTGTAGCTAGATAGGTGAACTGTTTTGTCTTTGCCCTTTGTTCAGCCAATGTTTGATTTTATTTAGGAGTAAAGACAGTGAGCCAATGCTGTCATGCAGTGAAAAGTCCTAAAATCTTGGTTGCCCACCAACAATACCAGAATTAAAAACCATAAGAATAGAACTAGCTACTCCCATCTTCCTTGCAGTACATTTAAAGCCATAGGTGATTTCACTGAAAATACAATGTCCAATTGCTTGATAGCACCCTGCGCAATTTAGGAAGGCAGAGCACGGTCCTGGGAGCCAAAAAAAGCACACCAGGCTTGAGGCCTGTGTGAGGAAGGACCTTCATGTTTCTGTGTCTGCCACAAAATCATCAGCCAGTGAAAGGTGTAGAATGACAGATAAAATAACCCTGGACAAACAGGAATGGATTCAAACCAAAACAGAGTAAGGTTGGATCAGATGTTAGGAAGAAATTCTTCCCTGCAAGGATGGTAGGGCACAGGAGCCAGTTGTCCAGAGAAGCTGTGGATGCTCCATCCCTGGGAGTGTCCAAGGCCAGGCTGGAAGGTCTCAGACCATCCTGGTCACCCCTGAGTTGTCCCTGCCCACAGGACACCTTCCAACCAAACCCATCCATGGTTCCATAGCACCATGCAGGGTGTGATTCCTGCTGCCTTCCCTGCATGCACGGCCCCTCACTAGATGTTTATTGTGTGTGACGGTGGTCACAGGGGTTTGTAGAGGATGGAAGAGACAGGATCTTGATTCCATGATCAGAAGACTTGATTTATTATGTTATGATACATATATAACATTATAACTATACTACATAGAGATAGAAAGGAAAGGAGCTTCTTCAGAAGCTGGCTGAGCTAAGAGCAGAATAGAAAGAATGAATAACAAAGGTCTGTGTCTGCAGAGAGCGAGAGCAGCTCCACCATGAGTGGTCAGTAAATCCAAACACCTACAGGAGACCAATCACAGGTGGACCTGTTGCATTCCACAGCAGCAGATAATCATTGTTTACATTTGTTGTTGAAACTTCTCAGCTCCAGCAGGAAAAATCCTAAGAAAGGATTTTTCACAAAGAATGTCTGTGACAATTGTGGAAGTCAGGCACTATAAAATGTAGCAGAAAAAAACTGGGAAGGTTCAACTTCTCCACTGGGGTAACTTGTGCCTGTTTCCCTCCTTTCCAGGGAGCATCACCATCACCCCCCAGGACTCCCGCTGGGTGGGTGCATGGTGGCTTGGCTTTTTGATAGGTGGAGCCCTCAGTTTCCTGTCTGCTATTCCATTCTGCTTCCTGCCAAAGAGCCTGAAAAAGCCAGAGGGAGCCAAGAAGGACAGAGCTTCACATGGGCTCTTGGAAAACACGGGTGCCATGGGGAATAAACTTTCTCCTGAAAAAACCAAGCCAAGGAAGTTGTCAGCGATGCTGAAAGGCAAGTGTTTCTCGCGTGGTATAAATGGGAAAAGCAACAGGCACAGCACACGTAGGAAATGTAACAGTTCTGCAAAATATTTTGCCTCCCTGCACTTCCATCTGAGCCAGGCAGCTATCCCCAGGAAAGGGAAGGTCCACCAAAAATTATTAGAAGTATTCAGGACTCTGAGGTTCTGCATGCATCACCTGAAATAAATCATCACCTGAGTGGCACCTACCTCTAAAATTCTGCACTGGATGAAATTTGGGCAGTGGAAAAGTGTTCCTGTATCTGAACCTAAAGGAAATACTCAAAGGCTCCTTTTGCCACATGGAAAGACAAATTATTTATTTGAGAGAGTTCATGGAGACTCTGAAGTACATTGGTGCCTGATGAAAATACTTCAGTCTTGAATAGTTCTGGTTGTGCAGTCCTTAGGCCAAAAAGAGTTGTGGAAAGGTGATGGAAAGAAGTGGCTTTGCTTCATTTGTCAAATGTTTTGTTCAGACCCCAGTGGAAGACACTGTGACAGCCCCACTGAGGCAGTTCTCACTTAGCCTGAGCCTGGGATAATATTCATGCAAGCTGAACAAAGTCTGGGCTGTGTGGAGCCCCTTAGTCCTCACGTGCATATCTCCAGAGAGCAGCCAGACCTTAACCCATACCTCTGTCTCCTTTTAGGACTCTCTTCCTGTATCTCAGCCTCTGGTGTTTTTCAAGAACCTGATTTTGCTTTCAGATACCCTGATGCAAATGAAGATCAGTACAGCTTGCCCTTGGACAGCTGAGAGCAGGACCCTGCCCTAAGTTTTGCAGGTTACTCACCAGTAATTATGCCATGCATCTTTCAATGCCAACTCATATGTCCCTTTCTTTCAGATTTCTATAACTCCCTGAAAAAGGTATTGGGTAATCGAATGTACTTTACATTTTTGTGTTGCTCACTGTTACAGTTCAGTAGTTTTATTGGTTTCGTGACTTACAAAGCAAAGTACATGGAACAGCAGTATGGACAATCCACATCCAAATCCAACTTCCTAATAGGTGAGGAGAGCTGCTTGTGCTGCCAGCAGGGCACGGGGAGAGGTTCTGGTGGGCTTTGTCTGGGGCTCAGTTCCATGCTGAGCAGGTGGATGGAAATGGTGGTCTGACCTGAAACTGAATTATTAAAAAATACAGGTTTGAAATGGTGGTCTGACCTGAACCTGAATTACTAAAAATACAGGTTTGAAATGGTGGTCTGACCTGAACATGAATTATTAAAAATACAGGTTTGAAATGCTGGTCTGACCTGAACCTGAATTATTAAAAATACATGTTTGAAATGGTGGTCTGACCTGAACCTGAATTATTAAAAATACAGGTTTGAAATGGTGGTCTGACCTGAACATGAATTATTAAAAATACAGGTTTGAAATGCTGGTCTGACCTGAACCTGAATTATTAAAAATACATGTTTGAAATGGTGGTCTGACCTGAACCTGAATTATTAAAAATACAGGTTTGAAATGGTGGTCTGACCTGAACCTGAATTATTAAAAATACAGGTTTTGTGCCTATGGGACCATAAGAAATGTTAAGGTTCTATTAAATGACATTGCATTGATATTATATTTATAGGAAGGGCACCCAAATATGCAATGAGTGTGGTGTGGAAGTTTTGGTTGCTGCAGCATCTGGGAAGTTCCTTGCAATGGGGGTGGGTTTGGAGGGTTTGGCACTTCACAAACAGCAACCCCAGGGGCTGGAGGGAGCACAAACCTTCCTAAAGGCGTAACAGACCATAAACATGACAGGAACAAAACCTGAGGACAGACTTTGGCTCTTAGGGCTATAATGATTCTCGAATTCTAACATTCCCCTTCTATAATCTCTTTCAGGAATTACAAGCTTACCTCCTGTAGGTCTTGGGATTTTCCTAGGAGGGCTTATAATGAAAAAGTATAAAATGGGCATCATTGCAGCGACCAAGTTTTCATTTATCATGTCATTTTTGTCCTATGCCATGGGCTTGTTACACTTTTTTGTTGGCTGTGACAACCACATGGTGGCAGGAATGACAGTGTCCTATGAAGGGTGAGTATCAAACAGAAAAAAAGATTGTGCTTTTCTCCATAGTTCTCAAAAAAATGTACTGTGGCATCAAGGCTAAAGGAGAAACGTGCTTTTTCCATGCTTGAGAGAAATGAGCACTGCCACATGTCCCTGGGGTAGTTCTGTTGGTCAGCCTGACAAAGCCAAAGGCTGGTTAAAGATTAATTAGGAATTGCTTCATTTGTTTTGCTGGGGGAGGGTGGGAATATTGCTGGGCAAGGTTTTCACTAGGAATGTAAATGGTGGACCAGGGAATATGCTTAGGGAGCACTGGGATACAAAAATGGCAAGGACATCATTCATTTTCCTAGGAAGGAGAAGATGAGTGAAGAGATCTTTTTGTTCAATACACAAGGGATGACTGAAAGCAAAAGGAAACACTGCATTCTTCATATCCTCAGTGAAAAGTTAGGCTAGGCTTTAACAGAGGAGTATTTTTTAACTACAGAGATCAGGAGATTTGGTTTCTGTCACTGGTGCATTTTACCAACTGATATATTGATAAGACTGTGATAACTCCTGCCAGCTCTAAATTCAGTTGGGGTGAGCCCCAATGACCCCTCCCTCCTCTCCCTTTTCTGTCTCCATCTGTAAAATCAGCAGCAATGTTTAGTTTGTTTTAAATTTCTCTATAACCTATCAATGGCTTCAATATCAGTGCAAGTAGGATGGAGTCTCAAACAGACCAGCAGAGCTGCAGAAACTCAGCTGTGAAAACCTGTCCTGGGCTGGTGAGGGGGGTTTAGAACAGCATCACTGCCACACAGAAGGGACTTCACAGACTCCAGCCCTGAGTTAAAAATGTCTTACCCTTGTCTGAAATTTAATTTAATTTTAATTTAATTTCCAAGCAACCCCATCCCATTCCACAACAATTCCCTGTTTTCGGAATGCAACGCTCACTGCAAGTGTGCCTCCAACGTGTGGGACCCCGTGTGTGGGGCCAACGGTGTCACCTACGTCTCTGCGTGCCTGGCTGGCTGTGACACCTCCGTGGGACACGGCAAGAACACGGTAAGACACCCTGCTTTGGTTCCCTGCTAACCTGTTACCCACACTGTAACCCTGCTTTGGTTCCCTGCCTGTTACCTACACTGTAACCCTGCTTTGGTTCCCTGCCTGTTACCTACACTGTAACCCTGCTTTGGTTCCCTGCCTGTTACCTACACTGTAACCCTGCTTTGGTTCCCTGCCTGTTACCTACACTGTAACCCTGCTTTGGTTCCCTGCCTGTTACCTACACTGTAACCCTGCTTTGGTTCCCTGCCAGCCTGTTACCTACACTGTAACCCGGCTTTGGTTCCCTGCCAGCCTGTTACCTACACTGTAACCCTGCTTTGGTTCCCTGCCTGTTACCTACACTGTAACCCTGCTTTGGTTCCCTGCCTGTTACCTACACTGTAACCCTGCTTTGGTTCCCCACCTGCCTGTTACCTACACTGTAACCCTGCTTTGGTTCCCTGCCTGCCTGTTACCTACACTGTAACCCTGCTTTGGTTCCCTGCCTGTTACCTACACTGTAACCCTGCTTTGGTTCCCCACCTGCCTGTTACCCACACTGTAACCCTGCTTTGGTTCCCTGCCAACCTGTTACCTACACTGTAACCCTGCTTTGGTTCCCTGCCTGTTACCTACACTGTAACCCTGCTTTGGTTCCCTGCCTGTTACCTACACTGTAACCCTGCTTTGGTTCCCTGCCTGTTACCTACACTGTAACCCTGCTTTGGTTCCTCACCTGCCTGTTACCTACACTGTAACCCTGCTTTGGTTCCCTGCCTGTTACCTACACTGTAACCCTGCTTTGGTTCCCCACCTGCCTGTTACCTACACTGTAACCCTGCTTTGGTTCCCTGCCTGTTACCTACACTGTAACCCTGCTTTGGTTCCCTGCCTGTTACCTACACTGTAACCCTGCTTTGGTTCCCTGCCTGTTGCCTACACTGTAACCCTGCTTTGGTTCCCCACCTGCCTGTTACCTACACTGTAACCCTGCTTTGGTTCCCAGCCTGTTACCTACACTGTAACCCTGCTTTGGTTCCCTGCCTGTTACCTACACTGTAACCCTGCTTTGGTTCCCTGCCTGTTACCTACACTGTAACCCTGCTTTGGTTCCCTGCCAGCCTGTTACCTACACTGTAACCCTGCTTTGGCTCCCTGCCTGTTACCTACACTGTAACCCTGCTTTGGTTCCCTGCCTGTTACCTACACTGTAACCCTGCTTGGGTTCCCTGCCTGTTACCCACACTGTAACCCTGCTTTGGTTCCCTGCCAGCCTGTTACCTACACTGTAACCCTGCTTTGGTTCCCTGCCTGTTACCTACACTGTAACCCTGCTTTGGTTCCCTGCCTGCCTGTTACCTACACTGTAACCCTGCTTTGGTTCCCTGCCTGCCTGTTACCTACACTGTAACCCTGCTTTGGTTCTCCACCTGCCTGTTACCTACACTGTAACCCTGCTTTGGTTCCCCACCTGCCTGTTACCTACACTGTAACCCTGCTTTGGTTCCCTGCCTGCCTGTTACCTACACTGTAACCCTGCTTTGGTTCCCTGCCTGTTACCTACACTGTAACCCTGCTTTGGTTCCCTGCCTGTTACCTACACTGTAACCCTGCTTTGGTCTGTTACCTACACTGTAACCCTGCTTTGGTTCCCTGCCTGTTACCTACACTGTAACCCTGCTTTGGTTCCCTGCCTGTTACCTACACTGTAACCCTGCTTTGGTTCCCTGCCTGTTACCTACACTGTAACCCTGCTTTGGTTCCCTGCCTGTTACCTACACTGTAACCCTGCTTTGGTTCCCTGCCTGCCTGTTACCTACACTGTAACCCCTGCTTGGTTCCCTGCCTGTTACCTACACTGTAACCCTGCTTTGGTTCCCTGCCAGCCTGTTACCTACACTGTAACCCTGCTTTGGTTCCCTGCCTGTTACCTACACTGTAAACCCTGCTTTGGTTCCCTGCCTGTTACCATACACTGTAACCCTGCTTTGGTTCCCTGCCTGTACCTACACTGTAACCCTGCTTTGGTTCCCCACCTGCCTGTTACCTACACTGTAACCATGCTTTGGTTCCCCTGCCTGTTACCTACACTGTAACCCTGCTTTGGTTCCCTGCCTGTTACCTACACTGTAACCCTGCTTTGGTTCCCTGCCTGTTACCTACACTGTAACCCTGCTTTGGTTCCCTGCCTGCCTGTTACCCACACTGTAACCCTGCTTTGGTTCCCTGCCTGTTACCTACACTGTAACCCTGCTTTGGTTCCCCCCCTGCCTGTTACCTACACTGTAACCCTGCTTTGGTTCCCTGCCTGTTACCTACACTGTAACCCTGCTTTGGTTCCCTGCCTGTTGCCTACACTGTAACCCTGCTTTGGTTCCCCACCTGCCTGTTACCTACACTGTAACCCTGCTTTGGTTCCCTGCCTGTTACCTACACTGTAACCCTGCTTTGGTTCCCTGCCTGTTACCTACACTGTAACCCTGCTTTGGTCTGTTACCTACACTGTAACCCTGCTTTGGTTCCCCACCTGCCTGTTACCTACACTGTAACCCTGCTTTGGTTCCCTGCCTGTTACCTACACTGTAACCCTGCTTTGGTTCCCTGCCTGCCTGTTACCTACACTGTAACCCTGCTTTGGTTCCCAGCCTGTTACCTACACTGTAACCCTGCTTTGGTTCCCTGCCTGTTACCTACACTGTAACCCTGCTTTGGTTCCCTACCTGT
The DNA here is from genome assembly GCA_009764595.1 of Geothlypis trichas. Lineage (NCBI taxonomy): Eukaryota > Metazoa > Chordata > Aves > Passeriformes > Parulidae > Geothlypis > Geothlypis trichas. The sequence goes on along the minus strand of CM019904.1, from coordinate 1,586,912 downwards.
TACCCACACTGTAACCCTGCTTTGGTTCCCTGCCTGCCTGTTACCCACACTGTAACCCTGCTTTGGTTCCCTGCCTGTTACCTACACTGTAACCCTGCTTTGGTTCCCCACCTGCCTGTTACCCACACTGTAACCCTGCTTTGGTTCCCTGCCTGTTACCTACACTGTAACCCTGCTTTGGTTCCCCACCTGCCTGTTACCTACACTGTAACCCTGCTTTGGTTCCCTGCCTGTTACCTACACTGTAACCCTGCTTTGGTTCCCTGCCTGTTACCTACACTGTAACCCTGCTTTGGTTCCCTGCCTGTTGCCTACACTGTAACCCTGCTTTGGTTCCCCACCTGCCTGTTACCTACACTGTAACCCTGCTTTGGTTCCCAGCCTGTTACCTACACTGTAACCCTGCTTTGGTTCCTGCCAGCCTGTTACCTACACTGTAACCCTGCTTTGGTTCCCTGCCAGCCTGTTACCTACACTGTAACCCTGCTTTGGTTCCCTGCCTGTTACCTACACTGTAACCCTGCTTTGGTTCCCCACCTGCCTGTTACCTACACTGTAACCCTGCTTTGGCTCCCTGCCTGTTACCTACACTGTAACCCTGCTTTGGTTCCCTGCCTGTTACCTACACTGTAACCCTGCTTGGGTTCCCTGCCTGTTACCCACACTGTAACCCTGCTTTGGTTCCCTGCCAGCCTGTTACCTACACTGTAACCCTGCTTTGGTTCCCTGCCTGTTACCTACACTGTAACCCTGCTTTGGTTCCCTGCCTGCCTGTTACCTACACTGTAACCCTGCTTTGGTTCCCTGCCTGCCTGTTACCTACACTGTAACCCTGCTTTGGTTCTCCACCTGCCTGTTACCTACACTGTAACCCTGCTTTGGTTCCCCACCTGCCTGTTACCTACACTGTAACCCTGCTTTGGTTCCCTGCCTGTCTGTTACCTACACTGTAACCCTGCTTTGGTTCCCTGCCTGTTACCTACACTGTAACCCTGCTTTGGTTCCCTGCCTGTTACCTACACTGTAACCCTGCTTTGGTCTGTTACCTACACTGTAACCCTGCTTTGGTTCCCCACCTGCCTGTTACCTACACTGTAACCCTGCTTTGGTTCCCTGCCTGTTACCTACACTGTAACCCTGCTTTGGTTCCCTGCCTGTTACCTACACTGTAACCCTGCTTTGGTTCCCTGCCTGTTACCTACACTGTAACCCTGCTTTGGTTCCCTGCCTGCCTGTTACCTACACTGTAACCCTGCTTTGGTTCCCTGCCTGTTACCTACACTGTAACCCTGCTTTGGTTCCCTGCCAGCCTGTTACCTACACTGTAACCCTGCTTTGGCTCCCTGCCTGTTACCTACACTGTAACCCTGCTTTGGTTCCCTGCCTGTTACCTACACTGTAACCCTGCTTTGGTTCCCTGCCTGTTACCTACACTGTAACCCTGCTTTGGTTCCCCACCTGCCTGTTACCTACACTGTAACCCTGCTTTGGTTCCCTGCCTGTTACCTACACTGTAACCCTGCTTTGGTTCCCTGCCTGTTACCTACACTGTAACCCTGCTTTGGTTCCCTGCCTGTTACCTACACTGTAACCCTGCTTTGGTTCCCTGCCTGTTACTACACTGTAACCCTGCTTGGTTCCCTGCTGTTACCTACACTGTAACCCTGCTTTGGTTCCTCACCTGCCTGTTACCTACACTGTAACCCTGCTTTGGTTCCCTGCCTGTTACCTACACTGTAACCCTGCTTTGGTTCCCTGCCTGTTACCTACACTGTAACCCTGCTTTGGTTCCCTGCCTGTTACCTACACTGTAACCCTGCTTTGGTTCCCTGCCTGTTACCTACACTGTAACCCTGCTTTGGTTCCCTGCTGTTACCTACACTGTAACCCTGCTTTGGTTCCTCACCTGCCTGTTACCTACACTGTAACCCTGCTTTGGTTCCCTGCCTGTTACCTACACTGTAACCCTGCTTTGGTTCCCCACCTGCCTGTTACCTACACTGTAACCCTGCTTTGGTTCCCTGCCTGTTACCCACACTGTAACCCTGCTTTGGTTCCCTGCCAGCCTGTTACCTACACTGTAACCCTGCTTTGGTTCCCTGCCTGCCTGTTACCTACACTGTAACCCTGCTTTGGTTCCCCATCTGCCCGTTTTCCATGTGACCTCAGGGATTTGGCAGGATAAAGCATTTCAGCACAGCCAAAGTTACTGGGGACGGATCAGTAAAGGGATTTTTCATTTCTGCAAACAGCGCAGAAAAGAGAGATTTCTCTGAGTTGTTGCACATCAAGCAAAAGGCCCTAGCTCCTTGTTCTAGATAATAACTTTCATCTTCTGGAGGGTGAGCACAAGAGGGAGAAACACACAAAGCAAATTGGTTTCATGATGCCCGAAGGTTTTCCACAGGCTTTGCCTTTCACAAATGTCATTTTGGCTGCCCTGAGGCTTTACCTGACAACTGATGTACACTAAGATAGAGTAGTATCTTCCCTGCTACTTATCATTAGTGTTTAAATATGAATTAATTAGGATAAGGCAGCTTTTTTCCTCCATGTGAGACTTTGGGATGTCATAAACTTCTTGTTTTTCTGGGTGACTGATTTTTGCTTGGCATGGAGATAATGCCCAGAGCTCCAGACACAAAGCTCCAGTCCATGGATGTAAACCTTCATTGGGCTGTGCCATTTGAATGTTTCCTGATCACTCCAGAATATAAATGGTCTGCAGCCATCTCTTTACTCTGTTTTCTCTCCAGCAGAATCCTCATTTCATGAGCAGTGTCCTACCAAACTTGTTTTGTGTCTTCCAGGTCTTCCATAACTGCAAATGTCTTGAGATCAGCAGTTCGTGGACAGGAAACAATTCTGCCACCTTGGGGCAATGTCCAAAAAGTGATGATTGCTCGAGGAATTTCATTTATTACACAGTCATACAAGTCATAGGTGGATTTTTCTATGCCCTGGGAGCCACTCCTTCATTCATGCTGACGTTCAGGTGAGTGCAGCTGGCTGTTGTCCAAAGGCTCTCAAAGCCATGTTTGGTTCCTTGGGGACAAAAGGAGTTTCTTGCTGATCAGTTTGGGAGCTGCAGTGGTGGGACAAGGAGTAATGGGATCAGACTGAGGAGGGAAAGTTTAGGTCAGAGGAAATTCCTCCCTGTGAGGGTGCTGAAAGTTTAGGTCAGAGGAAATTCCTTCCTGTGAGGGTGCTGAGGCCCTGGCCCAGAGCAGCTGTGCCTGCCCCATCCCTGGAAATGTCCAAGGCCAGGTTGGATGGGGCTTGGAGCAGCCTGGGGCAGAGAAAGGTGTCCCTGACCATGATTTTGGAACAAGGCAATTCTTTATCATCCCTTCCCAACCAACCATTTTGTGATTCTCTGGTTCTATAACCAGGTTTTCCAGAACATGTCCTTTTCTTTTTTCTGCTTGGATTTTGAGAGCGCCATGCAGCTGCCAGGATTTCTGGATGTGCAAGGAGCTGGCAGAGGCTGGAGATAAAATTAATTCAAGACCAGCGCCCATTTCTGATGCCTGCAGTGCAGTTCCCCATGAAACAAATGAGCCAGGAGGCTTTGTGCAGTCCTTTGTGTGTCCTTGCACAGAGGAATTCTGACCCTCCTACCTGCAGCTCTTTTGTCTTGGGGCAGTAGGATATTTCCCATTAAATGCTCCATCAAGTGAGGGAAATGCATGCCCAAGAGTGAAGGCAGTTGGAGAGCTCATTGCCAAAAGGTCAGGACAGACTCTGATTATGGCTTTAGAACTTCAAATCCTCAATTATGCATAGGGAATGGAATTGCCAGGAGCTATTTAATGAAAATCTGTCCATTAATTCACCTTCTTCCTACCATTGAACACATGTCACTATAGGACACGAAGGAATACAAGCACACCACTGCTCTCAAGGTGAAGGAAAAAAGGGAAGTTTATTTTTCTGACTTCAATATTTATAGTTTTACAAAAGTGACAAGGGATTGGAGGGTGACAGTGACACCTCTGCAATGACACTGGTTAAACCAACAGCCCATCAACTCTCCTTCTATCAAAGGAATGCAAAACAATGAGTTATTTACAGAAAGTGTGTGGGAAAGTTCTCCACAAAAATGTCAACCTCAGAAGGCTTAGAAAATCTTCAAAAACCAGGGTGACAAACACTCACCTCAGCAGATGAGGGAAGCACTCCTCTTCCAAAGAACTCCAAAGTGCTTCTTCCATCAACAAGGATATTAAATTCAGGTTATTTAGCAGCATTTAACAGGCATGTCCAAGCACTAAATAAACCAGCACTTCTTACTTATCCCTCTTTTTTGCAGGTGTGTCCAGCCAGAACTCAAAGCCCTTGCAGTTGGTCTCTTCACCCTGGTCATGAGGATGCTGGGTAAGGAAACCACGGCAGGCTGCAGCCCCTGGTGCTGCTCTGGGAGCCTGAAACCAGCCCTGGGGAAATACAAACCTGATTTGTGTTGGGACCCAGCACATCCCTCTGCTGTCCTGAGCAGCCCAGACCCTGCCAGGGGCTCAGAGACCCTGGCACAGAGCCCAAAATGCCCCTGTGGGTTTGATTATGGCCCGTGGAGCAAATTACCAACCTTGTATGAAGATCAGTAAGCCACAACAGTTTAAGTAGAATATTAGTGAAGTTATCACAGGGTGGAAAAGTAGATTTTAGGGTTTTTGGTATGGGGGATCAGGAGGCAAGATGGAGGGAACTGGGTGTGTCCAGCCTTTCTCCTTCTTCTTCTTGGCCTCCATCTTCTGCCGTGATGTTGGCACTTGGGGATTGGTTTAGAGCAGAAGCTCACTGTCTAACATAGGTGATGGGTATTGGAAAGTAATTGTAAATATTGTATATCTAGTTTTTGGTATAAAGACATAACACCACCCCGGGGCAGGCAGAGTGCCTGGGACTGTCCTGCTGAGCTGACCTCGGCAGGGCAGGAGAAAAATTTTTATAGATAAGATAAAATAAACAACCTTGAGACCGAGAAATGAAGAGCTCTGACCCCTCCTTTAAGCACCGGGCTGGGAAAACAGACTGTGGAACTTTTCTCGGGGTCACTCTGACAAACCAATGATCTGGAGAGATTTCTAGGAGGATGTCCTTTCCTGCAAAGCCCTGTCCCACTTTCTGCTGTCTCCTTGCAGCTGGGATCCCAGCCCCAGTTTATTTTGGGGCAGCCATCGACAGGACCTGCCTCAAGTGGGGCAGCAGCAGCTGCGGGAAGAGAGGGGCTTGCAGGCTCTACGACTCCAATGCAAACAGGTAAAGAAAATCAGGGAAAAAACCAAAAACACCTCCCTGCTCTACGACTCCAATGCAAACAGGTAAAGAAAATCAGGGCAAAAACCAAAAACACCTCCCTGCTCTACGACTCCAATGCAAACAGGTAAAGAAAATCAGGGAAAAAATCAAAAACACCTCCCTGCTCTACGACTCCAATGCAAACAGGTAAAGAAAATCAGGGCAAAACTCAAAAACACCTCCCTGCTCTACAACTCCAATGCAAACAGGTAAAGAAAATCAGGGCAAAAAACAAAAACACCTCCCTGCTCTATGAGTCCAGTGCAAACAGGTAAAGAAAATCAGGGAAAAATACAAAAACACCTCCCTGCTCTACGACTCCAATGCAAACAGGTAAAGAAAATCAGGGCAAAAATCAAAAACACCTCCCTGCTCTACGACTCCAATGCAAACAGGTAAAGAAAATCAGGGCAAAAACCAGAAACACCTCCCTGCTCTACGACCCCAATCAAACAGGTAAAGAAAATCAGGGCAAAAAACAAAAACACCTCCCTGCTCTACGACTCCAATGCAAACAGGTAAAGAAAATCAGGGCAAAAAACACAAACACCTCCCTGAGGAAATGTGGGGGTGTCCGTGGGCCCCCAGGACCAATGACAATCTGACTGTCTGATGACAATCTGATTGAAATTAAACTGCTGATAAATTTGGGACAATATGAGGTATTCTGAATCCAAGGCTAAACTCTCACGTGCCCGTGAGAAAGCAAAATAGCAGCTGGAGAATTTTGGAGGGAACAAAGAGGTGGAAATTTATTTACTGAAAATTAAATCCTGACATTGTTTATTTGCTTTATGTGGTGAAATGCTGCTGATGTGCTAAATGCTAGAGAGAGAGGGAGGACAAAGCAGATGGGTGAACAGAAATGGGCACAAAAGGAGGCACAGGAGAGATGAGAATCTTGACTCCATGTTTCAGAAGGCTGATTTATATTATATTATATTATATTATATTATATTATATTATATTAATTATATTATATTTAATTTATTACATTTATTATATTACATTTATTATATTACATTTATTATAATTATATTATATTAATATTATATTATATTATATTATATTTATTTATTATATTACATTTATTATATTATATTATATATATTATATTATATTATATTATATTATATTATATTATATTATATTATATTATATTATATTATATTACATTTATATATTACATTTATTATATTACATATATTATATTATATTATATTATATTATATTATATTATATTATATTATATTATATTATATTATATTATATTATATTATATTATATTATATTATATATTAATCTATCATATCATTGTATGCTAAAACTACACTAAAGAATAGAAGAAAGGACACATCAGAAGGCTTGAAAAGAATGAAAATAAAAAACCTGTGACAGACCCAGAGCCTCCAATGTGGACCATGGTTGGTCATCAAGTGGAAACGATCCACCTGAGACCAAAGATGCTTTACCTGTTGGGAAAGCATCTCCAGACCACGTTGCACAAGATATTTATTGTTTAGATTTTTATGGTCCTTAATATTCCACAAGATAATCATTGTTTACATTTCTTTCCTGAGCTTCTCAGGAGAAAAATCCTAGCAAAGGGATTTCCATAAAATAATTTAGTGACATGGAAAGGCGTGCTCTGCTCTCTTACTGAAGGGTGTGATCCAAAATCATGGTCACATATTAACTCTGGGCTCAGCTTAAAACCAGTGCAGAATTCCTGAAATTGAAAAATCCCGAGATCAAATGTCAAGCTCCCAATTTTTAGTCAGTTTTTATGTTGTACAAAAGAAATTTAATATCCACGGCAGAGATTTCTGGAATGAATTTTCTCTTTTGAATATACTTATATTAAAAATATAAAATTTATATTTTATTATTTTATTTTTAAAATGTATGCATTATTTTATTTATTTTATTTTATATATATATATATATATAATTTTATTTAAAATTTTTAATATATTTATACTAAAAATACACAATAATATAATACTTATATTAAAAATATAAAATGTATATTTTATTATTTTATTTTTAAAATTTATGTATTATTTTATTTATTTATTTTATTTATATATATATAAATTTTATTTAAAATCTTTAATATATTTATACTAAAAATACACAATAATATAATATTTATATTAAAAGTATATATTCTCTACTTTTATATAATACTATAGTATATACTTTATATATAATACTTTATTATATACTTTTATATATACTTTTAATATAGTACTATATTTTTAATATACTTATATTTTAATATACTTATATTAAATATAATATAATTATGTTTATTATAATTATAATAAATATAATTATATTTTTAAATATACTTATATTAAAAATACCTCAGACTTTAGGACTTTAAAGAGGGAACTTACCCAAATTTACATTACTTGCAGGTAGTTTGTTCACACCGGCAATAAAGTTAACTCTTTTTATTTTTATTCCAATAGACCACTCTGGTGGTGATCTTAATGTATTTCTAACCCGAAAGAGTCTAAAGCCTTAAAATGATCCGAAAATCTTCCACCCCAAAAAAAGGGAAGATGATGGAAGTTTCACTTTGAAATTACCTTCATAAGCAAAAAGAATATTCTCAGTTCTTTAAGAGAAGTTTTTGTGAGTAAAAATGAAAAATGTCCAGTTTTTGGTATCATTCACAAACAATGAGTTTTAATGTCTTCCCCTAAGCTTTTCTCTTTTTTCTTTTTTTTCTTCCTTTTTTTTATTTGTATATATGAGAAGCCTTAAAATCCAATAAATTGATTTTCCTTAGTTTTTCTGAAAAATTCAACAACTGCCCTAATTTCCTGTGCTCTGTCCCACAGGTATGTCTACCTTGGTTTGGGAGCACTTTTAAGAGGTCCTTCCTTTTTGGTTGCAATAATTTTTTATACCTTGATAAAGAAGCACTTTCAGAATAAGAACTGCAGGCCTGTCGAGAATGGACAGGAAGATGCTGCTGCGAATAAAGGAGACAATTGCAAGATCAAAGAACGTCTGCCAGGCTCTCCTGATGCAGAGAATGAATCCTCTATTTAGAAAGAAATTTAGACCTGAGAATCAGGTCAACTTCTTTTAGAAACACCATTCAAAATGCTGTGAGCAACTAAAGAATAAATGTGTACAGAGAGCATAACTAATAAATAATAAATATGTACAGAGAGCATAACTAACAGCAGAACTGCAAACAACAATAAACACTAACAAACAAGAATGAAAGTGCCTGATGTGTGCTGATTACCATAATAACAGAATTATATGTCTAAGCACTAAATAAAAAGAATGAGTTACACAACCTGAACCAAATTCTCATCAGACAAAGGAAAACCTCCTTGGCAGTTCTGACAGAGCCAGTCTGGGGTTTTTTTGTGGGACCAAAGAACTGCCAGGACATCAAATTGCCAAAGGCTCACCGAAAGTGATCCTGACCCCTCCATGCAGGGGACTGGCACAGCAGAGATGAGCTCCAGGCTAGGAAAAGCCTTGACTCCATCAAATTCAACCAAAATTCACCGTAAGCCAAAGCATTTAAGCCGAACACCTCACCTAATTGAGTCATTGCACCTGGTTTTCATCTCAAAATTGGCAAAAGCAATATTTTTTCAATAAGCATTTGGTCTTGCCTCAGCTGAAAATGTTACACCTGCTTAAAAATACACTCACGTTTTCATAAAGATAATGTTTTTTTTTAAATAAAGTCTTCTAGTAGTGGAATTTTATTCAAAAATGCATTTTTTAAAACATTTTTAAGAGACTCTGAAGCCTCGTGGCTGGGTTGCGATGCCCGCAGTGTCCGCCAGAGGGCGCCCGAACGCCAGCGTTGCTCCCGTTGCCATGGCAATTATCGATGTTTCATTATCAGCTCTGGTTTTCCCGGGAAAAATTCATCAGCAGCCTGAACAAACACCCATCCCTGTTCCCACACCCCTTAAAATTCCCTTGGCTCATACACCTGAGCTCATGTACTCAAAGCTGCCTCTGTGTTTGTTGGTTTGCCTTCGCTGTGCTCGCCTCACTTAGAGCTTGACAACTTGTTATGACTTTAAATAAAAAGAGGAGCACTTGAGAGCATTTCACAACAGGAAGGTTGACACTTTAAAACAGATGCTCAAGACTCAGTGGGATATGGTTAATAGACATATTAGATATAAAATATATCTATATATGCTGAGCAGAATGCTGAATAGTTCTGAAATGTGTTGTCTGTCATGACAGTCACTTAGCAGCGACTGCAGCAGCTGAAGTGAGAAAAATGGGACTTTTTTCCAAATAAAGTGATATTTACTGAAGGTACAGATTCTCCATCCATCAGAACTGGAGAAGTTCTTTATTCTTCTTTATCCTGGGGAAAATGAGGCTCAGGGGAACCTGTGGCTCTCTGCAGCTCCCTGGCAGAAGAACCTGGTTCTTCTCAGGTTATCAGCAAGAGGGGAGAGGAAATGGCCTCAAGCTGGGCCAGGGCAGGTCCAGCTTGGCTTCAGGAATATTTTCCTGACTGAAATGCTCGGAATAGAGCGCCCAGAGAAGTGGTGGAGTCACCACTCCAGAAGAAACACACCAAAGGTGACAGGCTGCAAACTGCAAAATAAATTTACATTGTTCAGTGCTTGCACAATGGGCAGGAGACAAACACAGGAGAAGAAGAAAAGTCTTTTCCCATCTTGCTACTTTCCTAAAGCAGTAGAAGGAATTATTTTTGTCTTTTTTATGATTACTCAGAAAAATAACTATGTGGAATCTTTCCCACTTTTTAAGAAGTACTTGATGTCCAAAATCAGTACAGAAATACTTTTTAGCAAAGCACGCTTTGCTTAAGATGTTTCCCTATTTTTTTGGGGTTTTTGTAGTATCTCCTCTTCAAGACAAAGCTGGAACACATTAAAAAATAAATAAAATAAAGAAGTGTTTTTCCAAGTCTGTGTGCAGAGTTTTATGTCTGAACCAATGCAATACATGAGAAAGGCTCATTCTTTTTTCACGTGGTGCATACCACCCCATGGATGCTGCTGTAGAGTTATTCTGGAGTAGAATCTACAGGCAATAAAATATATCAGAGACACAAAGACAGAAAAATCTGTCAGTTTTGTTGTGGTGACAAGGACCTCTGCTGATGCAAATCCACCAGGTGTGAATAATTTCACATTGCTCAAACTGGGAGGTGTCATCTAAAGCCGTGTGAAATGTTATCACTATTCTTTTTTTGAATTTCAGAATTTATCAAGTGATTTTTTTGGCAAAATACCCATCTGACAAGCATTATATCATCTATATCTATATATCAATATATTTATATATATATATCTATTTAGCACTAGATCTATCTATATAATCTACTTTATATCTATAAATCCATATATCTAGATATCTAGATATAGATAGATAGATATAGATATAGATATAGATATAGATAGAGATAGAGATAGAGATATATATCAGATATATCAGATATATCAGATATAGATATAGATATAGATTATATATATATATATATATATATATATATATATCAGATATAGATAGATTAGATATAGGTATAGATATATAGATAGATATATAGAGATATATAGAGATATATATAGATATATATAGATATATAGATATAGATTTTATAGATGATATCTCCATGTGCAGCAGAACAGCAGAACTGACTTTACTTTCAAACAAACAAATGCATTTTCCTTTCTAATAAAACTCTTGGGATTTGAAAGAAAACATGAATTTAATGCATCATTGTGAAAGATGAAAATAAAAGGGGCAGCCTGGAGTTGTGTGCAGGCCCACCCTGAGTGGGATTGGGGTCACAGCCTGCCCAGGATGGGTGCTGTGCTCAAATCCCTGCAAGGAGAAATTCCTACACGCTGTCAGATCCCTCAAATCCTTCAAAATGTCAAATTGTTTGCTGCATTCACCTGAAATCCAAGCAGTTATCAATTATTTTTAAAAGATACCTGCAGTAAGAGCACTGATTTGTTTTCTGGGTGCTCCTTGTTGTGGGTGCTTTCTGGAATTTCCTACTTACAGTCTTTAAAAATGTCAAATTATTTGCTGCATTCACCCTAAATCCAAGCAGTTATCAATTATTTTTAAAAGATTCCTGCAGTAAGGGCACTGATTTATTTTCTTGGTGCTCCTTGTGGGTGCTTTCTGGAATTCCTTACTTACAGTCTTTAAAAATGTCAAATTGTTTGCTGCTTTCACCTGAAATCCCAGCAGTTATCAATTATTTTTAAAAGATTCCTGCAGTAAGAACACTGATTTGTTTTCTGGGTGCTCCTTGTGCATGCTTTCTGGAATTTCCTACTTACAGTCTTTCAAAATGTCAAATTATTTGCTGCTTTCACCTGAAATCCAAGCAGTTATCAATTATTTTTAAAAGATTCCAGCAGTAAGAACACTGATTCATTTTCTGGGTGCTCCTTGTGGGTGCTTTCTGGAATTTCCTACTTACAGTCTTTCAAAATGTCAAATTATTTGCTGCTTTCACCTGAAATCCAAGCAGTTATCAATTATTTTTAAAAGATTCCTGCAGTAAGAACACTGATTTGTTTTCTTGGTGCTCCTTCTTGTGCTTGCTTTCTGGAATTCCTTCTCACACTAAGTAGCTGCAAGTATTTACTTGCAAAAGCTCCTTAGTTTCCAATTATTCACACTATTCTTTTTTTTTTTCTTTCCCCTTCTTGAAAACAGATTTTTGAAGGAGAATTCAATAGCTGACTCACTTCTGAATCATCATTAATTTCAGCCCACCAGTCTTTTTTTAATCCTCATTTTAACACACAGGATTTGAAGTTGTTTGTTGTTTTCCCTGACTTGAGGAATGCATTGATTTGGTTAAAAAGGAGCATTTGGAGAGCAAGAAATGCTTTTGCCATGCAGGTCTCAGAAATGCCTCATTCCTGCCCTGTTTGACAAATCCTCCAGGGATGCAGGAATTCCACAGCCACTTCTTAAGGTCACCCAAGCATTAGTGGGGCTGGAAAAGCTGATTTTGGGTCAGTTTTTATCTCTGTATTAATGACACTGATGGGATGTACTTTGAACTTGCAAAAAATGTCAATATTGGCATTTAAAGAAACAGCAGGGAATTTATTGAACAGACTCCTGTTGATCCTGAAAAGGTTACAGGAATTCAACAGCCACTTCCTAAGGTCACCCAAGCATCAGTGGGGCTGGAAAAGCTGATTTTGGGTCAGGTTTTTATCTTTATATTAATGACACTGATGGGATGCACTTTGAACTTGCAAAAAATGTCAATATTGGCATGGAAAGAAGCAGCAGGGAATTTATTGATCAAACAGGCTCCTGTTGATCCTGAAAAGGATGCAGGAATTCCACAGCCATTTCTTAAGGTCACCCAAGCATCAGTGGGGCTGGAAAAGCTGATTTTGGGTCAGTTTTTATCTTTTTATTAATGACACTCATGGGATGCACTTTGAACTTGCAAAAAACGTCAATATTGGCATTTAAAGAAATAGCAGGGAATTTATTGAACAAACAGACTCCTGTTGATCCTCAAAAGGATGCAGGAATTCCACAGCCACTTCTTAAGGTCACCCAAGCATTAGTGGGGCTGGAAAAGCTGATTTTGGGTCAGGTTTTTAATCTCTATATTAATGACACTGATGGGATGCACTTTGAACTTGCAAAAAATGTCAATATTGGCATTTAAAGAAACAGCAGGGAATTTATTGATCAGGCTCCTGTTGATCCTGAGAAGGTTTGGGAGGAATGAACATTTCAACAAATTTGGAACTGCAGAGAACTGGCCTGGCAGCACGTCCTGAAGGGGGTATGGGTGGGCCAAAAATCAAAATTAAATGTGTCACATCAATATATTCCCTAAATTACTCTAAAAAGAGATGGAAGGGTGAAAAATGTTATCAAAACAGAGCACACGTGGGCAGGTTCTGCTGTCATCAGCTCTCAGGGGTTGTTTTGAACCCAAATTAAGAAAAAGAAATGGAAATACAAGGAATAAAACTGATTACAGCAACGAAACTAAATCAGCCCAAAGTTTGATATTAACAATAAAATCTGCAAATTATCCAGCAATAAGAAAACAGTTATATGTGCATATAACAATTATAAAAGATATAAAAAAGATAAAAAATATAAATATTATATATATAAGTTATATAATATTATAACAACGTATTTATATGTACCATAATGTATACCATTCAATATTATAACAATATAGCATTATATAAAAACCTAAAACATGTAAAGTTACATAAACAACTATATGTATATATAAAAATTATAAATTGTAACAATCATAACAATACGGAAACATTTTCATATACACAATTTACAATATATAATATTATAACACAAAAATATAAAATGTAACAACCATAACAATATAGAAACATTTTTATATACAAAATTTACAATGTATAACACAAAATTATAAAATGTAACAATCACAACAATATAGAAATTATAAAATTATTATATACATTATAAAATGTAATGATCATAACAATACAGAAACATTTTTGTAAACAAAATTTACAATATAAAACACAAAATTATAAAATGTAATGATCATAACAATATAGAAACATTTTTATATACACAATTTACAATATAAAACACAAAATTATAAAATGTAACAATCACAACAACATAGAAACATTTTTATATACACAATTTACAATATATATTATTATAACACAAAATTATAAAATGCAACAATCAAAACAATATAGAAACATTTTGGAAAACAAAATTTACAATATATAATATTATAACACAAACCCGTAAAATGTAACGATCACAACAATATAGAAACATTTTGGAAAACAAAATTTACAATATATAACAAAGAGTTATAAAATGTAACAATGATAACAATATAGAAACATTTTTGTATACACAATTTACAATATATAAGAGTATAACACAAAATTATAAAATGTAACGATCACAACATAGAAACATTTTTATATACACAATTAAAAATATAAAACACAAAATTACAAAATGTTACAATCATAACACTATAAAAACATTTTTTTACATACAATTTACAATATACAAAACAAAATAATGAAATGTAACAATCACAACATAGAAACATTTTTATATACACAATTTACAATATATATTATTATATTACAAAGTTATAAAATGTAACAATCACAAAAATACAGAAACATTTTTATATACACAATTTACAATATATAATATTATAACACAAAAATAAAAAATGTAACAATGATAACAATATAGAAACATTTTTGTAAACAAAATTTACAATATATAATATTATAACACAAAAATAAAAAATGTAACAATGATAACAATATAGAAACATTTTTGTAAACAAAATTTACAATATATAATATTATAACACAAAAATAAAAAATGTAACAATGATAACAATATAGAAACATTTTTGTAAACAAAATTTACAATATATAATATTAGAACGCAAAATTATAAAGTATATAATTGTTATTATAAAGTACAATTGTTATTATAAATTATAAAGTATAATTGTTATTATAAAGTATATAATTGTTATATTATAAAAAATTATAATGAATATTTTAAACTAAATTAACTTGACATTTCTAAAGTGTAACAATCATAACAATACAGAAACATTTTTGTACACACAATTTATATTATAATATAACACAGTATTTATATATAGTAATTTATAATATACATTATAACAATATATATATCTATTAAAATATAAAAATATATAAAATATATAACAATTATACATTAGATAAACTTCTATATTTTCCATAAGCAATTATATGTATATATAACAATTCTAAAACATACAACTATTATGATGTAAAAATATTTATATATAATTTATAGGCTATATTATACCAAAATATTTATGTATAAAATAAAATATATAATATTACAACAATATATCAATATATAAAAATATAAGATCATATAAATTTTTACCAATTATATATTACATAAACATTTGTATTTTATATAAGCAATCAAATGTATATATGACAATCAGCAAATATACCAATTATAACAATATAGAAATATTATATATATAATTTATAACATATAACAATAAAATTATTTATTCATATATAATGATTTATAATATACAATATTTTAAGAATATATAAATATGTAACGATATTGTAATATATAAAATATATAACAATTATATGTAAGATAAACATTTATATTTTAGGTAAAAAATTAGATGCATACATAAAAATTAAAAAACTAAAAACCATTAAACCAATATATGAACATTTTTATATAATTTATATACAATTATAACAAAATATTTATCTATAATAATTTATAACATATAATATCATAATAATATGAAAATAAATAAAAATACATAAAATATATGCCAATTATATATAACGAAAATATTTATATGTTACATAAGCAATTATATATATATAAAAAAATTACAAAACATATAACAATTACCAGTAAAACCATATATATAATTTCTAATGTATAATTTACGACAAAATATTTCAATAGAGTTATAATATATGATATTATAAAATGTATATAAAATTATATGTTTAATATTATATAGAAATTATATCTAAATATTTAAAATAATTTATATTATATATGTTATAAAAATAATATAAATATTTTATAAAAGAAATGTTATACATATAAAATATATATTATATAATCCAAAATACAATATAATATATGGAAAAAATACAATACCAATCTATTTTTATATATTATGACACAATTATTATGTTGATAAAATATATTAAAATATATTATAAAGATATTATTATGTAGATTTTTATTAAATTATATATGTCATAAATAGTAATTTCATATGAAGCTAAGTATACAATATATTATATATAATATATTATTATAATTATTATAAATAATTAAACAGGTATAATTTATGCATAATATATATTATAAAATATTAAGTTAATAATTTAAATTATTGACACAATATTAATGTTAATAAAATACATTCTTATACATTATAAAAATATTGAAATATCCATTACTACTAAATTATATATAAATAATATATATTTATATAAACATATATTATATAATATATATATATATAAATAAAAATAAAGTAATTTCATCTGAAGCTAAGTGTACAATATATTATTTATAATACATTATTATATAATTTATAAATAATTAAGCAGGTATAATTTATTCATATTAGCAGGTTTATTTTATGCATTATATATATTATGGAATATTTAAGAAGTTATTTAATAAAAAAGAATTCATAATTATTATTTATCCAAAAGTTAATAATAATTAATGATTCATTAATTATTAATTATTTTTATTAATAGAAATAATTATCACTTAAAAATTAATAAATATTATTATTAAATTATAATTATTAATTAATATTTTATGCATTATATATATTATGGAATATTTAAGAAGTTATTTAATAAAAAAGAATTCATAATTATTATTTATCCAAAAGTTAATAATAATTAATGATTCATTAATTATTAATTATTTTTATTAATAGAAATAATTATCACTTAGAAATTAATAAATACTATTATTAAATTATAATTAATAATTATTATTTTAAAAAATTGTTAAGAATTTTTATTAAGTTAAACTCTTAATAGTGTTTTTCAGACTTCTGAGTATTTAAAATTTTCAGACTTCTGAATTTGAAATTCAAAATCGGTTTTTTATTCATATTAATTTTTAATATCATTATTTTTATTCGTAATTTTATCTTATAATCGTTCTTTTATTTACATTATTTAATCGATATTTCATTTATCATATTATGATAATGATAGACTGAAGTTATATTTGGTAAAATATTTTACATATGAAATGCTTTAGATATTAATGAATTATATGATAGGAATGAATCATTAATAATTAATTATGTTTTATGAAGAAAATTTCAAACACTAGCTAATTAATAATTAATAAAGTATATATATAATTAATCAATATGTAGAGTCAATTATATATATAGCTATTTATAGTTAATTAATAATTAATAAACTATATTATATGAAGAAAATTCAATATTAATCTATTATTATATATTATGATCTATTAATATGTTAATAAAATATATTAAAATATATTAAAAAAATATTATTATATCCATTACTAATAAATTATTAATTAATAATTGTTATTTATTCAATAGTTGATTATTTATTAATTATAATAAAATAATATTTATTAATATAATTCATTAATTAAAAAATAATGATTTCATCTATTAATATTATAAGATTTAATTTTTATAGTTTTTATTATAAAAAATTATAATTAATATTGTAAAATAAATAAACTTTAACATTTTTAAGAATTATTCATTAGAATTAGTTAGGTCATTATTATTAATGAGCCAATTATTAATATTAAATTTTACCTATTAATTCTTTGCAAAATTAATTTGTAATTATAAATTGTTATATTATAAAAAATTATAATGAATATTTTAAACTAAATTAACTTGACATTTCTAAAGAAATATATATTACAAAAATTAATTTGGTAATTAATTATTAATGAGAAAGTATTATTTTTAAATTTTAACTCTAATTCTTTAAATAATTCCTGTCTAATTAATAACATTTTAATGAAATATTTTTAATAATTAAGTAATTAATTATTAATGAGCCGTTTACTTATTATTTAATTATACATAATAATTCTTTAAGAAATTCTTGTCTAATTCATAATTGTTATTATAATAAAAAATAATAATTATTATTTTTAAATTAATTCACTTTACATTTTTAAAGAAATATATATTATTTATTAATTAGGTATTAATTAATAATGAGTAAATAATTATTATTAAATTTTACCGAATAATTCTTTAAAAAATTCTTGTGAGATAACTATTTGTTATAATTTTAAACAATTAATAATAATTTTTAAAAATAAATGTATTTTAGTATTTTTAAAGAAATATATATTTTTAATTAATTTGGTAATTAATTATTAATGAGCCATTAATTATTTTTCATTATATCGATTATTCTTTAAATAATACTTGTGCAAATAATAATTGTTTTTATTGTAAAAAATTTAAAATTAATATTTTTAATAAATTAACTTTAACATCTTTAAAGAAATATATTTTAAAGAAATATATATTATTTTTTAATTAGGTAATTAATTATTAATAAGCCATTAATTATTATTTATCTTACATATTAATTCTTTAATAATTCTTGTGAAATTAATAAGTGTTATTATTTTTAAAATAATAATCAATATTTTAAAAAAATTATTTTACCATTTTTAACATTTTTAAAGAAATATATATTTATTTATTAATTAGGTAATAAATTATTAATGAGCCATTAATTATTAAATATTTAAATCGGGAAATTCTTTAAATAATTCTTTAAGAATTATACTTTGTTTTTATTATTAAAAATTATTGTTACTATTTCATAATAAATTAACTTAAACAATCATAAATATATAATATAATATATAATTTATTATTCAGGTAATTAATTATTATTGGACAATTAATTATTAATTATTTTACCTTTAAATTCGTCAAATACTTCTTGTGTAATGAATAATTGTTAAAAGCCCAAAAAAATAATAATTAATATTTTAAAATAAATTAATTTTAACATTTCTTAGAAATGCATAAAATTTATTAATTAGGTAATAATTAATAATGAGAAATTAATTATTTTTTAATTATACTTTTTAGTTCTGTAAATAATTCTTCTGTAATTAAAAATTGGTGTGATTATAATTATAAAAATTTATAAATATTATTTTTTTAAAAAACTTTATCATTTTAAAAGAAATATATATTATTTATTAATTAGGAAATAAATTACTAATGAGCCACAAATTATTAATTAATTTTACCTATAAATTATTTTCATAATTCCTGTGTAATTAATAATTGTCAATATTCTTAAAATTTAATACTATTATTAAAAAAAATTTTTTAAACATTTTTTATGAAATATACATAATGTATTAATTAGGTATTAATTATTAATGACCCATTATATAATTATATTATTATACCTATTATTTTCTTAAATAATTTTTGTCGTATTAATAATTTGTATTTTTAAAAAAATTTAAAAATTTTTTTAAATATATTAACTTTATATTTTTAAAGAAATATATATTATTATTATTAGTTAATTAATTATTAATGAGACGTTCATTATTATGTAATTTTGCCTTTTAATTCTTTTAATAATTCTTGTGAAATCAAAAACTCTTATTATTTTATAATTATAATAATTATTATTTTTAAAAAAAAATTATTTTACAATTTGTAAAGAAATATTTATTTTGTTTATTACTTAGGTAATTAATTATTAATGAGCCACTAATTATTTATTTATTTTTCCATATTCTTTAAATAATTCTTGAGTAATTAATAATTGTTATTATAATAAAAAAATTATAAATGATATTTTATATTAATTAAATTTAACATTTTAAAAGAAATATATAATATTTAAAAATAAGGTAATTAATTAATAATGAGCCAATAATTACTATTTAATTTTACTTTCTAGTTGTTAAAATATTTCTTGTAAATTAATTAATTGGAAATATTTTAAAAACTCAATAATAATAATATTTTTAAATAAATTTCTTTTACATTTTTTTAGAAATGTATTTAAAATTTATTATTGAGGTAATTAATTATTAATGAGGCATTAATTATTATTTAATTAATTTTAAAGAATAAACAATTCGTTAAAAAATTCTTGTGAAATTATTGGTATTATTTTAAAAACTTAATAATAAATATTTTAAAGTAAATTCATTTTACCATTTTTAAGGATTATATATTTTTTATTAATTAAGTAATTAATAATTAATGAGCCATAAATTAATATTTATTTACACCTCTATATTCTTTAAATAACGGTGAAGTAATTAATAATCGTTATTATTATAAAAAATTTATAATTAATATTTTATAATAAGGTAACTTTCACATTTTGAAAGAAATAGGTGTTATTTATTAATTTAGTTATTAATTAATAATGAGCCATTTTATTCTTTTTTAGTTAAAAATATGAATTCTTTAAATAATTTTTATATAACAATAATTAATTTTATTATAAAATATAATAATTATTATTTTAAAATAAATTACTTTAATATTTCTAAAGAAATATATATAATATATTATTTCGGTAATTAATTATTTATGAGCCATTAATTGGTATTTTTTTTACCTATTAATTCTTTAAAAAATTCTTTTGAAAATAAAAATTGTTAATATTTTACAAAATTAATAATTATTTTTTTTATAATTAAATATTAATGAGCCATTATTATATTCTGTAATTTTTCTTTCTAATTGTTTAAATATTTCTTGTGTAATTATTAATTTTAAATCTGATAAAAAATTAAAAATAATAATAATTTAAAATAGCGGTTTTTTACATTTTTTTTTTGAAACATATAAAATATATTATTTAGGTAATTAATATTAATGAGGCATTAATTATTTTTATTATACCTTACAATTCTTTAAAAAATTCTTGTTAAATTATTGTTATTTTTTTAAAAAATTAATAATTAATATTTTATAGTAAATTCATTTTACTTTATTTTACTTTTAAAGATTATATATTTTTTTATTAATTAGGTAATTAAATATTAATGAGCCATTATTATATTATGTAATTTTTCTTTCTAATTGTTTAAATATTTCCTGAGTAATTAATAATTTTTAATCTGATAAAAAATTAAAAATAATAATATTTTATAATAGGGGTTTTTTACATTTTTTTTGAAACACATAAAATATATTATTTAGGTAATTAATATTAATGAGGCATTAATTATTTTTATTATACTTAACAATTCTTTAAAAAATTCTTGTTAAATTATTGTTAATATTTTAAAAAATTAATAATTAATATTTTAAAGTAAATTTATTTTACTTTATTTTACTTTTTAAAGATTATATATTTTTTTTATTAATTAGGTAATTAATTATTAATGAGCCATAAATTAAAATTTATTTATACCTCTATATTTTTTAAATAACTCTAAAGTCAATTATAATTGTTATTATTAGAAAAAGTTTATAATTAATATTTTCTAAAAAGTTAACTTTCAAATTTTTAAATAAATATGTATTTAATTATTAGGTAATTAATTATTAATGAGCCATTATTTATTATTTAATTTTACCTTCTGATTATTTAAACAATTCTTGTGTAATATTAATTGTTTATATTATAAAAAATTATTAATTAATATTTTAAAATACTTTTTCTTTACATTTTTTAGAAATACAAAAAATTTATTAATTAGTTAATTAATTATTAATGAGGCATTAATTATTATTTAATTACACCTAATTATTCTTTAAATAATTCATGTCTCATTAATAATTTTTATTGTTATAAAAAATTTATAATTATTATTTAATAATAAATTATTTTACATTTTTAAAGAAATATTTATTTTTTATAATAAGTAATTAATTATTAATGAGCAATTAAATATTATTTATTTTACCTATTGATTCTTTAACTAATTCTTGTGAAAATCATAATTGGTATTATTAAAAAAAATAATTATTATTTTAAAATAAATTCATTTTACCATTTTGAAAAAATTATATATTTTATTTATTAATTAGGTAATAAATATTAATGAGCCATAATTAATATTTTATTATACCTTTTATGTCTTTAAATTATTCCTGTGTAATTATTAATAGTTATTATTATATAAAATAATAAATTATATTTTAAAATAAATTTATTTTAATGTTTTTTACGAATATATAAAATTTAATTATTAGGTAATTAACTATTAATGAGGCATTAATTATTTTCTAATTATACCTATTAATTCTTTAAATAATTCTAGTGTATTTATTATTGTATGATTATGAAAATTTATAGTAATATTTTATAATACATTAACTTTAATATTTATAAAAAAATAAATATTTATTAATTAGGTAATTAATTATTAATGAGCCATAATTTTTATTTATTTTAACTATTATTTCTTTTAATAATTCTTGTGAAATTAATAATTGTTATTATTATAAAAAAAATAAATAATCTTTTAAAATTCATTAATTTTAACATTTTTAAAGAAATATAAATTTAATTTTAATTAGGTAATTAATTATTAATTAGCCATTCATTATTGTCTTTTTCTACTTTTTACTTTTTTAAATAATTCTTGTGTAATTAATGATTGTAAATATTTTAAAAAATTTAATTAAATATTTTAAAATAAATTTGTTTTAACATTCTTTTAGAAATATATTTAATATATTTATTAGATAATTAATTATTAATGAGGCAATAATTATTATTTTATTATGCCTATTAATTCTTTAAATAATTATTGTGCAATTATTAATTGGTAATAATATGAAAAATTTATAATTACTATTTCATAATAAATTAACTTTAACATTTTACAAGAAATCGATATTTATTAATTAGGTAATTAATTATTAATGAGCCGTAATTATTTTTTTTACCTATTAAGTCTTCAAATAATTCTTTTGAAATTATTAATTGTAATATTATAAAAAAATTTTTAATAAATGTTTTAAACAGAATTATTTTTAGATTTTAAAAGAAATATTTTTTTTATAATTTAGGTAATTAATTATTAATGAGCCTTTAATTATTATTTAATTATAGCTATTATATCTTTATAAAATTCTTGTCTTATATATAATTGTTATTATTTAAAAACATTTATAATTATTTTTTATAATAAATTAATTTTACCATTTTTAATGAAATAAATATTTTTAATTATTAGGTAATTAATTATTAATGAGCCATTAATTTTTTTTGTTTATACCTATTTATTCTTTAAGTAATTCTTATCTCATTAATAATTGCTATTATTAAAAAACATTTATAATTATTATTTTTAATAAGATAACTTCAACATTTTTAAAGCATAAGCTATTATTTATTAATTATGTAATTAATTATTAATGAGACATTATTATAATTTAATATACCTTTTAATTCTTTAAATAATTCTTGTCTCATTTATAATTTTTATTTTTTAAAAAAATTTATAATTAATATTTTATAATAAATTAACTTTATATTTGAAAAGAAATATATATTATTTATTAATTAGGTAATTAATTATTAATGAGCCACAAATATTATTTAATTATACCTTTTAATTTTTAAATTTTTTATTGTGTAGTTGATAATTGTTATTATTATAAAAATTAATAATTAATATTTCAAATTAATTTTTTAAACATTTTTGGAAATATATATACATGATTAATTAGGTGATTAATTATTAATGAAGTAATAATTATTATTTAATTATACCTAATGATTCTTTAAATATTAGTTGTTTAATTATTAATTTCTTGTGATTAAAATAATTTATACTTAATATTTTATAATAAAATTACTTTAACATTTTTAAATAAATATTTATTATTTAAATAATTGGTAATTAATTATTATTCAGCAATTAATAATTTTTTTATTTTTCCTATTAAGGCTTTAAATAATGCGTTTGTAATTAACAATGGTTATTATTGCAAAAAAATTATTAATTATTATTTTAAAGTAAACTAATTTTACCATTTTTAGAAAAATACAAATTTTTTATTAATTAGGTAATTAATTATTAATGAGGAATTAATTTTTTTTAATTATACCTAATAATTCTTTAAACAATTCTAGTGTAATCATTAATTGTAATGGTTTTAAAAATTTAGAATTAATATTTTATAATAAATTAAATTTAACCTTTCTAAAACAATGTATATTTTTTATGAATTAGGTAGTTAATATTAATGAGCCATAATTATTTTTTAATTTTACCTATTTATTCTTTTAATAATTCTAGTGAAATTAATAATTTTTATTATTACAAAAATTTAATTAATAAATATATTTAGAAAATAATTTATTTTACATTTTAAAAGAAATATAGATTTTATTTTTAATTAGGTAATTAATTATTAATGAGCCATTCATTATTATTTAATTATACTTTTTAATTCTGTAAATAATTCTTGTGTAATTAATAATTGTTATCATTATAAAAAATTAAAATAAATGATTTTAAATGAATTTATTTTAACAATTTTTAGAAATATATATAATTTATTAATTTTGTAATTCATTATTAATGAGGAATTAATTATTTATAATTATGTCTTTTAATTTTAAATTAATTATTGTGTAATTAATTATTGATATTATTATGAAAAATTTTTAATTGATATTTTATAATAAAATAACTTTAGCATTTGTCAAGAAATATATATTATTTATTAATTAGGTAATTAATTATTCATGAGCCATTAATTAGTATTTTTTTTACCTGTTAAGTATTTAAATAATTTTTTGAAATTGTTAATTGTTAATATTATTAAAAATTATAATAAATATTTTAAAACAAAATTATTTTAAGATTTTTAAAGAAATTTATATTTTTTATATTTTAGGTAATTAATTATTCATGAGCCATGAATTAATATTTAATTATAGCTATTATATCTTCAAATAATTCTTGTCTATTTAACAATTGTTATTATTATAAAATTTCCTAATTATTATTTTATAATAAATTAACTTTAACATTTATTAAGAAATATTTATTATTTATTCATTAGGTAATTAATAATAATGAGCCATTAATTTTTTTAAACTTTACCCTTAATTCTTTAAATAATTCTTGTAAAAATAATAATTGTTAATATTAAAAAATTTATTCATTTGTATTTCAAAATACAATAATTTTCTTATTTTCGAGTCTTAGTAGTTTTTCAGAGTTCTGCATAGTAATGATTTTAAATTCAAAATCCTTTAAAATAATTGTAATTATATTTTTAATTAAAAATCATTTTTATAGAATTTCTTTTCCCAGAAAAGCTCGTTTTTCAAACGTTACTTTGCATTTCACAATTCTGCCAAATATAATATCATGTTTAAAATATAATAAGGATGATTTACAGATGATATTAATATTATAGAAATTTTATAATAATTATTAAGGTAATTAATAATTATTTTTTTTATAGTTAATTAATTCTTATCTATTAATAATTAATATTTATTAGAATCATTAATTAATATTTATTTATTATTTAATTTTATGAAAATATTTTATCAAATATAATTATCATAATTATTTAAAATTTTTTTATTATTAAATATGTAAATGTTGTAATAAAATTTTAATTATTATTTAAATTGTTTTTATTTTTTTAATAAATATAATTATTTTGATTAAATAATGATAATATTAAATTTACAATTATTATAAAAATAATTAAATTTATTATTTAATCTTTTATTATTTAATTAAACGTATTTTTAATTTAATAATTGTAATTATTATATTTTAAGTATTAGATTACATGTTATAAATATAGTTATAACAATTATATTGTGCTAATATGTATTATTGTATGATTATCGTAATAATAATATATGAGAAATGAAATTTTATTTTGTATATTATTGTATCATTAATGTATTGAAAATTAATTTTTTAATAATAAGTATAACATACATTATATATATGTTAGAAGTATATATTGTATAATAATTTCAATAACATTTAGACTGTTTAAATATATATAATATTTGTAGTAACTTATTATACATCTCTATAATATATGTATCATAATTTTATAATATAATATCGAAATTTACTTCTAATAATTAGAAATATAGAATAACTATTACAGATTAGTATTATATTTTTTATCGTTATATATTTTATTTTTATTTATTTTTATTTTTTTATTATGATCCATATGCAATATGTTTTATATATCATTTTATCTATATAATCAAATATAATTTATGTCTAGTTTAATATTCTATTTGGCCATTATGACCTTGTGATTCACACCTTGTGAAGAATAAAATTGTATATAATAATCTTTTTATTTGGTATATTTAGGAGATGGTTTGTGACCTGTTGCTTTAAGAAAAATATTGAAGCCATCAATACAGGAAAATAAAATAAAATGGATTATAAAATAAAATGGATTATAAAATAAATACATTATTTTATATAATAATCTATTTATGGGATATATTTAGCAGATGGTTTGTGACCTGTTGCCTTAAGAAAATTGTTGAAGCCATCAATACAGGAAAATAAAATAAAATAGATTATAAAATATATAGATTATTTTATATATGTGTTATGTTTAGGAGATGGGTTGTGACCTGTTGCTTTAAGAAAATTGTTGAAGCCATCAATACAGCAAAATAAAATAAAATAGGTTATAAAATAAATATATTATTTTATATAATAATCTATTTATGGGTTATGTTTAGGAGATGGTTTGTGACCTGTTGCTTTAATAAAAATGTTGAAGCCATCAATACAGGAAAATAAAATAATATAGAGTATAAAAGAGTATATATATATAGAGTATATAAAGAGTATATATATAGAGTATATATATTTTATATAGTTTTTATATATTTTTATATATATATATCTAAACGTTATATATATATAACATTTATTCTGCAACAACTGGTACTTTATTCCCAATTTATTTTAGTGCCAGGATAGACAGCAGTTGTTGACAATGGGGACACAAAAGCCACAGGATGTTTGTGGTTTTGTAGTTTTTATGGGGTACATGATCCTAATGCATACAGAAAACTGTGGGTTTAGGGATGCTGGGGCTTTTTCTTTTTTTCTTTTTTATTTTTTTGAGAAATATCTAAAAAACACCACAAATCCAGGCAGTCATAGGTCATTGTGTCTGCTCAATTGTGTATTTAAAAGCAAAGAAATGCCAGAGGACTGAGCTGCCTCCTACAGAAAACTGTGGGTTTAGGGATGCTGGGTTTTTTTTTCTTTTTTTCTTTTTTATTTTCTTGAGAAACAGCTAAAAAACACCACAAAACCAGGCAGTCATAGGTCACTGTGTCTGCTCAATTGTGATTTAAAAGCAAAGAAATGCCAGAGAACTGAGCTGCCTCCTGCCCTGTGCAGTTATTCTGCAGTTATTCAGTTTTTATATTGAAAATGCCATGAAAGAGCTTTTGGATATCCTCAAGGAAGAGCTGGCTAAACACGAGGCTCGTGCCCTTCAATCTCCCACAGTCTGATGAGAACTCGCTGCCTTTTTGATTTGTTTATTTTCATTTCACTGCACTCACCATCATTTCTATATCATGATCCCTAAACTGTGAGTTTGTTGTCTGTGTTTGAAAGCAGAGCTGTAAATTTGCCTCCAAAAGGCTTTCTGGGTTAACAATTTCTCTTATGAACTTGGAAAAGAGCAGGATTTTCTTCTTTCCTGGAGGGTTTCCCAGTGATGGGGCTCAGACACAGGACCAAGATGCCAGTGCTGATCCCAGAGTGGATAATGTGATTTTGTAGGGTACATGATCCTAATGCATACAGAAAACTGTGGGTTTAGGGATGCTGGGTGGTTTTTTTCTTTTTTTCTTTTTTATTTTCTTGAGAAACAGCTAAAAAACACCACAAAACCAGGTAGTCATAGGTCATTGTGTCTGCTCAATTGTGTATTTAAAAGCAAATATGAAATGCCAGAGAACTGAGCTGCCTCCTGCCTTGTGCAGTTATTCTGCAGTTATTCAATTTTTATATTGAAAATGCCATGGAAGAGCTTTTTGATATCCTCAAGGAAGAGCTGGCTAAACACGAGGCTCGTGCCCTTAAATCTCCCACAGTCTGATGAAAACTCGCTGCCTTTTTTGTTTATTTTCATTTCACTGCACTCACCATCATTTCCATATCATGATCCCTAAACTGTGAGTTTGTAGTCTGTATTTGAAAGCAGAGCTGTAAATTTACCTCCAAAATGGCTTTCTGGGTTAACAATTTCTCCTATGAACTTGGAAAAGAGCAGGATTTTCTTCTTTCCTGGAGGGTTTCCCAGTGATGGGGCTCAGACACAGGACCAAGATGCCAGTGTTGATCCCAGAGTCAATAATGTGATTTTGTAGGGTACATGATCCTGATGCGTACAGAAAACTGTGAGTTTAGGGATGCTGGGGTTTTTTCTTTTTTTAATTTTTTATTTTCTTGAGAAGCAGCTAAAAAACACCACAAAACCAGGTAGCCATAGGTCACTGTGTCTGCTCAATTGTGTATTTAAAAGCAAAGAAATGCCAGAGGACTGAGCTGCCTCCTGCCTTGTGCAGTTATTCTGCAGTTATTCAATATTATATTGAAAATGCCATGAAAGAGCTTTTGGATATCCTCAAGGAAGAGCTGGCTAAACACGAGGCTCGTGCCCTTAAATCTCCCACAGTCTGATGAAAACTCGCTGCCTTTTTTATTTGTTTATTTTCATTTCACTGCACTCACCATCATTTCTATATCATGATCCCTGAACTGTGAGTTTGTAGTCTGTATTTGAAAGCAGAGCTGTAAATTTGCCTCCAAAATGGCTTTCTGGGTTAACAATTTCTCCTATGAACTTGGAAAAGAGCAGGATTTTCTTCTTTCCTGGAGGGTTTCCCAGTGATGGGGCTCAGACACAGGACCAAGATGCCAGTGTTGATCCCAGAGTCAATAATGTGATTTTATAGGGTACATGGTCCTAATGCATACAGAAAACTGTGGGTTTAGGGATGCTGGGGTTTTTTTTTTTTCTTTTTTTCTTTTTTTTTTAATTATTTTCTTGAGAAGCAGCTAAAAAACATCACAAAACCAGGCAGTCATAGGTCACTGTGTCTGCTCAATTGTGTATTTAAAAGCAAAGAAATGCCAGAGAACTGAGCTGCCTCCTGTCTTTACTTCTTCTCTGGGGTGAGAAGCAAGCAGACAAAACACTTTTGCAGAAACCCCACTTGGTTGATCACCTATTTAATTTTTTCTTGTTCTGTACTAGCTGGTTGTTGAAGTACAAGCTGTTCCCTTGATGAAACTTCTTCCTTCTGTTCACAGGACAGTGCTAGATTTGCACTCAAAAAGCAGAATATGTTGGAAACACAGCCTTGGATTTGTCAGAATTCTGAGTGAGAGGCTCATTTAAACTTCCTACCTGTGGCAGGGCTTGTGCTACTGTCAATTCAGGACTGTTATGAGGAATGATCTTAATTCTTATTTGTTTGAAAAACCTCCCTTTACTAAGTTTCATCTGGGGTAAATATCTGGGCATGAATCATCAGATCTGACCACAATTTCATTTCCAGTCTGACATCAATTATCAAAGCACCTTTGATAAAACATTACCTCCTGGCAAAATCAAGATGCTCCCATCAAAAAACACCCTATAATATAAAAAACAGCCCCAGTGTACAGAAATAAATACCCAAACAACAGAAAGAAAAGGGAAATGATGTCAGCATGAGTCACCTGACTGTGTCTGGCGTGGATCAGGATGTTTCTAGAGCTGCCAGGGCATTTATTCTATGTTAAAATTCTCTTTACAGAAGGAGAATGACACACCATTGTTTTCTCTGTGTACAGTTCCTGAGGTTTCTGGAACTTGGATTTTTCTTTAATAATTTCCAGGCCTTGATGCACTACTGATATCTTCTGTATTAGAGAAATTTATAATCAGAGTTTATAATCAGTTTATAATCAGAGCTGTGAGTGTAAAAAACAATGCCTACATGTGCTGCTCGTTGTCCTTAAGCAATAAAATGCATTCAAATCCATCCCCAAAATCCAGGATGTGAGGAGCCTCCTTTCAGTGAGTATCCAACCCTTTTCCCATCCCATCTGGGGCAGATGGCAGAAAAAAGGTCAGAAAATCATTTAATAGAGAGAATCCCTCTCTCTACCCCACTGATCTGCTTCTTTCTCAGCTGAAGTGTGGTAGATTTTCTTTATGTGCATTGTCTCTATTCCATATCCTAAGCAAGTTTAAAATTAGAAAGAAATTTTGCTTCCTAGATTTAGGTTTCTGCACAGGATTGCAGGAAGAAGAAAATAAAGCAAAATTGTCAGCATCACCACAAAATGTGTGTGGAGATGGAGACAAAATCCACAGTGATCTTCCTAAGTAGGTTTGATCCTACTGCACAGGTACTACCTGAGAGCTGTCAACAAAAAAATCACACTAATAATATTTATACAGATTTCTTTCCTCTTTAATAACTGTTGGGATCAACCTTTAATAAAGCTTTTATCTAGACAAGGCTGCCTGTGGAAAGCTGTGAATTTTCAAGTATTCAGAATTGTGAATTTTCAATTATTCAGAATTGTGAATTTTCAATTATTCAGAATTGTGAATTTTCAAGTATTCAGTACTGTGAATTTTCAAGTATTCAGAACTGTGAATTTTCAAGTATTCAGAATTGTGAATTTTCAAGTATTCAGTACTGTGAATTTTCAAGTATTCAGAACTGAGAATTTTCGAGTATTCAGTGTTTCGAGGTTTACTGAAGGCTCCTTAAACAAGGAAGGAAATTTTTATGTATGTGGTACAAATACAGTGGTCCTTTGGATAAAAATGCCCTCCCTTCCACCACACAAACACCAAAAAAACCCCAAATCACACAAACTTGAACACCTATCACTTTATTGCTTCACTTCAGAGTAATCTTTCTCAAACCCATTGCTGAGATGTGCTGCAAAAATGAAGACACCCCTTTGTTCCTTTGCTCTCCACTTTGACTGTTGAACACACTTTGCTTCAAAACTTCATTTGCAAACTTCATTTTTTCTCCACTTTGTTTTTCAAGGCAAACCCCAGAGCTGCAGTGCAGTTTGAGTTCTGAGGGTGCTCAGTGGCAGCCCTGGGGTCTCACCTGGCCATGGCTGGAACAACGAGCTCAGCTCATGAAAAGCCACCAGAGAAACCCAAGTGAAACTGGATTGTCCATGGAGATCTGCAGGACTGAATACAGAGCAAGAGGACTTGAAAATAAAGTCACTGGAAAATGTCAAAGCAGCTTATTGTGGATTTCCTCTTCTTAATTTTACAATCATCATCAAATTTATTACAAAATTGCAAAGTTTTGGCTTGTCCTACTGTTGGTCTAGAAGGGACTGAGAGCCAGAGGATGGGAGAGCTCCCCAAAATTTTGAACATCTTTTCCCCTTATTGTTGTCTGAGATGAGGAAAGGAAGAAGATAGGGTAAAGCAAATAAAAAGCCAATGTTCAAAGACACTTTTTGAACTCCCAAAATGTAAACTAGTTGTTGAAGTCTGTCATTAGACCCCTTGTGAGCTCAGAAAAACAGGAGCACAGGCAAAGTTACAAAAGATTTGGTTTTTTTTTTTACATATAAGTTTCCTCGCTCTCCTCTGAGGTTCTTGAACCAGGAAGAATTTCTCTCTTGTGGGCAGTTTCTGGTTCTTTGCTGGTTGATTTTTCTGCATTTTTAACATCTGCCATCTCTTTGCCATCTGGTTTGAAGCGTTTGATGATTAAAACACAGAGCACTATGTACAAGAGACAGCAGCCTGCCCTCAGTCCTGCAACGAGCCCAAGGTACACATTCCTAGGGGGAAAAAAGGAACAAAATGCATTTATATTAATAAAACTTCCCAATTCTCTATGGAACCAAATAGGATATAAAGAGCACTTTGACAAAACCATCTATTCTCAGCCAGGTATTGCTTCACATTTGAAAATAAGAAATAACAGGCAGAAAGGAAATGACCTTGTGATATTTAGCCCCAGACAGGCTCTGAGCAGGTCTCAGACTCACAGCAGAAATGTCTGGGGTGTGCTGCCATCCTGCAGGCTCTGTTCAGGGCTGACAAAAGGGGAGCTGCACCTGCTGGGCCTTTGTGCCTCTTGTCCCTGTCCTGCCACAGCTCTCAGCCATTCCTGTCCTCCCTCCAAGGGCAGTTTGTGAGATTTCTTGTACAATAGGAAGGAAATAAATGAGGGGTGAGGGAGAGAATCTGCAGAGCTGCACACACTCCACAGCTTTTCAGCACCCCACAAAGCCAGAGTGTCACAGAGTCCCTCAGTGCATTTATTTCCACAGCTTTTCAGCACCCCACAAAGCCAGAGTGTCACAGAGTCCCTCAAGTGCATTTATTTCCACAGTTTTTCAGCACCCCACAAAGCTAAAGTGTCACAGAGTCCCTCAGTGCATTTATTTCCACAGTCTTTCAGCACCCCACAAAGCCAAAGTGTCACAGAGTCCCTCAGTGCATTTATTTCCACAGTTTGTCAGCACCCCACAAAGCCAGTGTGTCACAGAGTCCCTCAAGTGCATTTATTTCCACAGTTTTTCAGCACCCCACAAAGCCAGAGTGTCACAGAGCTCCTCAGTGCATTTGTTTCCACAGTTTTTCAGCACCCCACAAAGCCAGAGTGTCACAGAGCCCCTCAGTGCATTTATTTCCACAGTTTTTCAGCACCCCACAAAGCCAGAGTGTCACAGAGTCCCTCAAGTGCATTTATTTCCACAGCTTTTCAGCACCCCACAAAGCCAGAGTGTCACAGAGTCCCTCAGTGCATTTATTTCATTATTCAGCACAGACCACAACCAAAGACCAAATTCCACTGACTTCAGGCAGTGCCCTGCAATTTTAGATGTCAGACTGAATAAAAATGATTTGGTTTCTTTACCTATTAAGGTCTAGTAAGGAAGAGTGGTGCTGTCATGAGGAAAGCCCACCCTGGCCCCTGCTGCCCAAAGCCCAGAGAGCATTACCTGAACTCTTTGGTGTCGTACACTCTGCAGGACCCTGATCCCCCACAGCTCTTTGTCCCCCACTTCAAGCAGGTCTCATCTATCAAGGCACCAAAATAAATAGGGGCTGGGAGTCCTCCTGCAAAGAAAATTCTCATTACATGATCTCAGAAATGGAGATCTCATCATTGAACAGCATGTGAAGAAATGAGGAGGTCAATCTCAAGGTTTTTGAATTATGCCTGCATAGAATGGGACTAAACATCCAGTTCCAGCTTTGAGATGACAAGATTTACTAAAGTAAAAGTACTTAAAGAGAGTTGAAACAATTGACTTAAAACAATAGATTAATAATATCCAGCAAGGGAAAAATACCATTTAATGGCATTGTTATTAGAAGTTTAACTTCCTTTGTTTAAAGAAATAATATAACCAACATTTCTTTTGCAAACCCTGCTGTAGAATTACCTGCCATGACATATGAATATTTCTGCATATTGATTTATATATTCAGGTCTTACCATTAAAAGATGATTAGTGCAGTGTGAAGGGATGAAATTAAGCACTTGCTCCACAGAAACTTGGTAATAAGTGTGTTATTTATGTAGTACTGAAAGAATTTGTTTTAGATGGACAGTAATGTTTTAATACCATCAGTATTAATGGTATTATTTAATACCATCAGTATCAATTATTATTATTAGGGAGATTGTGCAATTTTCTGAAATAACTGTCCTATAAAAGCAGAAGATTGATTCTCTCCAAAATATGGAGATTGGAAAGAGATCCACATGACCACTTGGGCTTTCCTGCCAGGAAGAGATTTCAAAATCAGCAAAGATGAGGCAAGGTTTGTTTGAGGCAGGGCAGATTATGTATCTGAATCATTAAATGATTATTTATTGCAGATAAACTCAAGAAACAAAATAACAGGTGAAGTACATGGGAGCTTTAAGGGAATAATGTCAGCAAAAGGGAGGATGGGTGTTGGGCTATGCAGACTGATCAAGCTCAGGTACTCGTGTCCACAATTGAAAAAAGAGAAACTCAAAAGCAAAATGAAATTTCCTGCCTTTGCCCCACCTATTTTCAGTGTAGAGAAAAAATCTGAAGAGATTATCATAATATGCAAATGCATAAGAATAATATGTAAATACCAAGTAATCATCATATGTAAATAGCAGGAAATGTGAAGTAAGCTCCTCCAAACATTTTGAAATGTATAGTCTGCTTCAAAGAACAATTTTGGAAAATTTCTTCTGTTTTTCTCTGGAGCAAAGGCACCGCAATGGCTACTCTGGTCTACCTCTTTGGTTTCTTTGACTACCCACTTGAAAACCACACAGAAATTCAATCTTACCTAGTACTCTACCACCCAAAGCTTCTATCCCAACAGCAAAGGATTTCAGGTCTGGTGAAACAGATCTGGAAAGGAAACAAAAACAGTGTTGAGGAGCAGAGAAATGGATTTCCAGCCATGCTGAGAACACCTGCCCATGCCCCACTGCAGCAGTGCTGTGGCTTACCCAGCACAGCCCCCTGGAACCTGACTGAAAACACCCACCAAGTTAAAATCCAGATGTAGAGTCTCCTTCCACAGAACAACACCCACTGAAATAAATGCAAGAATCTACAGAAACTCATCTTGGACCCAAGGAAAACAGGTTGTGGTCTCTCCTTGGAGATGATGCACAGGGATGTGAAAGTGAAGCCACCAAAAGAAGGCAGTTCAGGCCCATCAGTTAAACTCAAGGCTTTGTGGGGGCTGCACTGTGCAGTGATGAGCAGAGGGAACAAGGGTGGGCAGTCCTCGCTGATTTAACCACCTCTGCCTCCAGCATTTTACAGAGAGACAGCACATGTGAGTGACCTGGCTGTAAAACACCTCGTTCCTACCTCCAGCATTTTACAGAGAGACAGCAAATGGGAGTGACCTGGCTGTAAAACACCTCATTCCTACCTCCAGCATTTTACAGAGAGACAGCACATGTGAGTGACCTGGCTGTAAAACACCTCCTTCCTACCTCCAGCATTTTATAGAGAGACAGCACATGTGAGTGACCTGGCTGTAAAACACCTCATTCCTACCTCCAGCATTTTACAGAGAGACAGCACATGTGAGTGACCTGGCTGTAAAACACCTTGCTCCTACCTCCAGCATTTTATAGAGAGACAGCACATGTGAGTGACCTGGCTGTAAAACACCTTGCTCCTACCTCCAGCATTTTACAGAGAGACAGCACATGTGAGTGACCTGGCTGTAAAACACCTCCTTCCTACCTCCAGCATTTTACAGAGAGACAGCACATGTGAGTGACCTGGCTGTAAAACACCTCCTTCCTACCTCCAGCATTTTATAGAGAGACAGCAAATGTGAGTGACCTGGCTGTAAAACACCTCATTCCTACCTCAGCATTTTATAGAGAGACAGCAAATGTGAGTGACCTGGCTGTAAAACACCTCGTTCCACCAGTGGAGAGCAGCCTGTGTCCATCAGGGGAGCTGGAGAATGGTCAGAACCCAGAGGGGAGCACTGGGCTGGCACAGGGCAGGAGGGAGCCTGGCTGTGCCCAGCCTGCCCTGCACGGCAGTCTGTACACCTGTAGGGTGTCTCTTCAGCATCACCACCAGAGGCTTCTCAGCACAAAAATTAGGGCTCTGAAATCCGGCCAGCAGTTTTTATCCACACCTGTCCATAACCCAGGTGTGCACTGCACTTAGAAATACTGCAGGAAACCAGCAGCTTAGCCAAGTTATTTAGTCATGTACAGTGACCATTGTGATTCACCCATGAGCAGGAAGATAAAGACAATTCCACGTGGCAGGCACAAAATATTGTCTTTTCTTCTGAATGTGAAATGCTTGCCAACTGAAGGAATGAAAATTAAAAACCAATATTCCTGCTATAACTCTGCTTCTGTCAGGTGACCAAAAAAATGGGAGTATCAGACTTCTCCCAACACTGAAGATATTGTGAGGCCTCAAGGCTTAACAAAGGTACCTGGTTTTCTCTGAATAATGTGAACAACACTGGCTATGGCATCTTATTTCAAGTCCAATGCTCTGGGAAAAACATCCCTATCACTGGAAATTGAAACCCAGCATTCAGGATCAGCAAAATGCCTTCCCTTTCATCACCAAAGTATCCACTCAGCATTAAATTTCTGGACAGATATTTTGCTTTGCCTCTGAAAAGAGTTGGATTTCACAGCACAGGTAAATAAATCCTCAGGGGCACAATTTGATCCACATGCCATTCCTCACAGCAGGAATGAAATAGCATTTTATACAAAGAATAGCATTTTCTGTTTCTCTTTCCCCAAGCTTTATGGTCAAGGTAAGGTAAAGTATTTCACCTAAACATAATCATGTACGTAGGAGTGCCTCCTAAGGCTAAAATAAATGCACATGCAGTCTGTAATGCTAAAAAATAGGGAAAGGCTTTGGCACAGCTTTCTCTTTGGCATTGTCCCAAAACTGCAGAGGAATTGCCAAGCCCGGGCCCTTGTCCTTCCACACAGCTGCAGTTGTGAAACACCTGAAAGGAGAAGGTGAGAAGAAGAATTTATTTATTCAGAATTCAGCATCAATAAACAACTATTTAATTAGCTAGATTTTTCACTCCCCACACCAGCCAGGCTGTTGCTGATGCTGAGAAATCCTCTGTAATCATCTCTGCAGACTGATGGCCAGGCCACTGATATGCTCCAGCCTCTCTGAGCTGCTCCAGAGACACAAAGCAGCTGGAGCTCCAGTTTCAGCCATGCCTCTGCTGGAACACAAGGGGCTCTGTGTGGGTTTAAAGTGGGTCAAAGCTAAAAAAATCAGATGGGAACTGCTATCCAACCATCCTGCTCAGGTATCCCATGAAGAAGAGGTGTAATGACAAAAACAAGAAAAAATAGAGGTGTGGACCAAATATGCATCAGGCACATAGGTCACTATGTGCTTAAACAGAATTTGGGTTGATAATGGGCTTTGAAGTCAGCAGGACACGTGGGTTTGGAGGCAAATTTTCCTGAAGTGAAGCCAGAATATTAATGGGATGTTTAAATACAAGCCTGATAATGCTGCTTCTCTTTTTCAGTATTGTCAGTGAAGACAATTCTGCTTCTGCCAGAAGATACAAGCATTTGCACACTCTTCTGCAAACATGATATTTTTAACAGTCTTGCTCAGGCAGGATTATTTAAATTCCAATAAATGGCTCTGTTGCTGATAAAAAAAAATCTTCCTTATATCTAATCTAAAGCTGCTTTTTTCCAACTTAAAACCACTGCTCCTTGTCCTGTTGCAGAGTCATCTATCCCCTGGATATTTACCATATTTTTCCCTGTCCCAGATGAGGATTTGCACCCAGCAAAGCAGGCTGTCATGTACGTGATGCCATTGTCCCCACACACAGGGTCCCACTGGTCCAGCTTGCAGCTGCACTCAGCATTGCAGCTGGCCACGTGGATGTGCTTGCTGGAGGAGAGGTGCTTCATTCTGGAGGACAACAGGAGGAAATTAAAATAATTATTTGGTGGAATTTTATAGCAAAAAAAATTTAAAATGTGTATTTTTTATATATATTTTTTTTTTTAAATATATATATTTATTTATTTATATATATATATATATAATATATATATTATATATATATTAGGCAGTATATTATAATATATATTAGGGAGTATATTTTTATATATATATATATATATATATATATATATATATATACATATATATATATATATATATATATATATATATATTTTTTTTTAGGGAGTAGACAGGAAAAACATGAAGAAAGTGAATTAATCAAAATGAACAGATATCTGCACTGTGATGTTGTCATTTGGCCACTAAGGAGATTTCAGCTAAAGCAAAGTTCTCTTGGGATTTTTCACCAAGCAATAACATTTCTATGGATTGCCACTGAAAAGACATGGAAATTAAAAGGCTGGCTGGGAATGTGTGGTATTAATTTTGCATTTGAAAGCTCACCCCAAGAAAAAGAAAATCATACCTAGAATTTCTTTTTACAGAGACATGGCCCAAGATGAAACCATCCTTTCCTCAGCAGTAGGATATCCTACCATATCCAGGTGATAGAGGTAGGGTGTAAAAGTAAAAAATAAAAGTACATAAAACCAAAAGAGCAATTGATATTTGTTCACTGGCTCCAGGTCACTGCATCAGGACACTCTGAGCAGGGCTCACTTTGCAGAAAGTGTTTGGAGCCCACAAATCATCCTGGCTGTGAGGTCAAATGTCAGGTAAAAATGTTCAAAATTTGCCTTTTCTTCCTCCTTCTCCCTTCCCTCAGCCCAAAGCTCACATCATGTGGGCTACATTCCCCTGAGTCTCTTGGGAGGGAAGATAAGAGAGGGAATGAGCCCTCATTAGGCTGCTGCTTCTCTTCAAAAAATAAATTGGTAAATAGGTAAAAAACTAAATGTGTCACTCAACCAGAAACAATCCTGGCATGTGCCAAACTCTCCAGACTCACTTCTCATGGAGAAACTCTAAATGCTCTTTTTTTTATATATATATTCTCTCAAGCTGCTGATGCTTATTTTTAATTCACTCTGTGGCATCAGATGTTGCACTCAACCAGTTTATAAAATCTATAAAAATATACAGATCATATATCTATAGCATATTTATTTCTTTTCATATATAATGTAAACAATAAACAAGTTCTACTTAATCATATTAGTCAATTATACAAGAGTCCTACATTACTCACAACACCTTAAATTGAAGCTTTGAAACAGAAGAAATTTAATTTTATCTAAATAAAAAAAAATATAAAACACCTGAACTGTAACCAATAACAAATGCTAAGAAATGGAAACAAAAAAACCAAAAAACCCCAAAAAACACCAATCAAAAAGTATATACTTATTAGTCTATAAAATCTATAAAAATATGTATAATATAGAGAGGAAACAAAAAAAATTAAAATACATGTACTTAATAGTTTATAAAATCT
The DNA here is from genome assembly GCA_009764595.1 of Geothlypis trichas. Lineage (NCBI taxonomy): Eukaryota > Metazoa > Chordata > Aves > Passeriformes > Parulidae > Geothlypis > Geothlypis trichas. The sequence goes on along the minus strand of CM019904.1, from coordinate 1,548,049 downwards.
ATAAATATATATATATTGCAAACAATCAACAACTTCTACTTAATCATATTATTCAGCTATATAGAGTCCTACATTTCCCACAATACCTTAAATTACAACTTCGAAAGAGAATACAGAAATTCAATTTGTCTGTAACATTTTTTTTAGCAATTTGCCAGAATATATAGGTATGTTGTCAGAAACAGAAAAATTAGGGAAAAGAAAATTTAGGAAAAAGAAAATTTAGAAAAAAAAGAGAAATATCCAGTTTAAACAAATTCGGAAAATAAAATTTATATATAATATAAATATATATACTATTCTAGTATATATATTCTAGTATATATATTAGTATATACTATAGATATTCTAGTATATATATTCTAGTATACATATTAGTATTAGTATATACTATATATAGAGCATATACTATTCTAGTATATATATAGAGAGTATATACTATTCTAGTGTATATATATATTTATAGAGTATATACTATTCTAGTATACATAGAGTATATACTATTCTAGTATATATATAGAGAGAATATACTATTCTAGTATATATATAGAGAGAGTATATACTATTCTAGTATATATATATATAGAGAGTATATACTATTCTAGTATATATATATAGAGTATATACTATTCTAGTATACATATATATAGAGTATATACTATTCTAGTATATATATATATATATAGAGTATATACTATTCTAGTATATATATATATAGAGTATATACTATTCTAGTATATATATATATATATATAGAGTATATACTATTCTAGTATATATATATATAGTATATACTATTCTAGTGTATATATATATATATATAGTATATACTATTCTAGTGTATATATATATATATATATATATATATATATATATATATATATACAAATATAATTTATATATACTATATTCCCCACCCCAGCTTTAGGCATGACTTGAAGCTGCCAATCCTGTCTCAAACCCGTGGATTATTTTCTGTGCATGCCTCCCAGAGCAGCAGCTGTGCCAGCTGTCCCTGGCACCCGGGCTGAGGGTACCCACCCGGAGTAGGGCGCGGTCAGCCCCGCCACCTGCAGCCCCTCGCAGCCACAGGTGAAGTACAGCAGGTTCACCAGGTACGCCACCAGGAAGGTGATGCAGGCAAACTTGGCCATCTCAGTTATGTGAAGCTTGAATTTCTTGATCAGGAAACCTCCTAGAAACATGCCCAGGATTGTGACAGGTAGGAGTATCACACCTGCAAAGGGGCAGGAAAAATAGGTTAACTGGTCTCCCTTGCATTGGCTCTTTTAGAATGCATTTCTAAAATAAATAGGGATATTTTATTCTATTTCTAGAATGGATATTTCTATTTCTAGGCATCTAGAAGAAATAGGCATCAGATACCTATTTTTGGGCTGATTCTTTGAGGTTCTAAGATTTATATTACCTTCTAGTAATATAAATATTCTAGTATATATATTCTAGTATATATATTAGTATTAGTATATACTATATATATACTATATACTATTCTAGTTTATATATTCTAGTATATATATTCTAGTATATACATTAGTATTAGTATACACTATATATTTAGTATATACTATTCTAGTATATATATTCTAGTATATATATTCTAATATATATATTAGTATTAGTATATACTATATATAGTATATTATATTCTAGTATATATATTCTAGTATATATATTAGTATTAGTATATACTATATATCTAGTATATACTATTCTAGTATATATATTCTAGCATATATATTCTAGTACATATATTAGTATTAGTATATACTATATCTATAGTATATACTATTCTAGTATATATATTCTAGTATATGTATTCTAGTATATATATTAGTATTGGTATATATTATATATATAGTATATACTATTCTAGTACATTTATTCTAGTATATATATTCTAGTATATAAATTCTAGTATATATATTAGTATTAGTATACACTATATATAGCATATACTATTCTAGTATATATATTCTAGTATATACATTAGTATTAGTATATACTATATATATATAGTATATACTATTCTAGTATATATATTCTAGTATAAATATTCTAGTAATATATAATTTCACACCCCGATTTTCTTTTGCAAATCATATTATGACTTTAGAAAGCTCAGCATTCATTTTTACTGTATTGTTGTTTGTATGTAGATATAACAAAACCTGTACAGGTGCCTGTAAGGAACTGGAGTAAATGATAATGTCTTATAAAATAAAACAGAAAACTTTATAAAAGCTACAAAAAAGTTTATGTCTCTGAAATGGAACATAAAAGGAAGTTACATCTGTTTCTGCACTGGATTCCATTCTGACCTGAGAGTGAATAATGAGATTATTTGCATTTAGATTTAATCTGTTCAGTATTTCACAACCACCAGCCCTCACTTGCTAAACAGAGAGGTTTGACAAGGAGTTACTGGCAGGGGTTTGCCTTTCTCTGGTTTTACTGGTGATTGGTTTTCTTGGTCATTTCTGCAAAATTTTCTCAGCATTCAGGAAAAAAAAGATAGGTAAAACAAAGTTCTCCCCACATTTGTAGCTGAATAAGGTATTGTGTCTTCAGATTAAAGTAATTCAATATCAGTTCTGCAATGACCTGGTTTTCCTTTCAGATTATGAGGCCACATCAATCACTGTAAGATTAATATAATTTCAGCATTCTTTTTTTGTAGAACACTATTAAGCACTTATTTCTGAAGGAACTGGCAAATAGAAAAACAGCTTTGAAATTAATGAAGCGACTCAAACTTTTATGTTTTGGTTTCCTTATTGCTTATAAAACTTGGATTTGTAATCAAAAGGAAAGAAGATTTATACCAATATGTTACTGTGAAAAGAAAAAAAAATCACACATTTCATTAAACATGTTAAAATTTCTTTTCTGTTAGTTGCAGCTGATGTCTGATGTGTGGTTTTTACTCATGAAAACAGACACAGACAAATCTCACTATGAAAAAACCTTCCACCCACTTTTGATAATCCTCTAGCTCAGTGAACTAGGAGCACTAGGAAAATTAACACTAAAATTAACATCCATTTCCAAAATACAGCAAGAAAATTAGGAAACCACTACACGCTTTCTTTTTAACCAAAAAAAGTTCACCCAAACTCCTTCTAAAACAGAAGGCAAGATAATAAATAAAAGCTTCCTTTTTGACACTGGAATTTGGAAAGAAGTCAGGTACCTACCAATTAGGAAGATGGCTTTGGCCACTGACACATTAAACTGCTGCTCCATGAACTTTGTCTCATAGGTTATTATCCCAACTAGGGAATTGTACTGCAGAATGGTGAGGAAGATGAACACGGCAAAAATTGGATTTCCAAACAGCTTCCTGAGTGCTGGCAAGAAATCTGCAATGGAGAGGAAATACTGCACACCCTGCTGAACACAGAGAGGACTTGTTTTGGCATCCTTTAGATAGTGAAATTAACTGGGATTTAATTGCTGCCTGCATTGCAGGTTATAATTCTGTGCTTATCACAGCACCTGATTGCTCAGGTGAGAGTTCTCACTGACAACACGTGCCTGATGTGAAAGGAGGAGCAGCACAGAGGATGCTGAGCTGGGAATCAGGGTCCTGGATTATTTTATTTCATTATTTTGTGTGTGGCACAGGGCTCCTCACTCACAGCACAGCTCCTCAGTGCCTGCACAGAGCATCAACACCCTCCACCAGGAGGAAAATGTGGTGCTCAAAGCAGGAGCCCTCACCAACCACACAAGGACCCCACAAGAGGGTGATGTGTAGAAAACAGAAGCACCTGGCTCCCAAAAAAGGCTGGAATCATTTCTGGGACCCTTGGTTAGAATATTAAAATCCATTAAAATAAAGTGAACATCAACTCCTGCATTTAGACTGTAGTCTGGCTCTTGGCACAGATGCCTAAAACACATCTGCTGTAGGTGTGCACATATATACAAACAAAACCCTGGCTCTAATAATAAAAATATAAAAATAAAAGAAATGGATGGTTGGATCTGGTGGTTCTGATATGAGATGAATTCAGCATCCCTGAGCTCAAACACAGGAGCCACAAATCCAGGGAGTCTCCAACATCTAACACAGCCATAATGAGCTCTATGTTTCCTTCCCAAACATTTCCCTCAGTGAAACACAAGCCTGCCCCATGGATTGCTCATCAGTGAGGGATGGGATGTTTTCCCCACTCTCTCTTCATAACCATGGGACTGTAGCTGTCACACATCACCTCACAACTGCCAACTGAGCATCTCTGGTGCTCAGAGAACAGCACAGGTTTTTCCCAGCTGTCTGACATCAGGACAGGACTGAAACTCGCCTTTAACATGTAATTACAATGGCACAAAATAAAGATATTTTTGTCAATAGTTTGCACTGCAGAAACCTGCACTTGCTGAAGGTTGTGTGAGTCCATGCTCAGCTCACAATGAATCCATGAGACAGAATTCATATGCAAGTATTTGGGCAATAATATTTCACCTTTTACTGCATCTGAGAACTTCAATTGTGGCTGAGCTGGGGGTTCTATTTTACAGGGATCTCCTTGAACAGACAAGTGACTAATCTTCAAGTTTTCATTCTCTCCTTCTTTTGGTAATGAATAGGGCAAAAACCAGAAAGGCAATGAAGCAATGAAGTTGACAGCTCCACAGATAAGCAATCCAAGCCACCAGGCACCAACCCAACGGCTGTCCTTAGGATTTATGCTGATGGCATCTATAAAATACAGAAAGACAGGAAGATACAGTAAATATTACGCAGAGGAGTTATTATAGATTCTTATACATTACTGTATATCTTCATATATATTTAATTAAAAAGCCAGAACAGAGGTCATCTGCGTTACCTATGAAGAATCCAAATGCAGCCTGTTTCAAATCATAGAATCATAAAATAGTTTATGTTGGAAGGAACCTTTAAGATCATCTTGTCCCTCCCCCTATCTTGGGCAGGGACACCTTCCACTACCCCAGGTTGCTCAGAGCCCCAGCCCACCTGGCCTTGGACACTTCCAGGGATGGGACAGCCAAAATTTCTCTGGATGAGTTGTGAATGACCCATCCCTGGAAGGGAATCAGCCCCATGCAGTCAAAAATAGATGTGTCCATTCAGGCCCATGGTGGCATTTCCTTGCCACAGTCCTCCAGTACTCCTTGGGGGAATGAGCAAAGGGATCCTTTACCACAAAAAACACCCTTCTCTTCCTCAATATTCCAGAGTGCCCACCTTCTCCATCCCCAAACTGTACAGCTTTTCCCCAATTTTCCTCATTTTTTCCCTGGGATTAGAGACTTTGAAGTGATTTGAACAACAAGAATTTTGAGATGAATCTTTGCTGCACGCTTTTTGAGAGAACGTACTTTTTGCTAGGTGTTGAAAGTGTCCATGAGCCTTTCCCTGCTCCCTCAACATGGGGATGGCCTTTTATTCAACTTATCATTTGTTCTCAGCTGCACAGCAAGGGTGCAACAAGTGTATGTGCAAACATAAAAGAAACAGTGGGGATTTTTGAGGGCTATTCCAACAACGCCTAATTTTAAACCCTCAGTTTTTGAGCAGGAAAAACTCTCCAGGGTTTTGGGGCAGCGAGCTGGGCAGGTTCTCTTGGCATGGAGGTTCCTACAACCAGACACCTCCTGGTTTGGTGCCACCCCACGGTGGTGGCCACGGTCCCTCACCCATGTCCACGACGCCGACGTCAACCCAGAGGCTGGCACAGAAGGAGCCCAGCAGGAAGCCAAGCGTTGGCCCAAACATGCCCGAGGATCTCACCAGGCCTGCAGGAGAAGGGAGACAGCAAAAAACGGCGTGGGCAAGGCAGGCCTTCCTCTGTGAGGGCAAAAACGGTGTGGGCAAGGCAGGCCTTCCTCTGTGAGGGCAAAAACTGCATGGGCAAGGCAGGCCTTCCTCTGTGAGGGGAAAAACCTGCATGGGCAAGGCAGGCCTTCCTCTGTGAGGGCAAAAAACCTGCATGGGCAAGGCAGGTCTTCCTCTCTGAGGGCAAAAACGGCGTGGGCAAGGCAGGCCTTCCTCTCTGAGGGCAAAAAACCGCGTGGGCAAGGAAGGCCCTCCTCTGTGAGGGCAAAAAACCCGCGTGGGCAAGGCAGGCCTTCCTCTGTGAGGGCAAAAATGGCGTGGGCAAGGCAGGCCTTCCTCTCTGAGGGCAAAAAACCGCGTGGGCAAGGCAGGTCTTCCTCTCTGAGGGCAAAAACCTTCATGGGCAAGGCAGGCCTTCCTCTGTGAGGGCAAAAAACGGCGTGGGCAAGGCAGGCCCTCCTCTGTGAGGGCAAAAAACCACGTGGGCAAGGCAGGCCTTCCTCTGTGAGGGCAAAAAACCACGTGGGCAAGGCAGGCCTTCCTCTGTGAGGGGAAAAACCTGCATGGGCAAGGCAGGCCTTCCTCTCTGAGGGCAAAAATGGCGTGGGCAAGGCAGGCCTTCCTCTGTGAGGGCAAAAAACCGTGTGGGGAAGGCAGGCCTTCCTCTCTGAGGGCAAGGAAAGGAGAGAGGAAGGAGCAGGGCATTGCGGAATGTCCTGGGGTGTCCTGGCCACAGCTGGGGTGGAGAGCAGAGGCTGGGATGCCCCAAGGAGCAAATGAAGGTGCCAGAAACCCACACTGCATTCTGCTGATCTGGTGTGTAAATAAAGCACAATTTGGTTTTGGTTACCGCTACAAGTAATCAAAAAAAAAAAAGAAAATAAAATATCGTCTAAATAATTCAATCATAGCTTCTCACATGAGCAAATGAAGGCTGCCAGAAACCCACACGGCATTCTACTGACCTGATGTGTAAATAAAGCACAATTTGGTTTTGGATACCACTACAAGTAATCAACAAAAAATAAAATAAAATAAAATATCGTCTAAATAATTCAATCATAGGTTCTCACACGAGCAAATGAAATCCACCAGAAACCCACACTGCATTCTGCTGACCTGGTGTGTAAATAAAGCACAATTTGGTTTTGGTTACCTCTACAAGTAATCAACAAAAAATAAAACAAAATATCATCTAAATAATTCAATCATAGGTTCTCACACTCCCTGGCCACCCTGTGTTTTTCTGTTGAAATTTAGTTGTGAGCAGGTAACAGAACCAAACTACAGCTCAGTCATTGGGATTCCTGAATTCCAGTGCAGAACTGACAGCTTGAGCTTGCAGAAGGATTCATTCCACTGGAAAAGAAGGAATTCTTCACCAAATGCCTGTATGTTCTTGCCCACATCCAGCACTGTGCTCTATAAATCCCATTGTGTTCTACTGCAGAGATTTTTCTCCTGAGAGAAAAAAAAACCTCCTGAGGTTTTGCAAACTCTCTTCTGAATGTAGGGATTGCTCAGTTTATCACCCAGAACTTCTGTAATAAATTGTTACATCTTAACAAATATGCTCAATTTTCTGTTCCTTCCCATGGCAATTCTAGTATTCTTCCTGTCTCCACAACTCTACCAAAATTATTTCAGTTCATTCTATTAAAAAGTGCTGTCTCTGCCTCAAAATAACTTATGTTCTTATTCAATAAAGCATTAAAGGACAAAGGAAAAAGGAGAGACAAAGGTGAGACTTCTTGTTCAGGGCAAAACAAGAGATTAATGCTCAAAATTCATCAGCAAGGCTTGACTGACCTTTTTATTATAGGAATTTTTTTTATATTTGTGCTTTAAAAGAATACTGATTATAAATTGATTCAGCCAGATGATGAAAAATAAGAATCAGAAAGTAATTAAAGTTAGCCAAGAAAAGAAAGTCCTGTTCTATAGAAAACACTCTTTTAACTTCCACTTTTTTTACAAAGTGGTTCAGTCCACCAAAATGGAATAGGTGACTGAAAACTGCTATTCTGAAAGTAAAAATGAAATATTTTAACAAACTGTTAGCTAAATATTTTATTTCTTTGGCGTAAATGAATTTCCATTTTGGTTGAATCCATGTTCACTTTATCTTTTTGCTCCCACTTGCCCAGTAGCCCCCAACCTGCCTCAATCTCTCCCACACTAAATTCTGACAAGAAAAAATTCAGCTAAACTTTTTAAAATACCTTTCATCAGAAGCTCAGAGGAGATTACAAATATTTTGGCTAGCTGCTGAGTGGAATGCTTGTTTTTGACCCAATACTTCTATTTTCTTCACCCTGCAGATTCCCTCATTCCCAAATGAAGACATTGGCCTTACCCTGTAGCATCACATGCTGAGCTCTTCCTGAAACTGTGAATTAATGTTTTTCTGACCAGCTCAGTTTCACCAGCTTGACTTCAGGCCACACAACCATCCCATGCTAATAAATCAGTTTGCCAACAATTTAATTAGCTGGGGTGTAAGTCTCTCTGTCTTGGGCAAGAGGTTATGTGCAGTCACAACAAGATCAAAACCCCAATTAGAAAGGATTTGTTACAACACCCTGACAAGGTTGTTGTTTATCCTTCAGCAACGAGTGACTTTGAAAAGCTTTCAATTGGAGGTGAAATGTGAAATTCAAAAAGCCAGGTAAGAGCTCCTGAAACACATTCACATTGCTGCAGTTAATTGTGAATGTGTTTCATTCATTAATTTCATTTTCATTAGAAATCCTCGCATTAAGGATCATCCCCTTATCTGTGAAACAGTGTTTAGGAAGAATTTGGTTCTCTGAAGATGTGGTACTGAAGTTGATATGCCACATAAGACAGATATGACTTTGCACTTTGGGGAAATGAGTATTTGATTATGTTTCTCTTCATCACAGAAGCTCCTCTGGGAAAGCAAAAAGGCCATCCTGGAGCTATCCCTAGAAAAGAAATATGAGAATTCTTTTGCACAGCTTGGGGTTTTTTGTCCCAGTACAGCTCAAAGTTATCCAGATAATTTTTTTGTTGAGTATTTGCTTGTTTATAGAAATGTTAAAGAACAGAATGTCTAGAATAAAAATGGGTCATTTGTACATTACCTATGTAAAATGCTGAGTTTTCTTCTTTAGAAAAATCATCAATATATGAAACTCCCAGAGGCATAATTGGTGCTTCCCCAATTCCACGCAGGAGGTTCCCCACCAACACAAAAAGCCACAGATAGGAATTTGTTGTTTTCTCACATCCTGCAGGCCATAAACATTTATATTTCTGTGAACAGAATTCTGTCAATGCATTACAGCAGCAGTAAAATAGGATAAAATATGGGGATTAACAATCATTATAGGGAGGGTTTATACACATCATGGTTTCTAGCAGGGGTTTTACTGCTTTTCAGTAAAAAAGGGTTCACAACAGGGACAAGCAGAAGGGAATCCAGCATCAGAGCTTTATCTTACCAGCATTTATCACTGTGCTCAGTGCTTCTGGAGCATCTGTGGCTGGAGGGCCCTCAGACCCTGGGGAGCAAGCTGACACACTGGTGGAGGAGTTGTCCACACTAACAGTTATCCTTTCATAATTGTAACTGGAAAACAACTGTGTGAAACACAACTGACACATGCAGGACTCTGCTCTGCAGGAAGCGTGTCTGAGCCCTGCTCACACGTGTGTTCATTCCTGTGTGAAACACAACTGACACATGAAGGACCTGGCTCTGCAGGAAGCGTGTCTGAGCCCTGCTCACACGTGTTCATTCCTGTGTGAAACACAACTGACACATGAAGGACTGTGCTCTGCAGGAAGCGTGTCTGAGCCCTGTTCACACGTGTGTTCATTCCTGTCTCACACATGTTCATTCCTGTGTGAAACACAACTGACACATGAAGGACTGTGCTCTGCAGGAAGCGTGTCTGAGCCCTGTTCACACGTGTGTTCATTCCTGTCTCACACGTGTTCATTCCTGTGTGAAACACAACTGACACATGAAGGACCTGGCTCTGCAGGAAGCGTGTCTGAGCCCTGTTCACATGTGTGTTCATTCCTGTGTGAAACACAACTGACACATGAAGGACTGTGCTCTGCAGGAAGCGTGTCTGAGCCCTGTTCACACGTGTGTTCATTCCTGTCTCACACGTGTTCATTCCTGTCTCACACGTGCTCATTCCTGTCTCACATGTGTTCATTCCTGTCTCACACGTGTTCATTCCTGTCTCACACACACAAAGTGCAGGGGACCCCATTCCCAGAGCTCTGCTTAAAATAAAATGGGGATCTCCATACCATTTTCAAATGCTCTGATGATTCTAACCCCAATATTTTCCTGAGATAAAGAGCAATAAATCTGCTCCCACAGATCATTCTTTAGACTGCAGGACAGTCAGAGTTCATCCATATCTGTGTTTTTCCATATGGCGCCACTTTCTTACCTGACAGATGCAAGCATGCCAAAGGATTGCAAAAGTATGACCTGCACCTGACAATTATGTGTTATAGCTTAAATGTGAATGAGATATTTAAATATTTAATTCTCCCCAAGTTAGATTAAAACCTTCAGCATTTTAAAGAGCCTATCATAAGTAGCCACCATGGAGAAAGAAACCTTTTCCACCAAGATCTAATTACAGTTTGCTTAAATATAAAAGAAACCCCACAGTTTTTTAAAAATTATGCTTATGTTTATGGTTATGTTTATGTTTATATCCATCCCAGGTGAAAAATTCAACCCACTTTATCCTCTAGTTATAAGTTCTGTAGAAATCTGTGCTTTGTCTCCTGCTTACCTGTAGCAAGAGGTAAGATTTCAGAGAGGAAATCAGAAAGCCAATATTTTAAAATCCACCCATTCTCCTGTTGGAATAGCTGGAAGAAACTACTACTGCCAGGCTTTTAACTCAGATGCATGCCTTAAAAACCACTTTGTGTGATCAAGTTCCACTAGTGCCCAACATGAAAATCTCCATATTTACCGTCCCATTAGGAACTGAGGCATCACTGACAAAAAAGCTCCCACAGACATGATGAGACACCCAACTGCAATTATTTTTGGCCTGTGAACTCTTGGTCCAAGGTAGCTCACCAACACCATCACCATCAAGTTACCTGCATCAACAGGAGAGAGAGCAAGCACAAAAATAGATTTTTTTGGGAATGAAATAGTGCTAAGAAGCACTGATCCACTTTTGAAGTACACGTACCTATCTCAAAGCTGCCATCAATAATGCCAACAATCGACGATGAGATCTCAAATCTCCTCTCAATTTGACTGGACATGCTCTTCATGTAGCTTCCAGACAATCCTTTGGCAAAAAAGGTAAAAGCTAGAGCTCCAAGAAATATCTGAAGAGAGAAAATAATTCAGTTTTGCAAAGTAATAATTTTTGCTTTATGGTTAAATGCCTGAGCAACCCAGTCAAGAAGCACAAAATCCTGTGCTTTGCTTTCTAATTCTCTGTGAGCAGAATCTGCCTTCTGTTATCATTAAAACAGATTTTACTTTCTTTTTCAAGTTGGCCTCCAAAACCTCTGCTACTTCAAAGAAAAGGAATATTGATATTGATGGTATGCACCTTTTAACTTTCTAGTACATATTGGTTCAGCAGTTTCCTTCCTTAGGAAAAACTTGAAGTTTTCCATAGGAAAATCTTCTTTCTTAGGAAAAACTTGTTGCTTAATTCTGATACTTATATCACATACTTATATCTGGTATTTATATCTTATTACCTCTCCTTTTTCTGTTCTAAAACACATGAATAAAAGATATATCTGCAACTACCACTGTGACTATAGCACGCCTCTAAATGAATTAAAGGATGAAGGAAAAAGGAGAGACAAAGGTGAGACTTCTTGTTCAGGGTAAATGAATTCTAAATTCAGGGTAAATGAATTCTAAATTCGGGGTAAATGAATTCTAAATTCGGGGTAAATGAATTCTAAATGAATTGTTAGCACAATATGACTTCATTTTTAAACTTCTGAGCACATTTAATTTATATGTGCTTGGAATCACAACCAAAGAATAAGAATGGGTTGGGTTGGAAGGGATCTTTAGGTCATCTTTAAGATCTTTAGATCATCTTAAAGATCATCTTTAGATCATCTTTAAGATCTTTAGATCATCTTAAAGATCATCTTTAGACCTTTAGATCATCTTAAAGATCACCCCCTGTCGTGGGCAGAGCCCCCTTCTACCAGAGCAGGTAGCTCAGAGCTCCATCCAGCCTGGCCTTGGACACTTCAGGGATGGAGCATCCACAGATTCTGTGGGCAGCCTGTGCCTGGGCCTCACCACCCTCACAATGAAGAATTTCTCCCTAATATCCCATTTTAACCCACTCTCTGCCACTTTGAAGCCATTCCCCCATGTCAATATTCTCTCTTCATCTTTCCTGTTGGCTCCTTCAGGTGCTGAAGGGCCTCAAGGAGGGCAGCCCTGAGCCTTCCCCTCTCCAGCCCCAATTCTCCAGCCTTTCCCCCTGTGTCCCTCCTCTGGGCTGGCTCCAGCAGCTCCACATCCTTCCTGAGCTGGGACCCCAGGGCTGGGGGCAGCTCTGCAGGGGGAGTTCCAGCAGAGCAGGGCAGAATCCCCCCCTCCCTCCCCTGCTGCCCAAATCCCTTCCATCCCCCTATGGATGCAGCCCAGAGCATTTTCCCCACCACATACAGCACCAAACAGACTGAATTTTGATAGGACTTCAAATGAAAATTCAGTGTTCCAGTGAAAATCTGTGGTGGGGGCTGTTCCATACCTTTAGCTTTGAGCAGTTCTGGCACAGAGTTCTGGCAGGAGCTGCACTGCCATTGCTGTCCTGGAACAGGGATTTTTCTTTGAGCTGGGAAGCAGTGATTGGTCTGTCCATGGTTTTCCTTCTCCAGGCCTGAAATGTCTCCTGTTTGAAAAATATTGCTGTGTTTAACTGTTATTGGCATAAGAGCTGCAGGTTCCAATGCTTTTCAGACACACTCAGTGGTGAGGCACTGCTTGAATTATCTGCACATGGAATCTTTTCTCATCTTTGAACACTCATTAAAGAGTGCTCAAAGGAGCTACTGCAAGTAATTAAGGACTGATGCACCTGATTTGTGACATCTGCTTTCTAAAAAGCTCCAGGACTTTCTTGGACAGATGAAAAAGTTATGGATAAATCACTGAAGGATTTTAGAAATGCCAGTGGAAAAGGAAAGGCCTCAGGCAGCTGGAGGCTGGGACAGTTTGTCAGAAAAACACCTTCACCACACTTGAGCCAATCCTTTCTGAAATATCCATTTTTGATCACTGTTCCAGAATAAATGGGCCTTTGGTGTGATCCAGTAGGCTTCTGCTATTATATTTCTGAGGATTCTCTTAGTGAACACTACCATTCTGTCAGCATTTGAATAAATTGGATAATTTATGAATTGGGTAATTTGTTGGATAAATCTTTGTAGAATCAGACCACAAATGATGACAGAGGAGAAAACAGGGTGAGCAGTATGGTAGGTAAAGATGTATTAAGGGGAAAGAAAACACTGATTTAAAGAAACAAATAATAAATATCTTTAAGCTCACAAGCCATCACAAGTTCCTGCAAGGACAGATGATAAATGTAGATATTTAATAAGACTGATAAAGCTTTAAGTTTAAAAGTTGGCTCTGATTCAAGGAGTCATCTTAGCTATGTTAAAAGCAGCTAATACTGAGACACCTGGAATATAAGAAGTAAAAAAAAATAATTTCCAAGTTTGTCTGTTGGAAAACCGGTGCAACAGTACCAAAATCAAGCAGTTAGCTCCTATATACACATTTGCACATATATTAAAGGAGTATAGAGTATATCAAGAAATTGGCCTGTGACATTTCCCCCCAAGACACTGGAATCTCAAACATGCCACTCAGTTTCAGCCACATGGGAATTGTCCAGGTTTTCCTCCTGAGGCCAACTGACCCCTGAGTGGAGCCCACCCAGGTGTCCTGGGGGATTTTTGGCACCGGGGTTGTGGGAATGTGCAGGGTCCCAGGACATGTCACAGGGATGTGCAGGGTCCCAGGACACCCCCAGGGATGTGCAGGGTCCCAGGACACCCCCAGGGATGTGCAGGGTCCCAGGACACCCCCAGGGATGTGCAGGGTCCCAGGACACCCCACAGGGATGTGCAGGGTCCCAGGACACCCCCAGGGATGTGCAGGGTCCCAGGACACCCCCAGGACACCCCCAGGGATGTGCAGGGCCCCAGGACACCCCACAAACATCACTGGTTCCTCTCTCCCAAGCACGATGCCCAGGGCTACCTGGGCTCCCTGGGAAATGCCCACCCATGCCAGAAAGGACAATGAGCTTTGAAACTCATCCATCCCCTAGAAGCTCCTCCTAACCACTGAAAATAGGCACTAATATCTCATAAAGAGATACAAAGCCTCCAAGGATAAGGATTCCAACTTGATTTTTGTAAATTTTAGTTCCAAATCCTACTCCAGTAGGAGAGGACTGTGAAAAGCAAGAATGTGTATTTCAGATTAAGCCCCAGATGAAATTTCTAAAGAGACCTAAGCTACTTTAGACCATCTTCAGCAGCTTCTAAAGTTAAAAAAAAGTTTCAAAAGTAAGCTATAGGTAATTAAAGTATGGTGAAGTCAGACTTATCCCAGTCTTTATAGGATGGGAGCTGAAAGACAGAGTTCTCTAAAGCAAATACATTCTTTATTGAGTTGTATTTTGCTGATGATTAACTTTGTGAAACATCTGACTCTGGTAAATAAAGAGTATCTCAATCAGTGACATGGTTTTCTTTTCAACATATCAAATTTTAAATATAAATTTTTATTTGTAGTGCCAGACTGATAATCTACCTGAAATTCATAGAAAATGTTAAATTGTAGAAACACTTCCCTTATGCTTAATGGAGCAATCACATTTTCCATAACCACTCTGTGAGAATCTGAACTTTGGCAAACCAGTGAATCATTGAGACCAGTGGCATTTAAAATTAAGCAAGAAAAATGATAAAATATTTAATTAATGAATTAGGGGTAATGGAGAGTTTTTCTAGAGAGGGATAAAATGCGCTGCTGCCGATGGGAGCGACAGCACTTATCCTTTAAAAAAAAATAAATTTAATTTGCAGAATTGTACTCCTTTCAAGTTTAGTGAGAAGGAGATGTGCAGGAAGGCTGCACGGGGAGCTCACAGCTGAACAAACAACCGGGGTAAGCAGCAAATGGCAGGGAGCAGGGAGGAGGGACAGAGCAGGCACTTACCTGGTGTCACAGCGGTGCCAGCCTGGCTCTCCCCGTGCCCCGGGCTCGGAGCCAGCGCAGCGTCACAGCCAGAGCTGTGGCACAGCCTGCTCCCACCCTGCAGCACCTCACCACATGGCTCCTAAACCTGGGATTTCCTTCTTATGGTGATTGCAAAACTTGTCCCCAGCCAGCGGCGCCGGAGCCGGGCAGGAGGCAGGGCTGGCGCTGCCCTGGCAGCCTACCTGCAGCAGGGCCAGCCTCTCCCGGCTGCTGGAACAACTTGTTTCCTTCACTCTTCCTTTCTTTCTTTCTTTTTTTTTTTTTTTTTCTGGTCTCTAAACACTGGAGCTGCATCAAGCACCTCTCAAAGGGATCTCCCTGCCATGCACCCAACGAGCTTGGGGTGGCTCAGCTCAGGCACAAGAGCCCTGGGAGCGCAGGCTCAGCTTCTCCAGGCTCCTGGAGCCTCCCAGCTCCACTCCTGGTGCCTTGGAGGAGGGTGACAGGGACACCAAGGGGTGGCTGGGCTGCTGGGAGGGCAGGAACAGCTCAAGGACACCTGCCAGTGTTGGGGATGAGCCCTCTGTGCCACAACCACAATGCAGTGCCACGCAATTCACCCCAATGCAGTGCCATGCAATTCACCCCAAACCAGTGACACACAATTCACCCCAATGCAGTGACACACAATTCACCCCAATGCAGTGACACACAATTCACCCCAATGCAGTGCCACGCAATTCACCCCAATGCAGTGCCACGCAATTCACCCCAATGCAGTGACACACAATTCACCCCAATGCAGTGCCACACAATTCACCCCAATGCAGTGACACACAATTCACCCCAATGCAGTGACACACAATTCACCCCAATGCAGTGACACACAATTCACCCCAATGCAGTGACACACAATTCACCCCAATGCAGTGACACACAATTCACCCCAATGCAGTGACACACAATTCACCCCAATGCAGTGCCATGCAATTCACCCCAATGCAGGGCCATGCAATTCACCCCAATGCAGTGACACACAATTCACCCCAATGCAGTGACACACAATTCACCCCAATGCAGTGACACGCAATTCACCCCAATGCAGTGACACACAATTCACCCCAATGCAGTGCCATGCAATTCACCCCAATGCAGTGCCATGCAATTCACCCAATGCAGTGACACACAATTCACCCCAATGCAGTGCCATGCAATTCACCCCAATGCAGGGCCATGCAATTCACCCAATGCAGTGACACACAATTCACCCCAATGCAGTGCCATGCAATTCACCCCAATGCAGTGACACACAATTCACCCCAATGCAGTGACACACAATTCACCCCAATGCAGTGACACACAATTCACCCCAATGCAGTGCCATGCAATTCACCCCAATGCAGTGCCACACAATTCACCCCAATGCAGGGCCATGCAATTCACCCCAATCCAGTGGCATGCATGTAGAGCCTTGATTATCTTCTTCTGTACAAAAATACACCAAGGGATTTGCTAAAGACTTAATGAACTCAATTATTTACCAGTTAAGGAATCATAACATTTAGTCAGAACTAAAAAAAAAACCATTATGAAAGCTAAAAGAAGTTATAAACTTGCTAAATACATAAATATGCAAGGTCTCTGTCATTGTCCCCTGAAGCTTGCAGGTTAACTGCAGACAGTTATTTTACCTGCCATGTTTGCACTTGTTATTGGATTTTTCTTGCTAGAATTTTATACATTTTACTGTGATCATTATATGTGCATTGATTTATTATGGGTCTTAATTTAAAGTTTCAATTTTACTGTTTTACCAGCACAGCTATAAGCTCTCTATATTTGCCCTCAATGAGCAAATGAAAGCACAACTTATTTCTACCATTTCATGAGAATATTTGCAATAGAACAAAGTGTTATTTTCTATGATCACGTTAATGTCGTGTTCCTGCATTACTATTTAATGCTGATTTCTTGTTGAATTAATTTAGCCTTAATGCAAGGGAACAATGTTGAAACTCACTTTCTCTTAAAAGAGTTCAGAATATGGGAAATCCATCAAACTCGTTCTTTAGATAAATTGATTCTCATTTGCATACTTTTACTCAGGTGAAGAACATTTATCTTTGCCTACTTCTTAATGCCTGTATTATTTTAATTTTTTTTAATCTTTAAAAGCTTAGATTCATTTACCAGAATATCATTAGAATGAAGCAGATTTTGCATCATCTGACAAAGTCAAATTTATATGTACTGCAACCTGTATTTGGACTGCTTTTAACTATTACAATATTGCAAAGCTAGCAGGAAAAAAATGCATGAACATCAGCAATGAGTTCTCTATTTATTCTTCCAGGTGGAAAAAGTGAGGTGTGTTGGAGAGGCCCCTGCAAGCCCATTGTCTGTCAGGAGAGCAGGCCCTTAAACACAGCTCCCAAGGTGAGACACCCACAACAATTGTGTTTTAAAGCTGAATACACAGACGTTTGTGTGATCACAATTCATCCTGTGATCCTGGCACACAGATGGCAATACCCACTCACAAGGCAGCCCCACATGGATTCAGTGCAGACACATCCAGAGGAGCCCCTCAGCCAGGCTCACCTTACAGTCAGAGGAGGGAAAAGCAGCATTTCCAAAGGCACGGGTCCTTTGATCTATTCTAGATACTTACTTTAGGCAGGAGATGGGATGAGCTCCAGACACAGCTGTGAAAGGCCAAGACCAGTTTTTGGCAACAGAAACTCAAGAGAGATGAATCCCACTGGAAAAGCCTTCATAGAAAGAGAATTCTGCAGCCTTGGCAGGCTGAGCTGCAGTGCCTGTGGCAGCGATTGCCATCGTGCCCTGTCCAGAGCAGTTGTGATGCAGCTGCTGGCAGGTGAGGAACTTCCTTCCTTGCTATGGAAGGGCAGTTCCTGGAGAGGCAAGGCACATCTGGAGGTGCTGGCCAGCCCAGGGGAGTGTGCTGGAGGAGCACAGCACCAGCAGCACGCACCAGAGCCAGCAATTAAACAACAAAATAATAGGAGAAGAAAAAGGATATCTGAACATGCCACACCGTGGGCTGTTGTGTCAGCCACCAGCCTGACAAGTGGCTGTACAGGGAACCTGTTCTGCAAGGCCCATGGCAGCACAGAAACTCAAAATCAGGAGAGCAGTTCAGCAATGAGGAAGTGTTTGCTGCTTCCAGCATCCCCAGGGCTGGCTGGGACAGGCTGTGTGCCCAGGGGGCTGCAAGAGCCCCCTGCCAACAGCCCCAGGAGCTGCCCCCGGCCAGCCAGGCTGTGCAGCACCACCGTCCCCCTCCCCAAGCAGGAGGGGGTGTCCCTGTGGCTGTGCCTGGCTGGCTGCACCCATGGGTGCTGAACCGCAGCTAACGGGCACAGGATGCTCTGCAGCCAGGGACACGTGAGGACACCCAGGGGGACAGTGCTCAGCCATCTCCTCCCCCCAAGAGCTCATTCTGTGTGGCACACACCTCAGAACATGCAGAGTTTTTAGCCCTGGCCTCCTGGCACGCTGAGGTGAAGCAGATGGCAGATGCCACTCTTGCTCATCGGCGGAGGATGAGCACTTGTCTGGTGAGTGGGTATTGCCATCTGTGTGCCAGGATCACAGGAATCGTGTCCCCTACAGACAAACGTCTGTGTATTCAGCTTTAAAACACAATTCTTGTGGGTGTCTCACCTTGGGAGCCGTGTTTAAGGGCCTGCTCTCCTGACAGACAATGGGCTTGCAGAGGCCTTTACAACACACATCACTTTTTCCACCTGGAAGAATAAATAGAGAACCCATTGCTAATGTTCATGCATTTTTTTCCTGCTAGCTTTGCAATATTGTAATAGTTAAAAGCAGTCCAAATACAGGTTGCAGTATGTGTAAATTTGACATTGTCAGATGATGCAAAATCTGCTTCATTCTAATGATATTCTGGTAAATGAGTCTAAGCTTTTTAAAGATTAAAAAAAATTAAAATAATAAAGGCATTAAGAAGTAGGCAAAGATAAATGTTCTTCACCTGAGTAAAAGTATGCAAATGAGAATCAATTTATCTAAAGAACGAGTTTGATGGATTTCCCATATTCTGAACTCTGAACTTGGAAGGACCCACTTGTCACTGCTTCAGCTGGGCTGGGCTGCCCTGCTGAGCTCTGCTGGCAAACTCAGCCCCAGCCTGCCCCAGCACAAGCCCAGGGGCCAGGCTGGCAGCCAGAACACCGTGTGTGTGCTGATTTGCAAGGACAAGGCTCAGGGAGCTCATCCTGCAGGGCACACCAAGAGCTCTCAGTCACACAAGAACACCCTGTGTGTGCTGATTTGCAAGGACAAGGCTCAGGGAGCTCAGTCTGCAGGGCACACCAAGAGCTCTCAGTCACACAAGAACACCGTGTGTGTGCTGGTTTGCAAGGACAAGGCTCAGGGAGCTCATCCTGCAGGGCACACCAAGAGCTCTCAGTCACACAAGAACACCGTGTGTGTGCTGATTTGCAAGGACAAAGCTCAGGGAGCTCATCCTGCAGGGCACACCAAGAGCTCTCAGTCACACAAGAACACCCTGTGTGTGCTGATTTGCAAGGACAAGGCTCAGGGAGCTCAGTCTGCAGGGCACACCAAGAGCTCTCAGTCACACAAGAACACCGTGTGTGTGCTGAGGGGCTGCAAGGACAAGGCTCAGGGAGCTCATCCTGCAGGGCACACCAAGAGCTCTCAGTCACACAAGAACACCGTGTGTGTGCTGATTTGCAAGGACAAGGCTCAGGGAGCTCAGTCTGCAGGGCACACCAAGAGCTCTCAGTCACACAAGAACACCCTGTGTGTGCTGATTTGCAAGGACAAAGCTCAGGGAGCTCAGTCTGCAGGGCACACCAAGAGCTCTCAGTCACACAAGAACACCCTGTGTGTGCTGATTTGCAAGGACAAAGCTCAGGGAGCTCAGTCTGCAGGGCACACCAAGAGCTCTCAGTCACACAAGAACACCGTGTGTGTGCTGATTTACAAGGGCAAAGCTCAGGGAGCTCATCCTGCAGGGCACACCAAGAGCTCTCAGTCACACAAGAACACCGTGTGTGTGCTGATTTACAAGGACAAGGCTCAGGGAGCTCATCCTGCAGGGCACACCAAGAGCTCTCAGTCACACAAGAACACCGTGTGTGTGCTGATTTGCAAGGACAAGGCTCAGGGAGCTCAGTCTGCAGGGCACACCAAGAGCTCTCAGTCACACAAGAACACCCTGTGTGTGCTGGTTTGCAAGGACAAGGCTCAGGGAGCTCATCCTGCAGGGCACACCAAGAGCTCTCAGTCACACAAGAACACCGTGTGTGTGCTGATTTGCAAGGGCAAAGCTCAGGGAGCTCATCCTGCAGGGCACACCAGGAGCTCTCAGTCACACAGCGAGGAGGAACATGAATTGTGACAGATTGTACCCTGCTCCTGCTGAAACACTGAAGGACAGCACGTGTAAAAAGAGGGGATAAAAGCAGTGAATGCTTCAATGCAAAAAGAGCTCTTAAAAGTATGATTTGTACATGAGCTGTTCAGTCTTTTTTTACATGAGTTGTTCAGTCTTTTTCCTGACACCAATTTTTCACCTCTGGAAAAGTGCACAGAGGATTTGGGATTGCTAAGCCAAGCAATCATTTGATCTTATTTTATTAATACCAGCTACTTTAGGTCCCAAAGAAAACTCACAAAAGACAAAGGTACAAAAATAATTTCAAAGTGCTCTTCTATGAGAATTTTCTCTTGTAAAACTTAATTTGGCAACTCTTCATAGGCCATACTGCATCTAACTGCAGTAAGGGAATTTTCTCCCTCAGGATAGGACCCTACTGAGTATTCTTGTGTAAAAATCTCCAACAATAACAGCAGTAGATGAGAAGTGTTAAGATCTCTTCAAACTGTAAGACAGGTATTACATGTATGCTTATATGGGAAACAGGGCTATTAACCTTGGAGAAATGGACATTAAAAATTATTCCAACCCATACCATTTCTTAGCAAGTTCTGCTTTGCATTTAGATATAATTTGTGCATGAATTAATTAGGCTTCTGAAAAAGAAAAGGATATCTGAAAAAAATCAAGTTTTCGTCAGAATTGATGTAAGACTTCCAGTCTGAATCTCCAGCACATGCTGGAACAAGGCTTTAACCTGAATAAAGGAATTATTGTTCAGATGCACCCTAGTTTTACAAATAGAAAGCAGCCCAAAGAGGGGAAGCTTTCAAAGCTGAAAAGAAGGAATTAACCTGCCACTGACAACCTTTGGAAAAGGGATGCCCACTTCAATGTATGCCATTGGAAATTACACTTTTTTACAAGTGTCTTATATGCAAGCTGAGTTAAAAATGAACCTAATTAGCTCTGGAGAAATTTAGCTTCCAAAGATCACAGCTCTTTTTTGCCACAGAAAGTTTGTATCAAAAGAAACTAAACAAGCAATCCTTTAGTGGAATACAACCCAAAGGAAATAATCTTCAGTATATTATTACTGACAGTAACAAGATCTGTGCAAGCTCCAGGCTCAGAGTGGGAGCTGCCCACGGCCTGTGCCAGCCCTGTGGGGATGGAAATTGTGCCTGGGGCAGGGGAGAGGAGCAGGGAGCTGCTCACAGAGCAGGGCAGTGCCTCCCGAGCAGGGCAGCAGGGCACAGCTGGGAACAGCTGGCTCAGAGCACACCTGGCCAGGGAGGGCACCTCCAACCTCATCTCCAGGGCACAGCTGTGAACAGCTGGCTCTGTGCACATCTGGGCAGGGAGGGCACCTCCAACCTCATCTCCAGGGCACAGCTGGGAACAGCTGGCACAGTGCACACCTGGGCAGGGAGGGCACCTCCAACCTCATCTCCAGGGCACAGCTGGGAACAGCTGGCACAGTGCACACCTGGGCAGGGAGGGCATCTCCAACCTGATCTCCAGGGCACAGCTGGGAACAGCTGGCTCTGTGCACACCTGGGCCAGGAGGGCACCTTCAATCCAATCTCCCTCTGGATGGCAGCCTAAGGGCACAGCTGTGAACAGCTGGCTCTGTGCACACCTGGGCCAGGAGGGCACCTCCAAGCTCATCTCCAGGGCACAGCTGTGAACAGCTGGCTCAGAGCACACCTGGGCAGGGAGGGCACCTCCAACCTCATCTCCCTCCAGATGGCAGCCTAAGGGCACAGCTGGGAACAGCTGGCTCAGAGCACACCTGGCCAGGGAGGGCACCTCCAACTTCATCTCCAGGGCACAGCTGGGAACAGCTGGCTCAGTGCACACCTGGGCAGGGAGGGCATCTCCAACCTCATCTCCAGGGCACAGCTGGGAACAGCTGGCTCAGAGCACACCTGGGCAGGGAGGGCACCTCCAACCTCATCTCCCTCTGGATGGCAAACTAAGGGCACAGCTGTGAACAGCTGGCTCAGAGCACACCTGGGCAGGGAGGGCACCTCCAACCTCATCTCCAGGGCACAGCTGGGAACAGCTGGCTCAGAGCACACCTGGGCCAGGAGGGCACCTCCAATCCAATCTCCCTCTGGATGGCAGCCCAAGGGCACAGCAGAAATTCCCTGCTGCCAGAGGAGGGCAAACTCCCTGGATTTCAATAAATTTGGCCAAAGCCACAGGAAGGGCTCGTGTGAGCATTAGGATGGGCCCACACTGCTGTGGTTTATCAAGGTGATGGATGCTTAAATGCTGTGTTCAAAATTACAATTATTAAATAATTCTCCAAAAGTTTTCTTCATGTCCTCAGTGGGAAACACAGAAGGAACCTCTCAATACCATTTTGTTTGTATATTTAGATATTATAGACTTATTTTCACTGTTTTTTAAATATGAAGAAATCCAAAAATACTCTTATATGCAAGACTATTATTCCTTATGCAACCTGGAGCTGTTTGTCTACTAAAATGGTGTTTCTAAAGTCATTAAAGAAAACTTAAAACTTTGTGCTTTCACTTAAAAAGAGATGGATGTGGGAAGCTTCAAGGAAAACATTTCCTGAACTATTCTCAGATCAGTTCTTCCCTTTGCAGTTCCAAAGAAGGCTTTTCTTTCAGTCACTTTTTGGAAAAAAAAAATTTAGTTAGAGTTTTGTTTTTCAATAAAACTATGCATTAGGAATTTTTTAAGCACTAGTTTCAGTAATTGGCTTTGAGCAAGCTGGGTTTTTACACGAGAAAAATCTGAAACAAACCTATTGGGAGCTATCATTAACATTGTTGAGCAGCACAAACTTAGGCAAACATCCCATGAGAATTTCTTTCTGAGGAATGCAAACAGATCACCCTCCATGATCTGCAAGAAAAGTCAGAGGTGTCACTGGCACAGCTAGAGCTGCTCATTCCAGGTAGCAGCATGGCTCTTGTTCACTCAGTTTCTTTGTTATTTACAGAAGTTCTGTAAAGCAAAAAAAGTCCCTGAGAGAAATTTCTGACACTCAGCTACACAGGAGCAGTGACAACCCAATTTGCTAAAAATATTTCTTTCCTTTTTGTTTTTTTTATGTCCCAAATTGTTGAAAAATAATCAAAATAATCAATGAAAATAATCTCAAAGGTAAAAAAATTCACACAGCATCAAAATGTTAAAGAAATATACAGACATCTTTCAAGGAAACAAAATAAAATGCCACCAAGCAGCAGTTTTCAGGGCAATAGGATATTGAGCAAGAAACAAATTTCATGAATTCTTGAGACAAATCATAATGTACCTAGTAAATATAGGGAAAGTACAGCCTTCCTTCAGGGAAACTGACACCACCAAATGCCTGAAGAATGTAAAAATATCAAAGAGAAAAAAATTAATGTTAAATTGGATGAGAAACTTTGCATTAAAATTTAAAAAAGAACACAACAGGGTGCCTGTGACACACTGGGAAAGGTTCCAAGGGAACAAAATTAACAGGGTATAAAACAATCCCAGAGAAGCAATAGAAGTCATGCCACCTATATTTTTAAATTTGACTTGGCAAACATCAATAAATACGTGCCAAGAAATAATCTTTTGCTGATGGCAAGGAATGGAATTTATTTACTGTGCTCAATTAATAAAGTCAGAAGTGTTAAACAAACTCAGTCAGGACTGGGACATTGAATTGTTCCCATCTGCTCATTGCCATCCCTGTCTGCATTCTCCAGCAGGAGCACTTTATAAAGGGGTTTTAAAAAGGGATTTTTGAATTTTTTGAGCTGCCATTTGCAGCTCTCAGTGCAGTTGCAGATGCACCAGATGTTTTTCTGCTGTTGTGGGGTCAGGGCCACACCACCTCTGCTTATTGCCCTCCCCTCCCAGGGACCACAGGCACCACCTTTTATCCCAGAGCATTTCCTGCCAGCCTCCTGTGGGGTTGGGTCCCCAGGATGAGATGAGAATTTGATTCCATATTCTTAGAAGGCTGATTTATTATTTTATGATGCTATATTAAAGGAAAATGATGTACTAAAACTATACTAAACTATAGAGAAAGGAGGCATCAGAAGGCTGGAAAATAATGATAATAAAAAGCTGTGACAGACTCAGAGAGCCCAACACAGCTGCCTGTGATTGGACATTAAATTAAAACCATTCACATGCTGGATAAACATTCCTTCAAATCACATTCTAAAGCAGCAAAACATGGAGAAGCTGAAGCTTGCCAGGAGAAGAAATCCTGGTGAAGGGATTTGTGATAAAATATCACAGTGACCCCAGCCCAAAACCCTGGGGGAGCAGTTTTTCCTCTCTGTGCATCAGGGAGTTCTCCAGACCCCTTTCCATGCCAACACAGCCCAATGGATCCCATTGCTGCCTCTTCTCCTGCTGAGTATTTTTCTTTGCACTAAAGGCATGTCCAGACTCACCTCAGTCTTGGTGCTCTCTCTTCCTGTCTCTTTATTTCAATCTGTTACTGTGGGTTTGTGATAAAATCATGCAAATGAGCCCTGAGAGCTCAGCTCAGCTGTCATTTAGGGCACCCAGGCCTTTGAATCAACAGAGAGATTCCCTGGAAGACTGAGCTGCAGCCCTGTTTGGTTCCTGTGAAAAATCCACACATCAGAAAAGGGATGGGGAAGGCACCAATTACCCCCTACACTGAGTGACTGCAATGGCTCACCCCCAGAACCAGAAATGTTCCTGTGGGAAATGGATTTCTTTGGGATTTACCAGCCTGCAGTACTGGAGGAGAGCAGCTTTCCCACACCCACCACTCTTTATGCCTCCAGGTGTTCACTGAAGCCATAATTCTTTTTTTTAACAATACCACTGGCTGGCTCTGTGTGTGTATAACACCAAGTCCATGGTGTTCATACAGAAATAAGATTTGGAGAAATACCAGCACATCTTTTCTCTACACACACTTGCTTAATTAACACGAGAAAATCCCAGAGTGGCCCTTACAGTCTCTGAGAACAGTGAATAAGTGAATCCAGCCTCTGCTGCCCAGGCCTTCCTCACCTGAAAATGTAACAGGATAAATTAACACAAGAACTTGGAAACAATGAACAGTTCTGTCTTTCCTGTATTTGAACTTAGAAATGACTTCTCCAGCACCCAGGATGGGATTTCAAATGCCAGGCCTCTACAGAAAAGGGACCCAAATGGAAAGGGAAGTCCTTTACTCGACTCCATCTGTTAAATTGGAATGCTTGAAAATTGACAGAGAGCATAAAAAAGTTGTCTATGTCTGAAACAAGTTGTCTGTGTGCACATATATATATAAGGAAATGCATTTTAAAATATTTTCTATATAAAAAATATATATATATAAATAAATATATAAATAAATAAAAATAAATATATAAATATATAAATATATATATATAAATATATAATATGTATAATATATAATAACTTGCAGGAATATTCCTTTCAGATATCTATATGTGTATAAATATATGTTATATATAAAAATAAATATGTATATATATATAAAAATAAATATTTATGTTTATATATTTTATA
Source organism: Geothlypis trichas (assembly GCA_009764595.1). NCBI lineage: Eukaryota > Metazoa > Chordata > Aves > Passeriformes > Parulidae > Geothlypis > Geothlypis trichas. The sequence continues at coordinate 1,522,075 of CM019904.1, read as the reverse complement.
TAAATACATAAATATATATGTATATATACATATATCTATCTATATAAAAAATTTATATATTTATAAATTTATAAATATATATGTATATATACATAAATATATGTATAATATATGTATTATAGATATATAATATATATATATATATACATATATCTATATATATATATAAATTTATATATTTATGCACACATAGATATCTGAAAGGAACATTCCTGCAAGATTCTGGTCATGGAAGTAGAACTCACAAAGCAGCAGCAGCAGCATTGCAAATGTTGCTGTCCTCTTATGCAAACTTACCAGAAAGAACACTCAGAGTCACCATGGGAGATAAAAAACCACATCACCACCACCACCAAAGCAAAACAAACCAAAAATCAAACCAAACAAAAGGAATAACAAAAAAACCCACAAGCCTTGTGCTCTCTAGGGAATTTTTTTTAAATTCTGAACACTTCTGCAGCCCCTGAAGCAGGTTTTCCCCATGACTGTGTGTGTGGATCAGGAGGTTTCCTGGTGCAGAGGAGCAGCCGTGGTGTGCCAGCGCAATGTGGTGTGCCAGCAGCTGCAGCTGTGCACAGGTTTTCCCCACGATTGTGTGTTTGGAAGCAGGTTTTCCCCATGGCTGTGTGTGTGGAAGCAGGTTTTCCCCATGGCTGTGTGTGTGGAAGCAGGTTTTCCCCATGATTGTGTGTTTGGAAGCAGGTTTTCCCCACGACTGTGTGTGTGGAAGCAGGTTTTCTCCATGATTGTGTGTTTGGAAGCAGGTTTTCCCCATGACTGTGTGTGTGGATCAGGAGGTTTCCTGGTGCAGAGGAGCAGCCGTGGTGTGCCAGCACAGTGTGGTGTGCCAGCAGCTGCAGCAGTGCACAGGTTTTCCCCATGGCTGTGTGTTTGGAAGCAGGTTTTCCCCATGACTGTGTGTGTGGAAGCAGGTTTTCTCCATGATTGTATGTTTGGAAGCAGGTTTTCCCCATGATTGTGTGTGTGGATCAGGAGGTTCCTGGTGCAGAGGAGCAGCCGCGGTGTGCCAGCAGCTGCAGCTGTGCACAGGTTTTCCCCATGATTGTATGTTTGGAAGCAGGTTTTCCCCATGACTGTGTGTTTGGAAGCAGGTTTTCCCCATGACTGTGTGTTTGGAAGCAGGTTTTCCCCTTGATTGTGTGTTTGGAAGCAGGTTTTCCTCATGACTGTGTGTTTGGAAGCAGGTTTTCCTCATGACTGTGTGTGTGGATCAGGAGGTTTCCTGGTGCAGAGGAGCAACCGTGGTGTGCCAGCACAGCGTGGTGTGCCAGCACAGCGTGGTGTGCCAGCAGCCTGCAGCTGTGCACAGGTTTTCCCCATGAATGTGTGTGTGGATCAGGAGGTTTCCTGGGGCAGGAGGAGCAGCCGTGGTGTGCCATGCACAGCGTGGTGTGCCATGCACAGTTTGGTGTGCCAGCACAGCATGGTGTGCCATGCACAGTGTGGTGTGCCAGCACAGGGTGGTGTGCCAGCAGTTTGGTGTACCAGCACAGTTTGGTGTGCCTGCACAGGGTGGTGTGCCATGCACAGAGTGGTGTGCCAGCAGCTGCAGCTGTGCCATGCACAGTTTGGTGTGCCATGCACAGGGTGGTGTGCCAGCACAGCGTGGTGTGCCATGCACAGTTTGGTGTGCCATGCACAGTTTGGTGTGCCATGCACAGTTTGGTGTGCCATGCACAGGGTGGTGTGCCAGCACAGGTTGGTGTGCCATGCACAGTTTGGTGTGCCATGCACAGTTTGGTGTGCCAGCACAGCGTGGTGTGCCATGCACAGTTTGGTGTGCCATGCACAGTTTGGTGTGCCATGCACAGTTTGGTGTGCCAGCACAGTGTGGTGTGCCATGCACAGTTTGGTGTGCCAGCACAGTGTGGTGTGCCATGCACAGTTTGGTGTGCCAGCACAGTTTGGTGTGCCATGCACAGGGTGGTGTGCCATGCACAGATTGGTGTGCCATGCACAGATTGGTGTGCCATGCACAGCCGTGGTGTGCCATGCACAGTTTGGTGTGCCATGCACAGTTTGGTGTGCCAGCACAGTGTGGTGTGCCATGCACAGTTTGGTGTGCCATGCACAGTTTGGTGTGCCAGCACAGTTTGGTGTGCCATGCACAGTTTGGTGTGCCATGCACAGGGTGGTGTGCCAGCAGCTGCAGCTGTGCCATGCACAGAGCTGCCCTGGAACAATGGAGCTGCCCAGGTACAGCATGACCTGCCCCCTCTGGCTCTCATTAACCTCCCTGAGCAGTTTGTGTTCCCAAAGCTGCTTTTGGAGCCACTCAGCCTCACAAAGCCAGGCAGCCTTTCCTCCAGCACAGGGGGGAAAGGCCTTTTTAAAAAACAAAACCTCTGGAATGAACTCGCTCTTCTAAACCCCCATTTCCCACCTGGAATGGGCATTTCTGCCCCTTGTCTTGCTCTACCCTGCAAGGATCACACCCCTGAGCAAAAGCCCTGAGCCCTGTGCCTATTAATTTCTCTCCTGGAAATTAATAGGCACAATTGTGGAGGTTTTGGTTTCCTAATTAAAATTTTTTTTTTGTTAATGTACTAATGAGTGTGGTGGGTTTAGTGTTGGCTAATTGCCAGTGCACTTATTGGAATGTACTTACTTATTTCTTGTTGTGATACAGGATTAGGAGAAAGGTTTCAGACTTTAAAAGGGTATAAAGAAAAAATTATTAACAGTAAATAAGAGAGTAATAAGAATTAGAATAACATTTTTAGGATAGTTCTCTTTTTCTTACCATTTTTTTTCCTTAATGATAATGTAAAGAAACAAAACATTTCAGTTTGTTTACTACTTTTAGAATAGTCTCACTTCTGGCCTGGAGCTACAGCATTATCTCCTCTAGAAGGGAATCAGGCATTGCAGTATCTAAGATTTCACCTCCCAAAGGGATCCTGTGTGTTTTATCCTGTGATTTTAGCCTGCTGTGATTTAAGAAATGTCTGCCCTCGATTCCCTGGACAAAGCAAGAGAGGGGCAATTACCAGGTAATTTTCTACATTCTCAGACAAAGTCCTGAACAAAGAAAGTTCAAAATCCCAAGCATCATAACTGGGAACACTTCATGCCTTGTTAAGAAAGGAAAAGACTAACAATTCTTTGTGGGAAAAAAAAAAAAAGAAAAAGAAAAAGCATCAATATCCAGCCAATAAATGGCTGCTGGATATATCCAGTTTGTGTCACACGACCAGACTTACATAAACTAAAAAGTGATTTGGCTTCTTTGCACGCCAGATCCCATCCCAGGCACTCCCAGGGTGTTCCTCCCACAGCCACAGGTTGAATTAATTTCTGGCACCATGGTTTGATGGGGTGAGAAAAGTCTGCAGGGAAGAGCCAGCTGCTAAAACCCCACTTGAGACAAAAGGGTTACAAAGCCTGTAAAACACCATTCACCATAAATGAAATTACAGAAAAAGGAAGTAAACTTAAGCTGCCAGTAATACTGACACAAAACTGTAAATGTTAATTTGATTGGTTTGTATCACAAACACAAAGCCAGCATCACATCACAATCTGACACAACCTCAACCAAATTACAGTGTAAGGATGTAGCTTTGGTCATCACACCTCCCTCCTGTCCACTAATTAAAATCAGCTTGTCAGGCAACATATTTGCCTCCCAAATGAGTCATTTTCTCTCAAGAAAAAAAAAAAAAAACCAAACCAAAACCAACCAAACAAAAAAACCCCAAAACCAACATGATCATAGCTTGGGCAATATGCATAATCAGAAGAGTTTATCACGTGCATCAAGAATAGGTTTCAAATTTTTTAAGCTGAAAACAGCAGGGCAACAATGAAGTTTATACCAGACACAGGATTTTTAGGATAGAGATAAGACTGTAAAATAATGAGAGACTTGGCAATTAAGTAGCTGATGAAATTAAAATACAGAGAAAATAGAGAAAACAAACAAAAAAACCACATAGCAAAAAACCCCCCACTTCCTGCACAGAGATGTGCATTTTGCAAAGCAGTGACATTTTTCAGTGAGACTGAGGATTTGTTATTTCTTTGAAAATGATGGCTCAACAGCTGGTCACAGTAAAAAAAACCCCAATGGAACATCAAAGATCATCACAAAAAACCTTGATTACAAAATGCTACATAAATACATGTAAGAAATTCTAGATAAACACTTGTGTGCACAGTTTGAGTATCACTGCCTTTAAAATACCTCCAAGTTCATCACATTGCCTGAAATTTTCAAGTTTTTGTTTCTCAGTGTTTGGTAGTTCCCATTTCCAGGCTCCACCACCCAGCACTGCCTGCCTGGACACACAGCCTGGGATTTTCACTGCTCAGATTTTCACTGTTCACATTCTCAGGCAGGTGAAGCAGAACAATTAAACACAATGCTAATATATCCACTGAAATGCTGAATTTAAGACTTTCTGTTGTTGGTGGTCACAGGGGTTTTGTAGAGGATGGAAGAGCCAGGATCTTGATTCCATGATCAGAAGTCTTGATTTATTATATTATGATATATATATATATATATAACATTATAACTATACTACATAGAGATAGAAAGGAGAGGAGCTTCTTCAGAAGCTGGCTATGCTAAGAAGGAGATAGAAAGAATGAATAACAAAGGTTTCTCTCTGCAGAGAGCAATAGCAGCTCCACCATGAGTGGTCAGTAAATCCAAACATCCACAGGGGACCAATCCCAGGTGGACCTGTTGCATTCCACAGCAGCAGATAATAATTGTTTACATTTGTTACTGAGCTTCTCAGCTCCAGCAGGGAAAATCCTACAGAAAGGATTTTCCACAGAGAATGTCTGCGACAACTTTCCTGCAGAAATGCTGATTTTAGAACTTGGAAACGTTCCTGTCTGCCTCCTCTCCCTCCAACACAGGAGTTCTCCAGGTCTGACCCTGGCAGGGCTCCCTGTGAGTGGCACAGATTTGCCCGCTTGACAAAGCCCTTTTGTTTCTCACAGCTGTGGAATTCTGCTGCTCTGTAGCTTTTCCTGTTTCCCAGGTTACCCTGGCACCAAGCTGTGACTGAATGTCTGCAGAAGGTTTTCAACTCCAGCTTTGGAGGAATGTGACCACAAGGAAGAGAGGTGGCTCTCAGTGAGTGCCCCATGCTAGCAAGGACAATGCTCAAAATCAGCTTCAAATGTCCACAAAGCTTCTGGGATATCTGTGTGTTGCTTTGGTTTTTTAAAGTATTTTTTAAAGTTTTTTGATGTTAACATTTTTGTAACAAATTTTCTCACACTCTTTATGTAAATAACTTATTGTTTTGCCTATTTTTATGGAGGAAGAGAAATTTAATGGACTATTTGTCCAGTGTCATTGGAGAGGTGGCCCTGTCACCCTGCAATCCACTGTCACTTTGTATATCTATAGATTTGTATATATATAGATTTGGAAATCTATAAATGTCAGAGTCAGAATTAAACTTCCCTCTTTTTTACCTTAAAAAATCCAGTGTCCACATCTTTCTGTTTCATGTCCTATGGTGACAATCTGGGAGCTGAATTCTCTGCTCTGCTCCTGGCTCCCTCATATTTGTATTTCTGCCATTCCCCTTCCTCATGCTCAGCTCCATCACCAATCCAAAGGCAGACAGGGAAAGGACAGATATTTTCACAAGGATCAGCTTTAAGAATCACTCGTATTTGAAGAAACTTTACATTTCTGAGCTCTGGGGGAGGAAATGGATCTTTTCTCACGGGCCCCACAAGGACAGGAAGCAATTCCAGGCACACACACTTATGATGTCAATAAGACACCCTAAAATAATCAGATTATAACTGAACTAATGAACTTCTGTGGCAAAATATCCTTCCCACTTCTTGGTGGCTGCAGAAGGTCCCAGGTGGTTTAAATGGGAGCAGGTCTGTGCCATATAGAATAAATTAGTAGGAAATATTTGCAGGTGCTGGAGCACCTGTAGGAAATTTGTGGGAAATATTTGCAGGTCTGTGGTAGCTCCACAAACTCCCTGCATGCCTTATGCATTAGGATAACCAGGACCTGTAATAAAATAAAATAAAATAAATAAAATAAAATAAAAATTTTAAAAATTTAAAAAATAAAAAAATTTAAAAAAATAAAAAATAAATAAAATAAAATAAATTTAAAAAATTTAAAAAATTAAAAAATAAAATAAAAAAATAAAGAAATTAAAAAATTAAAAAAATTAAAAATAAAATAAAAAATAAAGAAATTAAAAAAATTTTAAAAATAAAATAAAAAAATAAAATAAATAAAATAAAATTGTATTAAAATAAAATAAAAATAAAAATAAATAAAATAAAAATAAAAATAAATAAATAAAAATAAAATAAAAATAATAAAAAATAAAAATAAAATAAAAAATAAAAATAAAATAAAAATAAAAAAAAAATAAAAAAAAAAAATAAAAATAAAATAAAAATAAAAAAATAAAATAAAAATAAAAATAAAATAAAATAAAAATAAAATAAAAATAATAAAAAAATAAAAATAATATAAAAATAAATAAAAATAAAATAAAATAAAATAAAAATAAAATAAAAATAAAAAATAAAATAAAAATAAAAATAAAATAAAATAAAAATAAAATAAAAATAAAAATAAAATTAAAATTAAAAAAATAAAAAATAAAATAAAATGAAATGACCAGGACCTGTAATAAAAAGCCTCAAGAAGTTATTGCATGGGACCTAAGGGTGCTCTGCACTGGGGCCAAACATGATGCTAAACATGGATGCATCAAATGTCAGACACCTTGTATAACTCATATCAGCAGAGTTTTCTTTCATTTTTGTTACCTGAGACATTTTGAGTTTTGTTTCCCGAGATATTTAAGACATCCCAGGGCAGCAGGTAACTGCAGCAATGATTCCTGATGACCTTTCCTTATCAATGCTCTGTGCAAGTCTTAAAACATCACCAAAACACAGCATTTTTTAAAAATGGAACTTTTAAAATTTATTGCTATTACCACGACACCCAGACCATGTCATAAACCAATATACTGACCACCTAAACTGTGCAGAATAACAAACAATCCCTGCCTGTAAGGACTAACAATATCATTAAATAAATTTATGGAAAACCGGGGCCAGAAGAGGCCACAAATGCTGTCTGCAGTCAGTGACACTGACAGAAACCAGGTGAGAATTCCCAGATGAAATCTGGCATCACTTGGAGTCAAACCCAAAATTCTCTATTTTCAGTGCAACAGGACTGAACACGTGTTCCTGCTCCAGAGCCCTTTGCTCAGACAACTCAAACCTGGCATTTCATTCATTTTCTTATTTCTAGTCCTTGTTCTTTTGCACCAAACATTTTTCCCATGCTTTGTGTTTGTGAACTGATACTTTTCTAATGCAAGTAGGATACAACTATGTGTGATTCTATTCATCTCAGCCCAAGTGTTCCTTACTTAAAGTAAAAAATTTTTCACAAGGATATATCCAATATTTACACTGCAATGGTTTTTTCCCAACGTGTCCTTCTGTGAGATGCTATTTCACTGCTTCTTGTGCTTTATCCTGCATTTCTATTGGTTCATTTAATAATATTGGCTTTTCAGATTTCAGTTTCTTCCTTAAAATGAGGAGAACAAGTGTGCTTGGGATGTAGGACACTCCACGTAGCACTGCTGGCAGGCCAAGATACAGCCACCTGAAATAAATTATAAATCATAAATAAATCATGAGTTTCATTAAATATATGCATTTGTAAAAAAAGAGCAAAACTATTCATCAAACACTGCTTTGTGAAGGTTACAAAGCCACTTTAAAGTTTGTGCTCTGATGCTCTTGGGTCTCACAGAAGATGAGAATGTGAGAATAGGGAATATGAAAAGGTGAAATGGCCTTTCACCTCTCCCAGTTTCAGGTAAATGATTTAGCAGGTAAAGTCAGGCACCTCTACTTCTATGGCTTTATCCATAGGGAAAAGAGAGTCCTGAGAGGGCTCAGACTGCCTGGTTAAAATTTCCAAGTATTCATAAGAATATTCTTCCAAACCAACCTCAACACAGAATTGCAAGGAATTAGTATGAGGCCACAAGTTCAACAAGATTTTTCTTTTAAAATTGCACCTCAATCCTTGAAGGACTACAAAAACATGAAGTGCAGTATTCTGGGCAAATTTTCAACTTAAGTAACTGTATCTTCTCCATAAAATTCTTCTTTTTGAAATCCAAGTACTGTTTCAACCATTTCCTGTTCAAAGGTACTGCAGTCACCCATTGAACCTTTTTCCCACACGTGCTAGCTGCTTTTCAGTATTTTTATCATAATTCAGGGTTTTCAGACTTGTTCTCATGAAGGGTTATTAGTGAATATTCTGGCACCAGAACATTTCTGTTCAAAGGTTTTTCCAGTGTCTGTGTCAAAGGCTGCACTCTGCAAATAAAGCCAATGCCAAAGAAAATTGTGTCATATCTCCAAGAAAGGAGCAATTTGTCTGCTAGGGAGACTTAAAGTGCATAAAATTACATCTCTATGTGTGCAATAATAGAGTGAGAAGGAGAAATTCAAATAAAGTAAAAACATACCTGTATGTGACAACATCATACATCCTGCATGCTCCTTCTCCACCACAAGTCATGGTACCCCACTTCAGGCAGGTGGTGTCTATCAGAGCTCCAAAATAAATGGGAGATGGAATTCCAGCTAAAAAGAACATGAGCAAAGTTTCTGTGATTTCCTTCTGGTTACCAGATCCACCACAGAGCCTGTGCTGTTTGTCACCCCCTCCATCTGTCCTGTCCTCTTGTGCCTCATTCTCTGTTTATCTTGTGTTCCCTTTTTCCTACCCTCAGCCAAAGATTTTCCTCCCTGCTGCCTGTTAAACAACACCCACGAGCAGCAGCATGGACAGTGCTTCCTACTCAGAACCCAAGATTTTCTCTCATTAGTGAGAGGCAATGCTGCCCTCAATAAACATAATAAGAGTGAAGGAATGCCAAATGGCTTTGCAGTGAGCAGCAGACGTAGTCCTGTGTCCTGCTTTCTACAATAAACAGTTAATACAATTTATTTCCTTCTTAGCAGCTGGTACAGTGCTGTGGTTTGGATTTCATATCAGAATAATGTTGATAACACACCCATGGTTTAGTTGCTGCCAAGGAGAGCTGACACCAAGGAGTTCTCTGTGTCTCAGGCTCTGTTTGTGAGGAGCTGCAAGGGAAAGCAGGGGGAGCATGGCCCAAACTGGCCAAAGGGAAATTCCACAACCTGCAGGGTCGAGTTTAGCACAGAGTGGAGAGAGGTGGCAGGGAGGGGCTGACTGCTGCCTGGGAGTGGGATGGGTGTTGGTCAACAGATCACAAACTATTTTATTCTCTATCACTTTTCTTTCTTCTGTTTTATTCACCTATTTTTCCTATTATGGTTATTATATTTTACTTTCTTTCATTCTAAACTATTCTTCACTTAACCTTCTTTCATTCTAAACTATTCTTTACTTAACCTTCTTTCATTCTAAACTATTCTTTACTTAACCTTCTTTCATTCTAAACTATTCTTTACTTAACCTTCTTTCATTCTAAACTATTCTTTACTTAACCTTCTTTCATTCTAAACTATTCTTCACTTAACCTGCATTTTCTACCTTTTTTCCAGCTCTCCCCCCTCTTCCATGTGGGAGGAGAATAAGTGGATGCATGGTACTCAGGTCCTGACTGGGGTTAAACCAAGACACCAGCCTGTTATCCATTAAAAAATTGCAAACTGCAAGCAGTTCTACTTTGCCATGCTCTGAGAGCTGTAAAAAATAAATCCTAAATGCTTCCTGATCAAAGGCACTCCACAGAAGCAATGACTCCTGTGTCATGCCCATAGCCCTGATGGGACTCTTCTCTAGCTCTGGGTCAGCCCTCACTGCTCTCATGAAGTGTGTGAGATATTTTCTTACCAAACACTCTTGAAGCCAGCCCATGGATGCCCACTCCAAATGATTTCTCTTCAGGCTTTAGAGACCTGTATGATAATGTAATTACTGTAATGATAATTGCATTGTACACTTATTCATAGAGGTGACATTAATAAGAGATGTTTAACCTTTTTTTGTATCAAATTCTTCATCACATTAGGCCCAAACCGTTCAAATAATGATCTCATTATGCTCAGTAGGTGATGTTTGCTGAAAAGTTCCTTATCTGGGACTGCCAAATCACAAAAGGAAAAGTGACTGTCAGGGTGTGGTGTCAGGGCCAACACAAAGTGCAGGGCAGTTGTGCCTTAATCATCATAAATTATGATTTGATTAAAATGACTGATAAACTCCCAGGTATCACACAGCACTCAATGTCCCACTGCCCTGACCCAGGCTCCTGCATTCATTCAGGATAAAGCTGAAAACTTTATCTGGAGAAGCTACATCAGATTACAAAGGTGACATGACACTAAACCTTAACAGCACAGAAATGACATCAGATTCTTCTGCTCCTCCTCCTTCCATATGCAAACTAAACACCTTTTAATTCCCTTTTAATTAATGGAGAATTAAAACCTCCCAATAAAAAGTCTGGTAGATTTTTTAAGACAAGGAAATTTTACTGTACCTTATTAAGACCATGTATCCAGGCATGGCTGCTAAGGAAAAAATGAAGCTGCAGACCAATGTCAGGATTAAAAAATAATGGAGCATCTCATCACAGCTTTCATGCCCATCACAGTGGCCCAGAGTTGCAGAGATGTTTTGAGGTGAAAACCCTGAGGCTGCAACACAGGTGCAGTTTTCAAACACCTGTCAAAAGAGTATTTTAATGGCACAGATTGTCCAAACTCACACTCTGATGGCAAAGCCACACTGCTGGCACCATCTCCCTGCCTCCTGCTGTAAACCTAAACTCATGAGCATCCCTGCCCTGAGCCCCCTGCCAGGCTGCAGGCACAGCCCAGCCAGCCCCGGCTTTGGGGACAAAAGTCTGCAATGCCTGGCTCCCTTTAAATCTACAGGGTAAAAGAGGTTATTAACTCCGTGCTATAGATTTGCTTTTTGGCTAAAATGTCCTTGGGCACGCAGGTGTCCAGCTGGCAACACCTTCAGAATGATTCCTCACTCCTTGTTAAGCATTTAATATTCCTTTTGTTCTTAAGAGAGAAGGATTCTCTTTCATTATATTTTTTATTATATCTTTTATTAAATATTTTATTATATTATATCTCTTTCATTTTTCTATGCAGTTCGAAATTTCTGGTGCTACTCAATGAATTTGTTCAAATCTTTTACCTTATATATTCAATGTACATGAATATATAAGGTGTGAGGTAAAAATATATTCATATATATTAAATGTAAATGAATGGTGTACATTTAATATTCCTTTAGTTCTTAATAGAGAAGAATTCTCTTTCATTTTATTTTTTAATTTAAACTTAAACCCATTTTCCTATGCAGTTACAAATTTCTGTGCTACTCAATGAATTTGTTCAAATCTTTTACCTTATATATTCAATGTACATGAATATATAATGTATAAGGTCAAAATATATTCATATATATTAAATGTACGTGAATGATGTACACGATCGTACATTGAATATTTTTAAGCATTTAATATTCCTTTAGTTCTTAATAGAGAAGGATCCTCCTCCATTATATTTTTTACTTTTAACTTAAACCCATTTTCCTATGCCGTTTGAAATTTCTGATGCTACTCAATGAATTTTTCAAAGTCTTTTACCTTATATATTCAATGTATATGAAGATATAAGGCATAAGGTAAAAATATATTCATATATATTAAATGTAAATGAATGATGTACGTGATTGTACATTTAATATTCCTTTATTTCTTAATAGACAAGAATTCTCCTTCATTATATTTTTTAATTTAAACTTAAACCGATTTTCCTATGCAGTTTGAAATTTCTGCTGCTACTCAATGAATTTGTTCAAATCTTTTATATAGTCAATGTACATGAATATATAAGGTATAAGGTAAAAATACATTCATATATATTAAATTGACATGAACTACGTACATGATTGTACATTTAATATTGTTAAGCATTTAATATTCCTTTAGTTCCTAATAGAGAAGGATCCTCCTCCATTATATTTTTTACTTTTAACTTAAACCCATTTTCCTATGCAGTTGCGAATTTCTGATGCTACTCAAAGAATTTGTTCAAATATTTTACCTTATATATTCAATGTACATGAATATATAAGGTAAAAATATATTCATATATATTAAATGTAAATTAATTATGTACATGACCGTACATTTAATATTGTTAAGCATTTAATATTCCTTTATTTCTTAATAGAGAAGAATTCTCCTTCATTATATTTTTTAATTTAAACTTAAACTGAATTTCCTATGCAGTTTGAAATTTCTGCTGCTACTCAATGTATTTGTCAAAGTCTTTTACCTTATATGAATACATATTGAGGTAATATATATATTACCTCAATGAATATATAAGGTAAAAATACATTAATATATATTAAATGTACATGACCTATGTACTTGATTCCCCACCCTATACTGGTATAAATATTTGCCACCTGTTTTATTTCCCAGTTCCAGCACAATAAAGTGTGTGTCTTACCAAACTCCTTCCAGCTCCTCTGGAGGATTTACAGCCAGCCAGACACGGTGACACGTAGGTGATGCCATTGCTGCCACAGACTGGGTCCCAGATTTTCAGAGGGCAATCACAACCCACGTTGCAGCCAGCCAGGAGAGTGTTTTCTGCATATGAGACTTGCTCTATTCTGAAACACATTTGGAAGATTAATAAATATTTCAGAAATGAGATACCCACAGTGACCCTGTGCAATGCTTCAGATTCTATTCTAACTCAAATATTGAATCAGGTCCCAATCCTACATGCTCCTCCTCTGAATCATGCCTTTTTATCTTTCTGTGGGACACTAAATTGTATTACATTAATATTGTAATGAAATATATGAATATTATCATAATATAAATATGATAATAATATAATATAATATAATATAATATAATAATAATATAAATATGAAATTTTCATACCTAATTTACAATTTGAATGATGAATTTTTCACAGTTTTTTTCTCATCTATGGCCTGTATGTTCTTAATTGTCCATGTCCATTTTACAGACACAAAGCACAGCCTGGCCTAGTGGAAATTGTCCCTGCCATGGCAGGGATTTTGGAGTTAGAGGCTCTTCAAGATCCCTTCCAACCCAAACCATTCTGTGATTCCCAGTGATCAATGGCAGGTTTCAAATCAAGAAACTGCAGACAAAACATCCTCTGATAACTTGACAGTAATCAAATTTGAGTAAACCAGTGTAAGATCAAGAAGGGAATTTTCTCCTCTCTTATTCTGAAATTGCACTCACATAAGCCTGATTTGAGCACCAATTTTTATTTTCACCTGCAGCTAAATTATTTCACTAATTGTATTAGTGAAAGAATTAATATGGACATGCAATTGCACGAGTCTTGACATGGATATGTTTTTTAATACACTTTTGTTGTTTGAAACAGGTGTAACTGACCTAATGTCTAATGCAAGCAGAAAGCCTTGAGAATTTAGAACAGGGAGCTGCAATCCTGGCTGATTCTTGACAAGAAAAACCATCCTGGTGTTTGAAACTGAAGTCCTGCTGAGTGCCAAAGAACATACCCTTGATAGGAAACTGTCAGCCCAGCAACGGGTGAGGTATCACAGACAGTCCAATAGGCAGCAAAGTAGAGCAGGTATTCCAGTAAAGATACCCAAAATGCTATGCTGGCAGCCTGATAGATATTTATCTTGAATTTCTTCATGAACAAGCCTCCAGAAAAATACCCAACGCATAGAACTGGCAAGTTGTAAACACCTAGTTGAACAAGTGAAACTTGCATGTTAAAATCAAGGAGAGCATCAGAGCTACTCTACTACAGGGCAGCTAGAGAGGGAGCTACACAGCTGCTGGGAGGGAGGGTTGTGTTTGGAAAAGACTCAAAGGGTGCCAGGGGCTGAATAATTTAACCACAATCACAAATGGAGTTAATTTCTAGTCTAATTCTGCTAATTTCCTTCCACAGCCAAAACCTCTGCCAAAGTCAACAGCAGGTGAGAGCTGCTTGGGGAGGGAGCTACAGGGTAGGGCTGAAATTATGAATTGGGAAATGGCAATCTGGAGTTGCACTCTAGGTCCAACTCAAAAACAACAACAACAAAACAAACAAAAAATAAGAGGAAGAAAAATAATTCTATAGTTTCAACCCAGCCTCTGGCTGGGAAATTCAACAAAAGTTGAGTTTCTGACTGAGAAACTCAACAGAAAGATCTGTGCACATCATAATTAAGTGCATGTCTTAATTAAGTGCACATCTTAATGCACTCTAAGCATGACAAAAAGGAGGAACAGGCTTTCAGTTTTGAGATGAGATTACTGAATATGCTCTCACATCATTCTTTGATGATTGATGCTTAAAAGAAGCAAATTCTGACTGAAAGACACGTTGGAAGTGGCTTTGCACAAGCATCACGTGGCTTAGTTTCATATCAGCTGGATTTTCTGAGCCAATTCAAAAGATGGGAATCAGATTATAAAATTGTGCACAAAAAATTAGATGCTTAGCAGAAAATGCATTGACATTCAGAAATGCTTTGTAATGTGTTATCCCTCACCTGTAGAAACATTTAACCTTGGTTTGTATATATAAATAGACTTGAAAATATGTATATATTTTTAGATATAAAATTATCTATAAAATATAGATAATTGGAATAGAGACAACACTAATTGATAGAACAAAGCAAAATGCAAACATACCAATCAAAAAGATGGCATCTGATGCAGATTTCCCAAACTGCTGCTCCAGATACTTGGGCATGAAGGATATCATGCCATCAAAGGCACTGAACTGCAGCACAGTTATGCATATGAATAACATGTACACAGGGTTGTGGAGCAGAGCCTTGAGGAAGGGGATGAAATCTGCAAGGAAATCATGCCTTGAGTTAGTGTGGTGATTTATGAAAACAGCTTTATGTCTGTGGGGGAAAGAGGGGAACAAAAATGCTCCTGAGCTGGGTCAGGATAAACCTTGTGCTTTGCCAGACACCTCAGGGGAGAGGTTCCTTGCTCAGCCCAGGGTCTGCTCTACCCAAAATACCCTCACACACACACATGCACACCAGTGCAGCTGTACCTTATTTAAAAATAATAAATCACAGCAGCAGCAGCAGATACTGCCCCATCTCCCCTCCCTTTCTCTCATCTCATGCCCCAGAGCACTCAGAAAATCCCCGTCCTGCAGTGGCACCCACAGGGGTGAAAATGCACTCCAGAGCTGTGACAAGCTGCCCCAGAGAGCTGAACTCTGATTTTGGGGTTTGCTGCTGGGCCAGGAGAGGCCTGAATTACTGTGAGCACAGTAATCCCCACCATCCTCCCAAAATCTGCATCAGCAGATTTCAGCCAAGCAAGCAGCTGAGAAACTGATTCACACAGGTCTCTCCTCTGAGTAATGCCCATTAAGTCAGGATCTGAACCATAAAAAAAGCCCCACAATTCCCCTTTGTCCAATGTTCCCTGTTAATCAATGTGCTGAGCTATTGTCAAGAAACTCTGCAGATAAATTTAGGCAACAAAACAATGACTGGGCCTGACTGAAAGTGGCACCACTTAGGATGGGTGGATATCTTCCAGAGCTAAGCAAGTACCTTATTAGAAGCAGATCTGCATGTAAATCTTTCAAAAATTATTCAAATATTAGAAACATTATAAATAAGCTGCATTATTTACAGATGCAGTGACATTTTTAATCAGAGCTTGTTAAGGAAATATTATTGTTATTAAATTAATTTTATTTTAGGTTATTTTTAACTATAAAAACATCAGGTTTTGACTTGAAATCCCTTAAAAAGTTGTCTGGTTGAATGGGGGTTGGACCAGGTGACCTTCACAAGTCCCTTGAGACCACAACTATCCCGTGGAATGAAAAGTGTCCACATTCAGGATGTTCAGGGACAGTGAACATTGCCACCAACACAGGCAGGGAGTGACCAAGAAAGCATCAGCCCCGAAGGGACCCTGTGAAATAGGAGTTTCCAGGTCTCACCAGCTCTTGGAGATCTGTTTCACACCCAAGATAGCTCAGCTCCCTTAGAGGGCATAAAATCAGCAGGATGGCTTCTGTGGCAGGGTTGGAAACTAAAAGGTTTTAATAAAATGGAAAATAACAAACTCTTTACAGAGAAAAAGTGATCTGGGTGCAAGGGGCCCTTCTGCCCTTGGTAAACTGCCTTAGCAAGACTGTTTAGCTCTTATCCAATTAGCTATCTCTAAGTTTGAAGTGCAGTCTTCTAAGTCCTATGAGATGCCTTTTTTGCTTAATTGAGAAGAGAAACTTCTCGACTTATTTCCTTTTTTAAGGAGACAAAAGATAGTTTGTCACTTTGTCAACAAAGAGCACATTGCTATAACCCTGGAGCACTGAGGAGCCCCACCTGAGCTGGGAGAACAGCATTTTATCCATGGATTCATTCACAAAGAGCACATTGCTATAACCCTGGAGCACTGAGGAGCCACACCTGAGCTGGGAGAACAGCATTTTATCCATGGATTCATTCCTAAAGAGCACATTGCTATAACCCTGGAGCACTGAGGAGCCAGGAGAACAGCATTTTATCCATGGATTCATTCACAAAGAGCACATTGCTATAACCCTGGGGCACTGAGGAGCCAGGAGAACAGCATTTTATCCATGGATTCATTCATAAAGAGCACATTGCTATAACCCTGGAGCACTGAGGAGCCACACCTGAGCTGGGAGAACAGCATTTTATCCATGGATTCATTTAAGGCTGGGTGACAGCAGAAAGAGATGCTCTGGTTATCAAGGTGAAGCTGCAATATCAGCCAGGACCCAAGGACTCACTCTGGGTGAGGTGAACCTGCAGGACCCAGCTGGGAACAGCACAGAGAGGGAGCTGACACTTGGAATTTGTTTGCTGGAAATTTCTGAGGTCCTGTCAGAGGGCCCTGAGCAGGGCAGGGTGCTCAGAAAATCATAGCCTTTGACATGGTTTATTCACTTACATTTCCAACCAGGAATTGTTGGAAGGAAAAAAATATCTTCCTATAGGTACATAGATTTGAAAGACCCCAGATGTGAAAGCTGCCAGGTGAATAACTGTGAGTGGAATACATCTTTGTTGAGCAGTAATTAAATGTTTATGAGGCACTTGAGCTCCTGTCAATTCCCTTTCAGGGTTTTCAGCTGGACTCAAGAAATGCACAAGATTTATGTTGGGTTTCTGCTTTTCTGCCCAGTGAATGTGGGGTACAAGCAATCAATGTCTGCACCTCACCCCCAGCTGTAACATTCCTACCCAGATTCCAGAGCTTGGGAAGAAAATATCTCCATGCACCTGAACTGCAGGAGGGGAAAGGAAGGATCCAGATCTATGATCTCAGATCTATGAAATAAGCTTTCCTCCTCTGCAAGGAGCCATTCTAAATTCCTGCACAAACCCCTTGAACTGCAGAGACATCAAAACAGAGCAGGCACTGCACATCTTGGACCCACCTTTAATCACACAGTACACAAAATATCTCCATGCACCTGAACTGCAGGAGGGGAAAGGAAGGATCCAGATCCCAGATCTATGAAATCTGCTTTCCTCCACTGCAAGGAGCCATTCTAAACTCCTGCACAAACCCCTTGAACTGCAGAGACATCAAAACAGAGCAGGCACTGCACATCTTGGACCCACCTTTGATCACACAGTACACAGAGCTCATGACAAAGTAGACTGGAGACTTGCTCATGCTCTAATGCAGACAAATCTCAACTTTATTGATTAACAGCAATACTTTTATAATCACAGTAATAAGGCTCATGCATATTGCAAAACTATGGCTCACCTTTGGTCAGCTATAAAAAGTCAGTCCCACCCTTTCTCAAGATGTTTGTGGCTTCTTTTTACCTCCTGTTATCACATAATTTATAAAACAACTTCTTGCTCAAAGAAACCATGTCCTTGAATTAGGCAGATGTTACCTACTCAGATGCTCTTTCTCACAGTACTTTTCCCATGGACTCTGTCTCAGTAAAAAACTGTCCACAAGCTCACACCTCAGGACTAAAGTTGGAAGGGAACAAAATGCAGCACAACTTGCCTTTGGCGATTTCATACATGCTCTGCTTGGCTTCATTCTTGTCATTCTCTTGCAGTGGTGCTGCAGTTTTTTCACTCAGCTCCTCAGGTTCTTCAGTTTCACCTTCCTTCAGCAGGGCCTTGGGCAGGAACCAGAATGGAATTGCCACCAGGAGATTGAGCAGGGCACAGATGAGGATGCCCAGCCACCAGGCGCCGACCCAGCGGGCATCGGTGGCTGCTATGGTTATCTCATCTGGAATAGAGCACAGAAACAGCTCTTATCACTTCACAAACATCCTTTGCTGTCACTTTGGGCTTTCCCAGCCACCTCTGACATAAAAGAATTCTAATGATTCTTAAAATGAGGCTCATGAGGGAACATATTCTCCAGTTTTCTTTCCTAATTGCTAATTTTCTGGCAAATTTCAGTGGCTTGTATTAAATTAATTCTAGCCCTCTCCTGTGTTAAGCCAGATGACACAATTTTTCATCAAATAATTTACAAGCAGATTGATTTGTACATATAGGACATTGTATGTACATACAATATTTGTACATATAGGAGTTTAATATTATACCCAGATCTTCCATTCTAAAATAAACACCAACAAACTCACAGTGGGATTAACTCACATTACCAAAGAAACATCTTCTAGCTCTGAAAAATTCACCAACTACAGACTTAAAAATAAAGTTTTATATGTTCACCCATTACCTGCACTTACTGATCCAATGTCAACAAACAGCTCTGCACAGAACGAAGCCAACAGCAAACCAAGGAAGGGGCCAATTACAGTTGCTGTGTGTAGACATGCTAGAGTGGGAAAAAGAGAAAATATTCTAAATTAGAACCCAGTCACAATTATCTTCTTGGAATTGTTACATTTGCTGTATGTAGACATGCTAGAGTGGGAAAAAGAGAAAATATTCTAAATTAGAACCCAGTCACAATTATCTTCTTGGAATTGCTACATTTGCTGTATGTAGACATGCTGGAGTAGGAAAAAGAGAAAACATTCTAAATTAGAACCCAATCACAATTATCTTCTTGGAATTGTTACATATAGTTAGGACAGCCCTACTGGAAAAGCATTTGCACCTAAAAATGGCCTGATTCCAACAAGTTTCTCTCTGGTTAAATTACAAGTTGTAAGATATTATTGTTTTGATAAGGCAGTAATTAATGTTTTCTGCATTCCTTTATTGGGCTGAAAGGCATCACAATAATCCTTTCTTTTGCTTTTGTTTGTGTGTGTGGGTTTGGAGAAGGGGAATTATCACAACAGGGTGGATTTACCCAGGTAGAAAGGTGAATTATCACAACAAGGTGGATTTACCCAGGTAGAAAGGTGAATTATCAAAACAGGGTGGATTTACCCAGGTAGAAAGGTGAATTACCACAACAGGGTGGATTTACCCAGGTAGAAAGGTGAATTATAACAGCAGGGTGGATTTACCCAGGTAGAAAGGTGAATTCTCTGCTTTGGCAAAATCCTCCAAATAGGAAATTCCCAAAGGCATAATGGGAGTTTCCCCCATCCCTCTCACAATGTTTCCAACCATCACAAAAATCCACAGCAGGGACCCAGGCTCTTGTTCACATTCTGTGGATAAAACAGAAAGTCAGAATGAATGTTTTAGACCCAACTATTAATGAAAATGTAGAGACAAGGAATTGACCAATAGCTTAAACTTTGGTGGGTAGGCCTGTCCTACAAAACAAAACAAGACATTATATATATAAATAACTGGTCACAATATTTTTTTACTTCCTTTCTCTCCTTGAACTGAGATTTCTTCATCCCATAGTCTGCTTCAGACTCCCCTGCTCTCTCTGCCTTTGTCATGCTGAGATTTCTCAGTGCAAATTCATTAACCAATTAAAACCAGCTTCGTTAGCAGCAGCTGCTGCCTGTCTGGGCGTCTGACACAGGTGAAACCCAGATCTCCTGGTTTAATGTTAAATTACTGGTGAAACCCAGATCTCCTGGTTTAATGTTAAATTACTGGTGAAACCCAGATCTCCTGGTTTAATGTTAAATTACTGGTGAAACCCAGATCTCCTGGTTTAATGTTAAATTACTGGTGAAACCCAGATCTCCTGGTTTAATGTCAAATTACTGGTGAAACCCAGATCTCCTGGATTAATGTTAAATTACTGGTGAAACCCAGATCTCCTGGTTTAATGTTAAATTACTGGTGAAACCCAGATCTCCTGGTTTAATGTTAAATTGCTCTCACCAACAATCCACGTGCAGATGGGGTCACACTCAGCCCAGTTTTCCCTTCCCACAGGGAATGGACTCAGATATATGAATATCACAGCCTGGCTTGTCCATAAACCAATAAAGAAATAATCATCTTACCCAAGTATATTCAAAGACATGGGGATTTTTGGGTTCTATATGCATGTTGAGTGGCTGTACATCATTTAATTGAAAATTATTTAATAAAGAAACAATCATCTTACCCAAGTATATTCAAAGACATGAGGATTTTGGGGTTCTATGTGCATGTTGAGTGGCTGTACATCATTTAATTGAAAATTATTTAATAAAGAAACAATCATCTTACTCAAATATATTCACAGGCATGAGGATCTATGAGATCTATGTGCCTGCACATCACTTAGATGAAAATTATTTAATAAACAATCACCTAACCCAGGTATAGTCACAGGCATGAGGATTTTTGTGTTCTATGTGCATATTGAGTGGCTGTACATCATTTAGATGAAAATTACTTAATAAACACTCACCATTATTTAATAAACAAGTGATTGATTAAAAAAAAAAGGAAAATCCATTTATTTATACAGTATAGACATAGAAAAAAATCATTGACAGACAGAGGAAAAGTCCAACCTGTTGATGGTTCCTCTGTAGGCAAAGAGGACAAGTTGTGATTAACGAGGCACAGAGGCATCACTGAAACATTTTCCCTTTGTGAAATGCTGCTTTCAATGTGATACCTGTTGGAAACAAGGGAAAGAAAGCACGTACAGGTCCAGAGGATATTCATGAGAACCATTCTCATTTGTCTGTGCTGGAGTCATGGAGCTGCCTATAAGAGTAGGCAGCCAGAGCCATTCCACACTGGATACAACAGGACTGAGGGATCAAAAAACACCTTGCTGATTAAAGACTACACAGGCTTACATTATTATTTTATATTAAACCAAGCAAAAAATCATTTCAAAGGAGTTGGAGGATCATTATGGTCAGCACTAAATTTGCTTCTAGCTGTTCTTTTAGTCAGAACAGGTAGACAACATCTCTCATTGTGGATGTAAGAAATCAATTTGGCAGTGAAAATAGCTTTAAAAACATCTATTTCTTATCCTCTGGGAGGTCTCTTTCTCTGAATAAGTTCCTAGAAGAGTGAAGAAGACCGAGTCCCAATTGTCATTCTGAATTGTTCAGGTTAAAAAAGATTTACATGACGCTGTCATTTCGTTGTGCCAGTTTGTGATGGTTGATAACACCCAATTTCATTCTTGCCAACACAGTGACCAGGTATGATCTCTCATCCAGGTTCCAGGCCAAGACATCTTTAAAAATCCCAGTTTCTATTGGCCATCCAAGCAGATCAGAGCTAACAGGGACAGCATCACAGCTGGGGATGAGCTGTGGGGAGAGCCCATGCAAGGGGAGCAAAAGGATGAAGGCAGAGGCAAAGGCAGGTGCCCAGCAGAGGGGTGACTCGCCTCAGGAGGTGGTGGCTGACTTTTGGGGCCATCTCAGGAGCAAACCCAAGGAATCTGCAATGCTCAGACTGAATCCATGCCCAGCAATGTCTCCTCTGAAAGGGTTAACGCCAGCAAGGACCACAGGAGCTGCTCTGAGCTGAGCACAGCACTCACCTCCCAAACAGAAAATGAGGAAGGGATATCAAAAGGCATCCAAGGGACAGCACCGTGCAGCCCAAAGCAATTATTCTGGGTCTGTGAAGCTTTGCTCCAAAGTAACTCACAAATGCAATCAGCAGCAAGTTACCTGCAAAGAGAACCCGGGTCACCACCTGCCAACCAGGGCATCCCATAATAGTCACACACCTGAGCAGGTCTTGTGAGCCTCTGCTTCTTTTTTTGTCTTTAAAAAGCATCACTAGACAGGGAACTGCCTACATGGTGCAGTAATTCCCTGCTGGATATGATCTTTTTTTGGAAGAGTTACATCACACGAAAAGAACACGAGAATAAAAGGCAGGATGGAAAAGAAATCACAGTGAGAGAGATTTCTGAGTGCACCTTTATAGAGGAGAAATTTCCCATTATTTGGCAGAGAGAAGGCCCAGGACTGCAGAATAATATAGGAATATTATCAGGAATATTCCCCTGGATATATAAAGTAAATATATATATATATATAAAGTATATATATATAAAAAGTATATATATATAAAAGTATATATATATATATATATATATATATATATATATATATATATATAAAGTAAAGGATACTTTATTGGGTAATGGGAGGAAAATCTAGAAGTGTATATCATAATGTTTTGTCATGGAAATAATAAACACGAGATGACCATCATACAAAAAAAAGTAATAATAACTTAATATTAATTTTATTAATTGCTTAATAATAAAAAACCCACAGGGTTTTATACCCAGTACCATTTAAAAACAAAAATGTACTAAAAATCTTCATTTTCCTTGCCTCCACTTTCACTTAGAAGCAGATGATTTTCTCCACCTATTGCTATGCAACTAAGAAAAGAATCAAGCTTCATGTTATGAATCAGGCCCTATAAAAATAGCAATTTAATAATTTTACACCTACTGATTTTATGATCTTTTTGTCAGAAGAACAAAATCATGTCTCTGAGTGACGAGCGTCACGCTCTGAAAGAAAATAATGCCTTTTTTATGTATCATTTCTAAACAGGCTGTGCTGAATCAGTGGCTTGCATGACACTTGAAGATAAACATTTCAATTTATCACTGGACAATAAAATTTACTGACAGGCAAGGTAAGGAGCACTAAAAGTAAAACTGGAAATTTTCTTTGCAAGGACAGTTGTACAGGTAAAAAAACTTAAAATGGTATTCAGTTTAGATAAGGATTCACAGTCCACTCCAACCAACTTTAATTAAAGGAACTGCAAAATTCTAAATATGACCTTAAATTCAAACAAAGTTTACAGAGCTGGTTTGTTTTGTGTATTGAATATTTCTGAGGAAAACATCTCATAAACTAGTTCTGTTTTGTTAGTTGCTCTGTCATATCTTATGAGAGTGCAGAAATTAGCTGAAGCAGTTTTTAAACCTCAATTTGCCCATTCAAGAGGTCCTGTTAATTTCCAAGGCATGACATGGTCACAGATCAGCTCAAAACAATGACAGGGCTGGCCAGTGTTGTCACACAGAGTAACTGAGAGCAGATGAGGGTCACTAAGACATGCTCAGACCAACATTGCATTTTCAAAGAGTCAGGAATATCAAAATGAGAAATTACCAATTTCAAAGCTCCCATTAATGATGCCCACCAGTGAAGCTGGGATGTTGAACTGTTTCTCTATCTGTGTGTACATGCTGTTCATGTAAGCCCCAGACATGGTTTTCCCAAGGAAGGCAAGTGACAGTGCCAGCAGAAATACCTAGGAAGGGAAGGGAAGGGAAGAATGCATAAATAATTATAATTTTGTGAATATTTCTTGCTTATTTCCTGCAGTGAAGGTGTGCTTCCAGTTAAAAAGATAAGCAGTTCTGTTCCACTGATGTGTGTGCAAATCCCAGCATCAATTCCTTTCTAGAGTTATGGCTTTGCCAAACAAACAAACAATTAAAAAAAAAAACAAAAAAACCCCCACAAAACAAACCCAAAAAAAAACCCCAAATCAAACAAACTTTGTTCTTCACCTTCTCTAATGACCAAGACTGCCTTCAGAAAGCCCAGGGCCCATTTGGCCAGTGCCTGCTGCAAGGTTGCCACCTGCAGGACCTTCCCACCCCTGTCCCCAAATGACAAATTCTTGCAGAACTCAGATCCCCTCCTTTGGCAGAATTACTCCATCCAGGATGTCCCACCCCTGTCCCCCAATGACAAATGGCCTGCAGAGCTCAGATCCCTCCTTTGGCAGAATGACTCCATCCAGGATGTCCCACCCCTGTCCCCAAATGACAAATTCTTGCAGAACTCAGATCCCCTCTTTTGGCAGATTGACTCCATCCAGGATGTCCCATCTTGTGGACAGTTTTTTACTGAGAAACAGTCCATGGGAAAAGAGACATGAGAAAATCCATCTGAGAAAGCAACAGCTGCCTAATTCAAGGATTCTTTGAGCAAAAAGCTGTTTTATAAATTATGTGATAACAGGAGGTAAAAAAGAAGCCACAAACATCTTGAGAAAGGTGGAACTGACTTTTTATAGCTGACCAATGGTGAGCTCTATTTTTGCAATATGTATGAGCCTTATTACTGTGATTATAAAAGTGTTTCTGTTAATCAATAAATCCAGGATTTGTCAGTCATCAGAGGGTGAGCAATGTCTCCCGTCTGCCTCGTCACCATCTCAGCAGAGATCATGAGGCCAGAACAAGTAATTTCAACCAAAAGGAGTAAGTAACGTGTCCTTTTCACAACAACTAATAGCAACTGACAGCTAAAAATGTAAATTAATGAGTGCAGCAGTACTCAAATCCTTTTAACTTCAGGCTTCTTTATAATCAGCATTTATGAAATGAAATCAATATTATTTTTCAACACATCTGCTGCAAAAGCTAAAAATTAAAATAAATTTTTTTGGGGTTTTAATTACTATTTTTTAAAAGCCATTTTAGAAGATTTTCTAGCATTTCTTGACAACTTGAATTACCATTCAAGATCAACAGGTAATTTTTGCTGCCACATCCCAGTCAGTAAAACTCATTTGACAGCTTTAAGGAAGGGTAAATGTGTTAGACTGGGGGATTACACAGAGTGGTGAAGCTTCAAAGCAGCAATCAATTAGCACCTCCAACATCTCACAGAGTGGAAAGTTTGGGGAGAGCAAAAACCAGCACAGCTGTTTGCAAACCTTTGTAAGGGCATTAAGGGTAAAAAAGAACAGCTAATATATTCATTTAATCTAGGCTGTAACTCCTACCAAAACACTGTAAATGCAAGTAATTACAGTCGTGTGTTCCTACAAAATTGCTAAAATACTGCAGTACCTTCAGCTTGGAGATGCAGCAGAATTTGTCCTCTGCACGTGGCTTCTCAGGCTCCTTCATGTTGCCTTTTTTAATTGACACTGGTGCCTGTTTCTGAGTCTGTCAGCCATCCCATTGCAGTGTTGGGAAAAGATGAGAGAAAAGAACAAAAGTTTTTGTCCCGTGTTTGCAAAAATACGATATTCCTTCCAAGAGATTTGACACTTTAGCATTTTCCTACAATAACTGCCAACTGGATTGCAAGTTGATGGATTTTATTCTAAATGAAGTAACTTGCTTAGAGTATAGACATTAATCTCTTGGCATTAAAATTAGAGCAAAACAGAATAAAACCAAAACCAGCAGACCAACTCGAGCTCTAAATGGACACAAAACAGACTCATTTCTCCTTCCCCTCCCAAGATTGTCAAAAATATTCATCTTTATTCATCTGCCTGCTTTTGCTTATCTCCATCTCAGCTTCATTATTAGAGTGTGTCACAATGCTAAGCTGCCTGCACTGTTGAAATTTTACATGTATTCCAAAAATGTGTTCAAAGATATGTGTTCAGTATATTCCAGGAGTTGGATATACTGACCTGTAAAAGCCCTGACACATCTGAGGGTTTGCACAATGAATCAAAATTTTATTCTATTCATTCCAAGGGCTCCTACAGAGGCTCCATTAAATAAAATTATACAATACATTTCCCTGGGGCCTGATGGAAGAAGGTGAAGGAAGCAGGGCAAGGCAGAGCCCTACCTGTAGGCAGGATGGACACAGGTGGATTTCCTCTTTCTGCACCTCCCAAGGGATCCTGCAGCCCCTGCTCTGCTCTGTGTTCCCCTCATGGGCCAGGCATGGGGAGCACCCAGCTCCTTTCAAATTCCTCACCTCAGACCTCCTGGTCTCAAACATTCATTTCTGCAGCAATGTTAATCCTCTCAAATGTGTTTCCTAGCTAATTTGATTCCTAGCAAGTCCACAGGCATTAACTCCTTCCCTAGCTGCCTTCTCACTTGCAGGTTTTAAAAGCACAATTAAAATTAAATTAAAATTAAAATTAAAATTAAAATTAAAAGCGCATTATTACAGCATTCCTGGAAATACCTTACAATTAACTGTAGGTGCTCAGCACTCAGACAATTAATTATCTGTGATAGATACAGAGATTTGATTTCTGCTTTCCTCACAGATACTTCTACAAATTGTGTACAATTATCTGTGATAGATACAGAGATTTTATTTCTGCTTTCCTCACAGGTACTTCTACAAATTGTGTACAATTATCTGTGATAGATACAGAGATTTGATTTCTGCTTTCCTCACAGATACTTCTACAGATTGTGTACAATTATCAGTGATAGATACAGATATTTTATTTCTGCTTTGCTCACAGATACTTCTACAGACTCTGTTTAATCACAGGACTAAATTGTGCTCGCACAGATTTTTTCTTTTTTTAATTTTAAATAAAATTTATATCCCAGGGAATCATTTTTATTTTAAATACTGCTTTTCTTTGAAGCCCACCAGCAATACCAAAACATGACAGCAATATCCTATATTTGTCCTCTTCTAGGAGCTGGCAAAGGGATTCTTTCCCTTTCTGTACCAATTTCACTGTATTTCCTGCATTTCCCTGTCACACACAGGGAACATCACCTGGATAATTGCAGGTTTTCCCTCCTGGTGCTACAGGACACCAGACAGCACCCTGCTACCCACCCTGGGGATCAGGCACCCCACACTGCTCCTCATGCAATTACAGCAGACAAATCTGCATTCTTGCCTTTAATTATTCATACCTTCCCTCAGAGCATAAATTATGACCCAGGGAAAAAAGCATTTCAACCAATTTTTTACTGGGAAGATTATTAAGATTATTAATTGAATAACCAATAGACAGAATCATTATTTCCAGCTCTGTTTCTGAAATTGCTTTCCCCAGCTTTATAATAGTTTGTGGTCACACTCCATCAAACGTTACTGATGCCAACACAGACTCACAGCCTGAATTATCAGAAAGACACAGGTGCAGAACTCAGCTCAGGTGCACTCATACCACACTTTAAGTCCAGGTTAGAATTTAAATTGCCATTTCTGTGCCTATGAACACACATTTCTTGGTCCCATGAACCAAGTGAGCTCTGACTCCCTTCTCCATCTACCTGCTCTCCATTGTACATTCCCCTTGGGTACCTGGGTTACATCTTGGGCTCTTCAGACTCACCTGCAAACCTCTTTATCTCGTTGAACAGGCCAAAATATAGCTCTATTAAAATACTTTAAAATAATAAAATAAAATACTTAAAAATAATTTAAAATTCAGCCTGAATTCAGATTTACTTTGACCATCCTGTAAGATTTCCTTCCCTTTCACCTCAGTGGAACTCATGTCAGCTGAGTTTTTCACATTCTGTGCTGCTTTAATGTGCAGTTCTGAGCTTCACATTATGGCATGGTGAGCTCTGTGCACAGAGCAGGGACACAAAACAATTCCTGCTCCAGCTGGGCACCAAGGACAAATGATCCAAATCTCAGCCCAGGAGCACAAACACCGTGGGCTGCAGAGAGAAAAACAAGGATGGGACTGCCTGGGCTAAAGCTGGGATGGGACAATGAACTGCAAGATGCAAATGGAGCAGAACTGATCCCAGGGACAGACCCCGTGCCCGGCCGTGCATTTTGGGGCCATTTGGGTTCATCTTGGGTTCATTTTGGGGCCATTTTGGTCCATCTTGGGTTCATTTTGGGGCCATTTTGGTCCATCTTGGGTTCATTTTGGGGCCATTTTGGGTCTATCTTGGGTTCATTTTGGGGCCATTTTGGGTCCATCTTGGGTTCATTTTGGGGCCATTTTGGTTCATCTTGGGTTCATTTTGGGACCATTTTGGTTCATCTTGGGTTCATTTTGGGGCCATTTTGGTTCATCTTGGGTTCATTTTGGGACCATTTTGGGTCCATCTTGGGTTCATTTTGGAGCCATTTTGGTTCATCTCGGGTGCAGCCCTGGCTGGGCTCTTGTGCTGCCCAAGGTGGATCCATGGAGGAGATCCTTTAATAAATCCCTGCTTTATTTTTTAACTCTGCCCAGCCTCTGCTCTAGGGCAGCCTGCACAAGGCATCATCACTCTAGCTAACTAATAAAAAGGAAGAAAGCACCCAAATATCTGGATTTAAAGTTGATGATGCAATGTTTTGCAAGTTGCCTTGCTTAAATCCCAGGAGGATTTGGTTCTTTCAAAGTACAATTCATCTTCCATTTAGCTCAGCTTAGTCATAGAGATAAACTGCCACATCTTAATTTTGTTTATGGGGTTAAAAATCACAAAACATAATGATTCAGAAAGCAATTATCGTGGCAGGATTTTTAACTAATTTATTTTTCTGGTTGCAAAAAGCTTTTTGAAATCTTGTTTTACCAGGTACAGTTCAAACTGTTACTCAAATGCAATTACAGGAATGTTAGACTGAGACAACGGAAAATATCCTCATGGCAAAACAATGAGGTACTTACAGTTCTGAAAAGGTTTCTGCAAGAAATCACTGAAATGGCACACTCGAACTTTGACTTTAAATCCACATTGTTAAAAATTAACCAAGTATGGGGCAACTTGTTTTTTTGCCAAATTTCAGTTGTGCGTTTTGGAGCGCTCGGATGTGACAGACACGGACTGAATTCTCAGAAGGAAAATTAAGCTCATTTCTTTCTCTTCCCTGCAAAAATACCAGGCCAAAGGGCCACGTCTGTGTCAGAGCTCTGAGTGTGAGGTGCTGACACTCCTGAGAGATATCCAGAGAGCACCCACAGGCAGGAGAGGAACTCTGACTGCACCTAAGGGTAAATTTACAGGCTGGGTGGACTTTAGGAAAGGGTGGCACAGAGTCAGAAGGGAAGAGGGAAATGAGACTGGCTTACTGATTACTGGACATTGCAAAACTTGACCAAGCACAAATAGTTCTGGTTAACACAAGAAGAGATCATTTGACTTCACTGAAGTCCATCAGACATCTCATCTAGCAATCAGCAGACACACCTGCAAGTCCTCAGTGAGAAATGCAGAGTACAATCCATTATTGGTCCTACTCTCAGTGTTATATGTCATGATGATTTACCTACCAAAAAAGGACATTTCTGCCCTCACTCTAAACACAACACATTATTTTAAAAACACTGAGGTCCAACAGCTCTTTCCCAGCACTGCAGCTGTGAGCAGCCTCTTTAACCCATGAAAGGCTGGGAATGTGAGCTGCACCTGCACAGAACCCACAGGACATGGCATGGCAAACCAGGTGAGGATGTCGTGGCACAGGGGAGGTTCACCATCATTTCCCATCAGTTCAGATCCAGGGCTGTCACAGACATCCTTTGTGAAAAATCCTTTCTGTAGGATTTTTCCTGCTGGAGCTGAGAAGCTCAGCAACAAATGTAAACAATTATTATCTGCTGCTGTGGAATGCAACAGGTCCACCTGTGGTTGGTCCCCTGTAGATGTTTGGATTCACTGACCACTCACGGTGGAGCTGCTGTCACTCTCTGCAAGACACAGACCTTGGTTATTCATTCTTTCTATCTCTATTCTTAACATAGCCAGCTTCTGAAGAAGCTCCTTTCCTTTCTATCTCTATGTAGTATAGTTATAATGCTATATATATATATCATAATATAATAAATCAAGCCTTCTGATCATGGAATCAAGATCCTGTCTCTTCCATCCTCTACAAACCCCTGTGACCACTGACAACACAGGGCAATGCTTAAAACCATTTTATTCCTCACAAGTGTCTGCTGGGAGCTGCGTCTCTGGCAGTCCATGCACCTCCCAGGCAAATGGAGGTTAACAGGGAGAGTTTCTTAAAAAGACAGCACAGAATTTGCTTCTCAGGGCTGTGTCCTGATCCGGGTCCACCCTCCAAAACTTCACTGCAAAGTCCAGCCTTTGAACAGACCAGCAGAACTGATCACAGGAACCTCACAGCAAAGACTCTTTCACTCCTTTCACCTGCTCATAGGGGTCCCAGCATCTGCATAAATGAAAAAAAACCTGCTCAAGACATTTTGGGAGCCTTCTTCCTCAAAAGAAATAGAAGAAGGGTGAAAAACAAGGAAAGATATAATAA
The DNA here is from genome assembly GCA_009764595.1 of Geothlypis trichas. Taxonomy (NCBI): domain Eukaryota; kingdom Metazoa; phylum Chordata; class Aves; order Passeriformes; family Parulidae; genus Geothlypis; species Geothlypis trichas. Next base: position 1,491,715 of record CM019904.1, on the reverse strand, counting down.
TTTAACTGATTCTCCATTAATCAAAAATGGATTTATATAGGCAGTGTTTATGCCAAAGTAATCAAGAGGAGCCACAAGGTCTTATTGTAGTGACCAGAGAAGAGACTCAGAGACAAGACCTTGATCTACTCAAAGCAGGCAGAAAAGCATCCATCTGCATTTAGTAAAAAAAGGAGGGTGATGTTTACCCCTGCATATGCAGAAACACAGGCACAAAACTTCCTGCCCAGTTTGAGCCTGAATTCAGATTTACTTTGACCATCCTGTAAGATTTCCTTCCCTTTCACCTCAGTGGAACTCATGTCAGCTGCAGGCTAAAGAAAAATTCAGATCTGTCTTCTGTCCTCAACTCTGCCATCCACTCTATCATCCCTCTCAAGTCATGATTGCCTCAATTTTTTACCACGTAACACAATTAAAAAAATAAAAATAATAAAAACAAAATAAAAATAAAAACAATAAGCAGACTTTTCTAAAAAACATTCAGACCCATTCCTTGGAGATAATACTGCATAGGAGCAAAGCATTATTGCTGTCTGGCTTCAGAACTAGTTATTTATTTAAACCAGTGATACTGCTATAACAATTTCTGCCCTAAGCAGTTTAGCTCATTGATTTGCACTTGTATGGATTTGGGGGCTTTATTTTTGTTTTGGCAAAGCATATTCATGTCTTCTAGCCTTGCAGCAAAATTTATGAGAACATAAAATTCCTTATTCTTCATAAAGTTTGCTGCAAGTCTGGAAGATATTCTGTTGTACAAACCTCTGGTTTTAAATGTTAGGAAACATAAATGCTTCAATTGTCAAAACAGCTTTTCACAATGTTGAAAACCTAATGATATACTTTTGGGCAGTGCTTCCTAGTTGAAGTACAAAAAGGGATTTGTTGTGTGCTCAGCTTAGAGGCAAATTGTCAGAGGAACACACTCTGAGAAAAGCTGAAGGAACAAACTGCAGGCTGACTGGCAGCTCAAAGCTCCAAAATCTCCCTGGAGCCTTTTCCTCTGGAAAAAATGACATTACCTGTGATTCATCCATCAGTGGTTTATGTAAGCTGAGAGCATTTCACTTCACTCTGCATCACTCCAGGAGGATCTGGGGTGTGCCAGTGTGCTTTGTGTGCAGCATGGTTAAAGGTGACACTGCTGGTGTCTCTGGGCACTGGACTCAGCTCACTCCAGGAGGATTTGGGGTGTGCCAGTGTGCTTTGTGTGCACAAATGGTTAAAGGTGACACTGCTGGCCTCTCTGGACACTGGACTGTCCCAGGAGGATCTGGGGTGTGCCAGTGTGCTTTGTGTGCACAAATGGTTAAAGGTGACACTGCTGGCCTCTCTGGACACTGGACTGTCCCAGGGGGATCTGGGGTGTGCCAGTGTGCTTTGTGTGCAGAGATGTTAAAGGTGACACTGCTGGTGTCTCTGGGCACTGGACTCAGTCCCAGGAGGATCTGGGGTGTGCCAGTGTGCTCTGTGTGCACAGATGTTAAAGGTGACACTGCTGGCCTCTCTGGACACTGGACTGTCCCAGGGGGATCTGGGGTGTGCCAGTGTGCTTTGTGTGCAGAGATGTTAAAGGTGACACTGCTGGCCTCTCTGGGCACTGGACTCAGCTCACTCCAGGAGGATCTGGGGTGTGCCAGTGTGCTTTGTGTGCACAGATGGTTAAAGGTGACACTGCTGGTGTCTCTGGGCACTGGACTGCCCCAGGAGGATCTGGGGTGTGCCAGTGTGCTCTGTGTGCAGAGATGTTAAAGGTGACACTGCTGGTGTCTCTGGGCACTGGACTCAGCCCCAGGAGGATCTGGGGTGTGCCAGTGTGCTCTGTGTGCAGAGATGGTTAAAGGTGACACTGCTGGCCTCTCTGGGCACTGAGCTCAGTGCCAGGAGGATCTGGGGTGTGCCAGTGTGCTTTGTGTGCACAGATGTTAAAGGTGACACTGCTGGTGTCTCTGGGCACTGGACTCAGCTCAGTCCAGGAGGATCTGGGCTGTGCCAGTGTGCTTTGTGTGCAGAGATGGTTAAAGGTGACACTGCTGGTGTCTCTGGGCACTGGACTCAGTCCCAGGAGGATCTGGGGTGTGCCAGTGTGCTTTGTGTGCACAGATGGGTAAAGGTGACACTGCTGGCCTCTCTGGGCACTGGACTCAGTCCCAGGATGATCTGGGGTGTGCCAGTGTGCTTTGTGTGCAGAGAGGGTTAAAGGTGACACTGCTGGTGTCTCTGGGCACTGGACTGTCCCAGGAGGATCTGGGGTGTCCCAATGTGCTTTGTGTGCACAGATGGGTAAAGGTGACACTGCTGGTGTCTCTGGGCACTGGACTGAGCTCACTCCAGGAGGATCTGGGGTGTGCCAGTGTGCTTTGTGTGCACAGATGGTTAAAGGTGACACTGCTGGCCTCTCTGGGCACTGGACTGTCCCAGGAGGATCTGGGGTGTCCCAATGTGCTTTGTGTGCAGAGATGTTAAAGGTGACACTGCTGGTGTCTCTGGGCACTCTAAAGGGTGTGAAACATCCATGGGAAGATCCAGGATTTTTTGGGAATCAGGCACCTGTGAGCACAGCTTTTCTACAAACATCTCATTTTCAAACATGGCAAGTTTTCCTAGGATCCCCTGAAATAGATGCATGAAATACACATCCTCTTTTGGCAACCAAAATTAAAGAGCTGGTTTCAAATAACAGTGTAGCTTTAAGAGTTCCTGATTAAAAATACCTCACCTCTGTGGTGATAATTTACAGCTCTTTCAACAGTGGCTTTTTTAACTTCTACAAATTGTTATGAGTGTGATAACAGGCAGCAGGGGGATGTATGACTTAAAGCAGTGGGCTGCAGTCATCCACAGCACCATGAAGATTATCATCCCTGCTTATGACAACATCCTAAAAATGGTCTAAGAATGTGTTAACCCCTCATTTACATGAAGTATGAAATGTACTGTTGACATGAAATTATATATGACACTGTCAACATTGCTCATTTTTAAACACAACATCCTAACCATGAACACAACTGCAATGAGCATGTGGGGATGTGAGAGCTCTCTAAAATAAAAAGAGCCATTTGTAGCCCATGGGAACTCTAGCAAAATGAAAGTTTGTTAGTTAAAACTAACGAAATCTAGTTAGAAAAACTCCAAAAAACTTTTACTTTTGTTAGTGAAAACTAACAAAATCAAGCCTACAGTCACTAGAATCATGGTCACTAGAGTGGAAATGTGTAGGAATCCTGCAAATCAAGAAAAATAATAATAACAAAAAAGACTATCTGTGAGACAGTAATTTATGGAGCAGAAAACACTCTGAAATCAAAAGCAGAATCCAAGACACCCACTCTAAATGTACAGCAGGCATCCAACAGCTGTGGATTTTAGACACACTGAGGTCTGTGCCTCTCTTGCTCTGCACGAGGCTCTTTTCTCAATCAAATTCTCTCCCAAGGTGACTTTTCAGCTTTTTCCCATGGAAATCTTATCATTCATAGGCACAATGAGTTAATATGAAATTATTTCAAGATGTTAATGACTGAAAGGTTCCAGAGCCTCATTTTCCCCCCCTTCACAATAATGTCACACTTTCAATTTTCCACTGTTTGGTTCAATAACCATTTATTGCAAAAACCCACCACCTTTTGGCCTAACCATGTCACTTGTAGCTCCTAAATTATTTGTGAGAGCTTAACTACATTTAACTACTGACTTTTTCACACCATTCCTATTTCTGTTATCAAGGATGAGCTCAGCCAAAAGTGGATCTGCTGCTAAAGGGAAGGAAACAGCAATATTTGGTGTAAAAGAAATTCCCAAAAACAGACCAAAAATCCACTGCATGTTTTCAGATGCATATGCTAAACTTCTAATGAATTTTTAGGGACTTCTTACAGACAGTTCCAGGTACCTCTTCATGTTCCTTGTGTTTATCAAAGGTTTTTCTCATCTCCAAGCAGAATTAAAAGGTCAGGTCCCAATGATTCAGGCATGCTGTAAATCCAGCCCTACTGCACTTCTCCTTGAGGCAGGGCTATGTTATTTTGCAGCTAGGTGTGCTGACGTGCCATCAATAAATTAATTAATGTTTCATGGTCCTGGCAACGTAAATTCTCCTACGTCAGCTCACAGACTGCACCTACCCTTGGTGAAAAATCATTGTGAACATGACTGATGCTCAGCTCAGCACAAGCCTCCTTTTTAAACAGCAGGGAAAATGCCACTATTAATAGCAGAGCTGTCAAGACAGCATCATCCAAAAGACTCAGAGTGTTTCAAGACAAAGCCAGATTGTCATTATCATGCAGCAGTTTGCAGAGAAGAGAAAAAGAAATGTGATTTTTTAATAAGTGGGATAGTTGAAGAGAAAACTTGGTTAAAAGTCAGGCACTGCCTCAGGTATGGAGGGCTGGCATGAACCTGTGTGGAATTCTTTTGGAGAGCAGCAGTTTCTCCAAGAGGTGGCTGATTTCCTTTGCTCTGCATTTCCCAGGGATTCACCTGCAGTGGAATAAATCTGGGGAGCACAGAGGGTGGCTCCTGGTCTCACTGCAGCTGTCTGTGCTCCTTACCAAAGGTGCTGGGGTGGGGAGGAAGGGGTGGAGAGTTCTCACAGTCACTAAATCAGAAGCTGCACTTCCACTCGTGCCTAATTCCTCTCTTTTTTCCCCTAACAGGAGCATTTAGGGGGACTTCACTGTGTCATTTAACAGCTATGGGGTGGGCAAATTGAGGCCTTCCAGGACCTGGAGGGAGCCCACAAGAAAGATGGAGAGAAACTATTGATAAAGTATGGAATGACAGGACATGGGCAATGGGTTCACACTGACAGAGAGTGGGTTTAGGTGGGATACTGGGGGGAATTCTCCCCTGTGAGGGTGGTGAGGCCCTGGCACAGGGTGCCCAGAGAATTTATGGATGCTCCATCCCTGGAAGTGTCCAAGGCCAGGCTGGATGGGGCTCTGAGCACCCTGAGATAGTGGAAGATGTTCCTGCCCATGGCAGGGGGCTGGAATTGGATGGATTTTAATGTCTTTTCAAACCCAGGCCATTCTATGGTTCTACAATTCAATATATTCACCCTGCCCTTCCTTTCAGCAGGGCTTTTTGCTCTGCTTTGAAATACACATGAATCCAACACCTTAGAGAGGTCCCTGCACTATGGCAGAACTGGCAGGTGAACATTCCAGCAAGATCTTGGAAACCTGGACACCTTTTTGTACATTAATTGCTATAGAAAGTGGCTGAGGATAATCAGCACAGCAGGAAGCAAGGGATGACTTGGTTTACCAGAAAGGAAGAACAATAATTCTATTCATATTCACATTTACCATCAGCACTGCTTAGAGCCCTGGAGAGTGACACTGGTAACCAAAAGGGAGTCCTGCTTTTGCTTTCAACTTCTGGAAACAGTTTGCAGGAGAGACAGGGGAAAAGGAAGTCAAAAAGTCAAACCTTCTGCTGTATTCAAAGGTAAATTGTTGGATGCAATTAAAACTCCATGAACTGTAAGAATGGCATAGGAGCTGTAACTGCCCAAGCACTGGGCTGTCAGTTCTGCCTTGTCTGATCCAAGCCTGGGGTTTATTTCCCCTGTTTGAGGGATCCCCAGGCTGCTGATTCAGCCCAGGCTGCTGAGCTCATTCTCTCAGCAATCATCACCAGAGTCCTGGCAGGCTCCGTCACTGCCCTGTCAATGGTGTGAGCTGAGCAACAAAATACATCATAAAGTTGGTTTAAAATACCCCTGACTACCCAAATTCCTCCTTTCCATTTGCTCATCGATGCCATGGATGGACACTGTTTATTTCTGAATCATCTTTTTTCCCTCTGGGGGAGAAATGAGTAACTTTCCACCTCTTACCTCTCAGCTGCTTCTTACATATTTCTTCCTCAGGTTTAACATCACTTTTGGGATCAACAGGAACATTTGTATTTTTATCAGCACTGGAATGGCCCACATGCAACAGGGCTAAGGAAGTTGTACTAGCAAAAGCATATTTGATAAAACACTGCTTGAACAAAGCAGTTACACACAGCCTAAGTGCAAACAGTAGAAAATCACAATTTACACACCAGAAAGTGCAAACATTGTGGTATTCAACAATTGTGAAAGTGCAAACATTGTGGTATTCAACAATTGTGAAAGTGCAAACATTGTGGTATTCAACAATTGTGAAAGTGCAAACATTGTGGTATTCAACAACACAGCACCAAGAAACACTGGGAAGAGCATTATAGCCAGAATTTTCAAATTGGCATCCAAATGTAAAAATTTAGGGAACAATCAAGGTTCCTACTCACAATTGTCCAGAGTGATTTTACACTCCCTCTGCTGTTCCACACAGTTTGCAGTTCACAGAATTCACAGAATGACTCGGTTGAAAGAGTCCAACTAGTTACAACAGTGCTACAATACTGTCCTGATATCCTGGACAATGCTGGATATTTCAGGACATAAAAAATGACAGCAGAAACCTGATTTACTCTCCAATTTCAGATTTGGCCATATAGGGTACTTTGACTTTTTCAGAGGTGCTGGCACTATCAATGAAACCTCCTTTTTATCCTGTACCTTTGGGTTTTGGGGGTTTATTTTGGAATATTAGATTCCATTGCACTACTCCTGCTTAAGAGAACTTGCAGCAGGAGCTGCAAAACTTTACTTTAGTTAACTTTACATGTGACTAATTGCTGGACAGACTTCCTGCTGACCCTGCCAAGATGCTGTGCAGCCCAGGAGGCTGGCAGAGCTCCTGGGACATCATGAGCCCACTCTCATTTCCACAATGCCCTCAAGAAGAAGCTTTTCTGTTCCTCTGTCAAAGCATTAGTGGCTCCCCCCCTTTGCAAAGTCTACTTTGCAGGACAGCTGCAATTGGAATTTGAGATCAATATTTATTTGAAAATTGGTATTTCATTTTATTTCTCTCGAGCCATAGCTTGATTCAAGTTTGATACAGAAACCACTCACTTAAATGCCTTAAAACAGAAGAGGTTCTGAGGACTGAGTGAAGTCTTTTAAAATCTTAAACACAAACTTATCTACCCATTGTTTTTCAGGATTTGAAACAGCATCTCTCATATGGGGTAAGCATAAAGACCTCTGCTGAGTGTCAGTGGCACACAGATCTCTTTCCACCCAGCAAAAAGCACAATAAAGCATTTTCTAGTTCAACATCCCAGCAGGGAAGATTGGCTGATGTCAATCCCCAGGCAGAGTACCTGTATAATTGTTTTTCAGCACAATACACTCTCTGTAAAAGGGGTTTAATCATGCCTTCATTTCAGAGGAGTGAAACTGCCACAGTGAAATTAACACCAGAATGTTATTTCATCATTGGCAAATTCTACAGTGAGTCTTTGGAGAGATAAACTTGTTTCAGATGTGGCACAGAACCTACTGCCTTGGTGAAGATAAAATACTGCACTTACTTCTCTCACACTGGGACTGTCCATCCAGAGGGGGAAGAACAGGAACCTGGTGAAAAGAAGTATATGATCATGTAAAAACAGAGAAAAATATCCAGCAGCAGCACCTTTAAAAAAAAACAAAAGAACCACGATACACAAAAACCCCCAAAGCAGCATCTAAACAAACAACAAAATATTTTGTCACTGTCTAGAGCCTCATTTGCAGACTGCTGTGACCAAGTTGAGAAGTTACTGTCCCAGCTAAATATTCCTTCTGTATTCACCTCGAGTAGCCTGGAGGGAGCCAGCACTGGAACTTGAGCCATGGCAAGGAAAAGCTGCCACTACAGACTAAACCAACAAAGAAGGGGGTTTCCAGCTCAGGCAGTGCTCCTGGCACTTCTGAACTCTGAATTTGTGTTCTTGGGGTAGAAAAGATGCACATGGGAACTTCTCGTCACACAGAACTTTTGCTCACTTTTGTGCCACAACCTTGTCCTCTGTAAATAATTAAAAGGCTGTTTTCCAAAGGCATTGGGGTACCTAGAAGAAACTAAGGAGGCAGAGGGGGGAAAATAATTTGATTTGCCTAATTTCCACTGAAATCAGAGATAAATAGTTCTAATCCTGGAAATCTGCAATTAAGTAATCCATTGTGTCATGTAATCTGTATCCTTGGAAATCTGCAATTAAGGAATCCATTGACACTGGATTTAGTCTATTAAAAGCTGTACATTTGAACCATACTCAATGCATACTAGAGAAATTAATTTCCACAGGTAGTTTTATTCTGACATAACCTGGCTTTTCAATCCTGAAACTCTTTGCCTCCTGTAAAGTATTAATTGACTCAATTTTCACACACGACAAAGAATCCACCTGTGTTAGTGAAACAGGAGATTTTACATTCATAGTGACAGAATTTTCATTCACATTTAGACTTGACTGTAAAATGTACACGATTTCTGCCATGTTACCCTGAATGAGAACTCTGGCTGTCAATTTGAACAACTTTCACTCTTTTCTCACTCATAACACAGCTTCTCTCCCTTCAGACACCTTTCCCTCCTGATCTGTATTCTGCAGCAAACCTCCACAATTTTAACTCTTCCACCTTTCCTGAAACACATTTCCCTGCATTTCAGTTACCAGTGGCCTGGAGTTCCATTTGCTCTGTAACTTTTCTTCCCTTTTTTAGCCCTGGAAAACACCCACAGGGAATATTACCTCAGCAGCTGCTCAGAGCTGTGAAACCGAGGCTGCATTTGTGATGTGCAGGATGCCACTGCAGCACCTGCAGCCCAGGTGAGCATTTCCTGATGCTCTGGTGCAATAATTAGTGCAATAATTAGTGCAAGAATGACCCCCCTGCCTCTGCTCCTCTCCGGGGCACCTTCTGTCTGCAGGCACTGGCACTAACGACAGTGTCTCTGTGCTGCCTGATGTCAGAGCTGAGAAAGGTGTCAAGGATATATAAGAGGCAGAAAGGAAGAGGGAAAAGGATTCTCCAGAGCTAGGTGCAAGCCTGGAATTGTTGCATGCACATTTCTTGCTCGCTGGCTTCTCCACTTGGATCTGTGGCCACAAAAAGGTAAATAATTTCCATTTTCTCTTACTTTACCTGCAGTGCAACAGATTAAAAAAAAAAGTGCCTTCCCTTTAAAAAGCACAATATTATTAATCAAGAGCGTTTTTCAGGAAAAGGCAACTAAGAGAACTTTAAAGTAAACTGCACTGGGGACCAGAATTTGAGACTGGGATGTGTCAGGAAATGCAAACCAGAGGTGAGGGATAGGATTGAAACTGCGGGATGGAAAATGAGCATTTATTCCTGAGAGCTGAATTTCTGAGCCTGAGTAGTGTCACTAAACTTGAGGGGATCATTTTTCTCACTCCAGCCCGTGGAAAAGACTGGCTGCTCTTGATTTAGGACAGAATGGACATCAATAACAGCAGATGCTGAGGAGTATTTGGGTCAGCTTTCAGTTTTGAATCATTGCTCTTTGCAGAAAGTTTGGCAGCAAAGATGTGCAACCTGAAGCTGCCAGTTTTCCTCATGGCACTTTCTGTCACCCTGAGCTGTTTGGAAGCTACACCTATTGAGAGGTGAGTAACAAATAATCATGTTTATTCCCCTCTAGGGAAAAGGGGTTCACATTATTGCGTGAGTTGCTGTTGCTTTCATGTCTCAAATATTATAAAATAGAGTTATTCAAGCTCACTGTTGTGTTGCTGCTCAAAGATTGCTGTCTGTGGCTGATGGTCTGTCTGAGGGTACTTCCAAGAGACAAGGGTGGATGCTGCCTGAAATGTCACAGAATGCACTGCCAGCACTCAGGGAGGAGATGCCAGAACAACCAGCAGCAAAGACAAAAAGGTATTACTGATTTTCCCTTCCTTCTTCCAGCCACATCACATTGAACCATGGACCAAACTTTGTCCCAGTGATATTCTGCCACTTGAGAGCCTTCAGCTGCTTTTCTCCAAAAAAAAATATTTTTATTATTAATTATATTATTATTATATATTTTAATTATTATTATTTTATTTTATGTATTATTATTTATTATTTCATTATTAAAACACTATATTTCTATACTATAGTATATATATATGGAAATATATATATTTTATATATATTATATATATATTATATATATTATATATTATATATATATTATATATATTATATATATTATATATACATATTATATATAGATATATAAATATATATATATATTTCTATATACTATATTTCTAACTAGATAGAGTTTTCTAATACTAAAATACTTGTGCTAAATAGAGGTTGCCTGTAAGCATAAAGATTAGTTTTCTGTAACATAAAGATCAAAGCATTCAGGGTAGAAAGTGAAATCCAGGGACAAAGTTACAAATCATTTCATCACTTTGCAATTATAACACTTTCATCAATTACAAAGGCTGCAAATGCTACATTACCTGGAGAAGAAAGGTGTATTTTGCAAGTGCCTTCCCTTTCAAAAAATTTGTCAGATTTTCAAGCCTGAAGAGGAAAAAAAAATAGAAAACATACCCTTCTTAATAACATTACTGCTCTGCTAGAATGGAATTATTTTATAGTAAAAATTATTTCAGTAATTAAGAAATTTTTTTAATCACAGAATTAAATACTATTTTAATCATGGGAAGAAGGAAAAGAAGAAATTGGTTCTGATAGAATTTCACTTGTCTGAAACACATTCTCATTTATAAATTCAATTTCAGGCCACTTCTTAATGAATAAAAACCATTTCAAGACTTATTAGCAATTTTTACTGAAAGATAAGCAGCACTGAACTATTCCACTTTTCACAGAATCATCAAGGTGGGAAGAGAGCTCCAAGTTCATCGAGTTTTGTCAGGCTTTTGGGTGAAATTCTTTCAATCACAATTCTGTTATAGATTAATTCATTAAATACATATATATATATATGTTACCATATATGTATATATATAATTCTGAGTGAATTTCTTTCAATGACAATTCTGTCATAGATTATTCATTAAATACATATATATATATATATATATTATATATATATATGTTACCATATATATATATATATAATTCTGAGTGAATTTCTTTCAATGACAATTCTGTTATAGATTAATTCATTAAATATGTATATATATATATATATATGTTACCTGTTTCTCTCTCTTTGAATATATATTTTAAAAATACTATTAAATGAAAATTTTTATACTGTCAAAAGTATTTTTATAACAGAGATGAAGTTCTCACATTTTCACAGCTATCACTTAAAAAATAATTGCAATATTCAAACACAAGGCATCACCCTGAGCAGTGTGCTGTGCCTTATCTGCTTTTCTGGGGCCTGGAACCATCTCTCCCTGAATTGTCTCCTGGCAGCAAATATTCATTTAAAGCTAAAGGGTGGTGGGTTCAGCCAGGCTGGACCTGAGACAGAAACCCAGCAGCTCCAGGGAGAGCTGGAGTTTTCAATTTGATTTTGTAGCTTTAATGGAAAAGAGAATTTTGGCTCCACAAACAAAGCAGGATCTCTGGGAGAACCAGCTGTGGTTTGAACCTTGTATGTTAAAGACTTGACAAAACCAGTAGAAATACCCATGAAAGTCAATTAGAGGTTATATAAAGCCCTGTCCAACAATTTTCTCTTATTAATTACACATCTAAAATATTAATTGATTAAAAATTTCTGCATATCTACTAATGAAGAACCAGTACGATGCAGACATTCCTTTCACAGCTGCTATTCCACTTGGATTCTCAGATCAATACAAATAACTTCAAAAGCTTATATGAGAGTTCAGATGATAGATTTAATAATTAGTAAGCAAAGGAACATATTGGTAACTGCTCAGACCTTGAAACTGGGATATTGCTGCTCTTCACAGCAAATTTGAGCTGCAAACTGGTGTTTAACTCATGCCATATCAGCATGAAGAAATCTAAGAAAATAAGCAATAAGTCAATAGGCAAACTCAGCAAGTCAGTATTTCTGTCTGAAGGAGCAACACAGCAGTCTAAGCAACAAATCTGAAAACCCCAGCTCTCTCAAGCTTACAATTTTATCACCATTTTAAAAAAACCCTCATGGTACATAAATTTTACATGGAGTTCTGTAAATGGTCTGTTGGTTCAGACCATAAAATGTTAATTTTAGATACAGATTCCTCCTTGGACCCTCTGTTTAAAGTATCATTCAGCAAAGGGTTCTCTCTCACCACCACAGAACTTCCAAGATGATTTTTTGTTCCAAAAGAGATGGGGCAGTTTAGTCAGAGCTAAGTGCCAGAGACAGAGCTGAAAACCATCCTGAGGGGTACTGCTGCCTGTCACCATGATATTTTCTGAAAAATCCCTTCACCAGGATTCCTTTTCCTGGGAAGCTTCAGCTTCTCCCTGTTTTGCTGCTTTGGAATGTGATTTGGAGATGGTTCATCCAGCATGTGAATTGTTTTAATTTAATGACCAATTAGTCCAGCTCTATCGAGGCTCTGAGGAGTCATGGGTTTTTATTATTCATTTTGTGAAGCCTTCTGATGCATTCTTTCTCTTTCTTTAGTACAGTTTTAGTATAGCACTCTTTAATATAATATAATATAATATAGTAGAATAGAATAGAATAGAATAGAATAGAATAGAATAGAATAGAATAGAATAGAATAGAATAGAACAGAATAGAATAGAATAGAATAGAATGAATAGAATAGAATAGAATAGAATAGAATAGAAAGAATAGAATAGAATAGAATAGAATAGAATAGAATAGAATAGAATAGAATAGAATAGAATAGAATGAATAGAATAGAAAGAATAGAATAGAATAGAATAGAATAGAATGAATAGAATAGAATAGAATAGAATAGAATAGAATAGAATAGAATAGAAAGAATAGAAAGAATAGAATAGAATAGAATAGAATAGAAAGAATAGAATAGAATAGAATAGAATAGAATAGAATAGAATAGAATAGAATAGAATAGAATAGAATAATAAATCAGCCTTCTGAGAACTTGGAGCCAGATTCTCATCTCTCACCTCGTCCTGGGGACCCCCACAAACACCACAGCTGCCTCTCACCAGATGTGGTGCAGATGGCAGAAGGCCTTGGGGTTTAACCCACTTGGTGTGGACTGGAATATTACCAGCTCCTTCAGGGAGAGCAGGGCATGATTCTGTGGAAACACGAGAACTAAATGAATGTTAGTGATCACCATTGTGTTAGTAATCCTCATGATATCAGCAAGAGCTCTAAATAGATTTCGAAGTTCAGCTGCGAGTTAAACATTTAGTCATTGCTTTCACTCAGTGTCTTACCTATACTATCATTACAGGTTTTCTGGCTGTCACAAACTGCTCTGCAGGATATCAATAAAAACGACATATGACTGTTCAGGTCTCTGCATTTGAATAACCCCATCATTAAAACTGATAATAGCACCCAGCACAAGGATTTTTTTCAGGCACAAAGTAGGTGGTGGGAAGATTCGAATGTTCCTGTATTTGTGCACACATTAAAAGAACTCCCACATTAGCAGGGCAGAAGTTGGCTGTGAGAAGCAGCACACTCGATTATCACATTCATATTTTATAAAAATCCCTTCACCCAGGATTTTCCTCCTGGGAAGCTGAGAAGCCTCAGAGAAAAAAGAAAACAATAATTATCTGATTGCTTCTCCTGTGTTTTGCTGCTTTGGAATGTGTTTGGAGATTGTTTATCCAACTGGTCATTGTTTCATTGGTTTCATGTGAATTGTTTTGACTCAATGGCCAACCAGGACCAAGCTGTGTCAGGGCTCTGGAAAGAATCACGAGTTCTCATTATTATATTTTTAGCCTTTCATAGGTATCCTTTCTGTATTCTTTAGTATAGCATTCTTTAATATAATATAGTATCATAAAATAATAAATTGTCCTTCTGAGAACATGGAGTCATGTGGGAATCCATAAAATCAGAGGATTTTGGGAAAGCTGCAGAAGGCAGGCCTCAGAGACAGCAGAACTGTGATTGGAGCTAAGCAGTACCATGAGATTGGTCAGCAGAAAAATTATGTAAGAAGTAGAAAAGTAAGGACAAATAGAACAATGATCTGTGTATTAATGCTTGTCTAGAATAACTCCCTCAGCTACAGAAAAGTTTATCCAGCAAGATATTAGGAAGTTCTAAGCTTAGTAATGGAGCTCTGTGCATTGTGTTTGAAGGCTCACAAGCAGGTATTGGATTTGAAATAAACAAGCATTGTTTAACCAAAGGTACATGTGATTACAGTGGTTTGATAGAACCACTGTCAATATAGAATATATACTGTACAGATATAAATATCTGTATAGTATATATGTCAATGTGCTTTTGCTTTGTGTGATTGGTCACAACACCTATAAAGTGAGCTGTAACACTGAGTTCTTGGTCTGCTGCCTGGGATGTGAGCTGCTGGCATCTTCCCATTGTCATAACCGTGGAATGAGGCTGATGCTGGAAAATAAAACAGTCCAAGGCACGTTCCACAGCAGTCCCATCCCACTGGTGATTTGTGCACAGGCCCTGGTTGGCAACAGAGTCAGATCCATCATTCCTTGTTGACGGTGGTCACAGGGGTTTTGTGAGGATGGAAGAGACAGGATCTTGATTCCATTGTCAGAAGGCTTGATTTATTATATTATTATATATATATAATATTATAACTATACTACATAGGGATAGAAAGGAAAGCAGCTTCTTCAGAAGCTGGCTAAGTTAAGAAGGAGATAGAAAGAATGAATAACAAAGGTCTGTGTCTCGGCAGAGAGTGAGAGCAGCTCCACTGTGAGTGGTCAGTAAATCCAAACATCTACAGGGGACCAACCACAGGTGGACCTGTTGCATTCCACAGCAGCAGATAATAATTGTTTACATTTGCTGCTGAGCTTCTCAGCTCCAGCAGGAAAAATCCTACAGAAAGGATTTTTCACAAAGGATGTCTGCGACAATTCCTCCCTTCATCTGTGGGGAAAGCAGCAAAGACAAAAAGGTGCTCCATTGCTGATCCCTTGGCCTAACCCTGGCTCCCTGTGCCCCTGGCAGCCACCAGCTGGAGAAGAGGAGGTGCAACACGGCCACGTGTGTGACCCAGCGCCTGGCCGATTTCCTGGTGCGCTCCAGCGGCAGCGCGGGCGCCCCGTACGCGCCCACCAACGTGGGCTCCAACACCTACGGCAAGAGGGACACGCCAGGCTCACAGCCCCACAGCCACCCCCTGCTCTAGGGCAGCTCGTTTGGAGTGTGCAACAGCCTCCTGGTGGTTTGTCCCTTGTACAGTCCCAGCAGTGCCTTGTTCTCTCTGTGCGCGTGGTTCGTGTTCGCCGCTCTGCTGTGCCATGGCTGCTCTCTCAACTCCATCACAGCTCCACAAATCTGCTTGGGAAATCCCTTTGTAAAAATCCACCGTGGTAATAAATGGAAAAGTAGTTGCAACGAGGTTTTTTTAAATCATTATTATTATTATTAAAAGGATGAAAAAATAAACCGTGATGTGTATGTCTTTATGAAGTTCCTAATTAAAGAACAACAAACGCTCTTCATTAAACAAGAACAAAATAATCAACAGAAACAAATATTTTCTTAATAAAGAACAACAAGTAGTAGAATGCTGGCAAAAGTGATGTTCTAATGAAAATAAACCAGAGGAATTTTCTGGTTCTGAAACATCTACAGCATCTTGTTTTGTACAGCTAGATGAGAAAAGCTGCTGCATTGTGCACCATGATCACAAAATTATGCAGTTTCCTGACTGCTCTGTGTTCACTGTAACATGCAGTAAGCAAAGAAACTGGTCTTGCAGCACAGACTTCTCCACCTGCTTTAAGGATTTGCTCTAAAGATGGTATCAGAAAATCTAAGCATAATGAGTATTAGTGCTTTTAAATATGACTAAAATAAAGCTCTGACAACAATCTAGCAGAAACTCCAGTCCCTGGGTATTCCTTTCCTTGAGCCAGAGTAATAAAGGGAGGAGAAAAAAGCAATGAGTAGCTCAAGAACCAAAATGTTTCATAGAAACTCAGAATTTTTTTCCACTGGCATGCTTACATTGCTACCAAAATCCAGGGAAAATATTTCACAGATGGGCAGACCTCAATGAGAATCTGACAGTGTTATTTTCTCCTATCTCAGCCCAGGATCAGTACAGGCTTAAAAACCTTTAAAATCCTTTAAATTTTAAAGCAAATTTTGATAGAGATGACATCCAATATCACAGAAAGGTTTGCCCACACTTTCTCAGTGAAGGGTTCACTGTCATCTGAAAAAACATTATTGTCCAATTATGCAAAACATTCAGCAGAACTTTTATTCTGGAGAGGCAAAGTAAATTTTAATAACTGCCTTCAGGTGGTTTGTTTCTGTTATAAAGTATACCTGCAAATAGAAACATTTTTGCTAAATTTAATGTTAAATGGCATGTTCACTTCATTTCACAAAATACCACACGGGAATAAAAATTACTGCACAGGATTCCTACTGTGAAAGTGTTACTAATTATTCTCTTTATGGAGGAAAGTTTCAGCCTTCATTAATGTTCTAATAAATGATATCAATCCTGAATTTTATTGAGAAAACCATTCATATGGTATTAAAGTTGTCTAATGTTTGTGCCAGTTTGAGGTTATTTCCATCCCAGTCACTTTTGAGTGATGTTGCACACACACTGTGTGCTTGATTTGTGTTTCAGTTGGAATCTCCATGTTCCAGAACACAAACTAAGTGACAGGAGGGCTCTGAAGTGTCACTGTGACCCTGTTTGTGCGGAGTGGAGCCTTCCCTGGGGTGGGTGCTGATCCCAGCCTGGAATTTGGGCAAAGCTTTTGTGTTTTCAGGCACCACTGACAAACCCAGCAAAGCTCAGGCTGCCCATGCTCAGGGCCAGAGCAGCTGGGGACACCCATTTCTGTGTTCTGCACTCCTGAATCTGCTGGGTGGACACCAGCATCTGCTTCACGGGGCCAGACTCTTCCAGAAACACTGAAGATGGAATCTGTCCCAAATTTAGTGAAACCACTGAAAGGGAGAGGAGGGGACCATCCCACCTGTCCCCAGCTCCTGTGTGTAACCAGCTGGCAGTGCTCCCCTGTGGAAATCAGCTTTTTCCAACCCATCCCAGCTCAGACATCGATTTTAGGATGGGATTAATCCCTCCTGAAGTGCCTCTGTTTCCTCCCTGGTGATGCAGAGTGTCTACACAATGAGCTGAAAACGAGCACTCCACGTTCAGAGCTGGAGTTAGGCGACAGCAATCTCACCTGAATTTGGTATCAACTGCTCAAACTAAAATCAAAGGGAAAAAATTTGGTAAAAAAAAACAACAAACCACACCACCAACACCTCAGACTCCAAACCACCTTTTACTCTGAGCTTTGTTAGTTAATTCATCAGCCAGAGCAGCTGAAAATCCCCCAGATTCCCTGGAGAGCACAGCTCTGCTCCCCTTCCTCTGAGAAGGATCTTGCCATAACAAACCTGGATACAAGAACAATCCAGGAAATGAGCCAGGAAAAGAATGGATTGAAAACCAAAAATTAATAATTAATTTATAAAATAAAAATCACTTTAATAATTAATCATCAAAACATAAAAAACCAAATTATTAAAAATAACTTAATAATTAATTAATAGTAAGAATTTAAGCATTGCTTCATCAGCTCTGCAAACAGCATAATCAGAATTTTCAGAATATTTAAGAAGAAATATAAGTGCCTCTGTGCAGTTTTTAAAATCCTAGTATGTATTTCTCAGCTTCTTTAGGGATGTAAATATTACTTGAGAGTCCAGCCTTACATAGCTTGGGTTCTTTTTCAGTTCATCTGGATTCCCTATATCTCTCAGAGAATATGCAATCAAACAAAACATGCAAAAAAGACAAATTAGGAATACAGACAATGTGATAAACGTGGCTATTATTATTATTTATTTATATATATATTCTTTTATAAAAAGAATAATTATATTATTCTTTTTAAAAAACCAAAAATACTAAACCTCTGCTTTTTAGTATGTTCTATGAAGTTCTGCTTAAAAAAAAACAGAATAAGGACATAACATTGAATTTCATTAAATGAGAAGGGGAAGAGTAAAAGTCATCAAACAAGCAAAGGTATTGTTAAAAAAAAGGAAAGATTGTGGGAACATGAAGAATGTTTAAAATGGAGTAGTGGGCCCTAGGGTCTAATATTTCTTAGGAACTATGACAGCTTCATAAAAGACAGGATTTATATTTCCTCATGATGAATAGAGCTGAGGAAAGGAATTGATTTCACTTGTAAAAGCTTGGGCTAAAACTAAGAAAGCACACAATATTCATGAAACATAAAATGTATTTTCCTGAATGCAAATTTGGAATTAATAGTTTCAATTTTTATCCAAGAAATTGGCTATTTTTCAAATAAATAAGTCTCTTGATGAGAGTTTTAAACACCAGGCTGACAAAGCTTCCATTTACTGGGAAGCTTTAATTTAATGGAATTAGTTATTAGGAAGTCTGGATTTTACTGAATGGCTTTCACTATTTGAAAGATAATATATGAATACCCTGAATAAATTCCTTTTCCTGTACTGGATATCTTCAGCAGCTGCCACCTTCAGCCTGCAGGTTTGTGCTGGCTTTGAGCCTGGGAGCTCATTTACAAATAAAGTTTGAAAGGTGGGGTGGGCTCCTTGCTCCCAGTTCCAATTTTTTTACAATTTTTTACAATTTCACATTTGCAAATTTTTAAATTTTAATTTTTTTAAATTTAATTTTTATTTTTAAAATTAAATTTTAAATTTAATTTTTTAAATTTTAAATTTACAATTTTGTAGCCTGAGCTGGTTATCCCACAGAACAGGGACAGCTCTGCATCCTCCAATGCAATGAGAAAATTTGGGTTTAGGAATGCACATCTCCCTGCCCTACACAAAGTAATGGCTGAAGTCACACAAAACTGAATAATCTCTCCATGGGATGTGACAACTTCTGTCCCAATCATCCTGCTCTGCTTTTCTGTTATCTCTGTTTTCCCACACTCAGAAAAAATCCCTCACTGAAAAACAAAATATTTTTGTGGAGCTGTGTAAGTTTGAGCCAGTCTCAAACTCAGCTGAAATTCACCATTTAAACTCAGCTTCTGTTTAGGAACACAAATCTGGATTCTCTTGTTTTCCTAAAAACTTTAGACAAATTGGTTTCCAGCTGCCAATGCTATGAAAACTATTTATTCTTTATTAGATTCAGTTAAGAATTCTTCCTCTAACTAAAACCTATCTTAAAATGTTAATTAAAAAGTCTCAAACTAGGAATCATGCATGCCACGAATGTTAAAAGTCATGTCATCAAGAGCTCACTAAAGAACAAGACAGAGATGATAAAACAATGGTTAAAATTGCTGTTCATTGTGCAAAAAAATTGTCTCCTTGAATGCTAAAGCATCTGAATAAAAAGAAAAAACTCAAATGCATTTTAATCCTAACAATAGAGCTGACTTGAGTAACAATCCTGCCATGAAGTCACTATTTCCTAGAAATGCTTTTAAAAATACAAAATAGGTTTAATTATTCAAAGAATAATAATTAGGAATAATTATTCAAAGAATATTAATTAAGAATCTTTGAATTCACTATTTCCTAGAAATGCTTTTAAAAATACAAAATAGATTTAATTATTCAAAGAATAATAATTAGGAATAATTATTCAAAGAATATTAATTAAGAATCTTAGATCTACCCCACCTATAATAACTTTTTTCCTCTCCACCTTAAAAGATTCCTTTTGATCCTACATTAGAGACAATGAAACTTTTCCTTGTAGGCTCATTTACAATATCCTTAATGTAAATAATTATAGCACAGGTAACCTGAGATCTGCTGCAGAACAGCTAGGAACATTAATTATTTTACATTTCAAAAGGGATTAATGTACTGGAATGCATCAAAATAATTGGATTTGTAATAAATAAGTCATTACCCAAGTGAATTTAAATAGCTGGAATTAATTTTAAATGAAGTGCTCCTCAATAGGATTACAACAGCATTAAACCCAGAACGTGCTTATTATTATTATTATTATTTACACTCCCAACAGAGGCAGATCAGGGTTTTTCAAACAGAACCAGTCCTTGTTCATTGAG
Organism: Geothlypis trichas; assembly: GCA_009764595.1. Classification (NCBI taxonomy): domain Eukaryota; kingdom Metazoa; phylum Chordata; class Aves; order Passeriformes; family Parulidae; genus Geothlypis; species Geothlypis trichas. The sequence continues at coordinate 1,471,674 of CM019904.1, read as the reverse complement.
CAGCTCCTTTGGAAGGAGCCAGAGTGGGGCTGGCTTCCAATCTGGGGGAATTGTGCCAAAATTCCAGCAGCCTGTGGGTGACTGTCAGTGCAGCACTGAGGAAGATGAGCTGTTGGCTCCCAGAATATGGGGCATTTTTAAATATCATTCATTTAAAATATCATTCTGTGTTACATGCCAAACCAGCCATGTAACAGAGAAAAGGATTTTTTGTAATTTGTCTATTTGCTTGTTTTACAGAAGGAAGGAAGAAAAGGGTCGTGAAACTGGATGAGGGGATAAATAATGTTAAGGTTGCAAAATACACAAATTCTTTGTCCATGATCAGTAAGCAACAGGCAGAAATTTTCTTATTTCTAAATTTCCTGCTGTGCTATGGTACAGGAAGGAGAGAGGAAAACCAAGATTGTGGGGCAGAGTGTTCTTTGTCTCAGAGAAATTACAAATGTGAAGCAGCCTCATGCAGGAGGGGATGGCCAAGAGGACCTTCAGAGCAAAGATTGTTTTCCTTTTTTTCCTCTCCCCTTCTTGTTTTGGGCAAGTTTGAAGGGAGGAGAAATCAGTGAATTAACATTGCTGTGACAAGAGCAGAGCACAGACAGGGAAAGATAACAGAATGTTTTCCAAATATGACCTGTATGTACAACTCAAGCACCAACAACAGGGGTTAATCTGGTGAACACATAAGGCAACAGGGCACAAAATTTTGTTTTCCAAAATTTTGAGGCCTCAGTTTTTCTCTATAAGATCTTTATAATTTTATCTATTATTAAATCCTTTTCTGTTTCCAATACCATCTCAAAAACCATCCTACTAATTATATGCCATTCAGAGTGGCTGAGCTATCTGGGGTGTGAGAAGTTCTCAGAGGCCAAAACCAAAATTTTCAAGAAGAGGATGAACACAATTTTGTTGGTTAAAAAAAAAATAATTTTGGCCAAAAGTCACAGAGACTTTCAGGCTTGTACCAGAGTTTTCAGCCTTAATGGATCTGTAGTCTCCTACAAAAACATTCCACCACATGGTCAGGCAGGTATTTCATAATTCCTTTAACAAATATTTGTGGTGTGATCTCTTTTTAAAGTAATAATTCTGTTAAGATCACTATCAAGCCATGCAGCTCAAATCAGAATTATGAGTTATCCTGAGCTGGAAGGGACCCACAGGGATCCCTGAACTCCTGGACCTGCACAGGGCAGCTCCAACGATCCCAGAGCATTTTCCAAATGCTTCCCTCTCCAAAACCTGGCTGGAATAAAACCTTTGTAAACCAGGAAGGAACTTGAGTCAGTTTAAACCCCAAAGCAGAGTTATTTCAGCTCCCTTGCATCACTGATAAAAGCAAACCTGACATTTGGGAGGGTTCTGCAGCAAAAGGGCCCTGGCACTCAGACAGGTCCTGCACACCTGTGTGCATCTGGGAGCATGCAAAGGGTTAAATCCCTCAGGTAAACAGGAATTCCCTCTTGGCATTTCATTTTGGGAAAACACACTGAAGTTCCCAGGTTCTGCTGGGCCTCAGCTGACTAACACAACATTTTGTTGTTTATAATTGCCCTGCCAGAACTAATATTATTTTTTATTCTTTTATTTTAATTTCTTTTCATTTTTTTTATCTTTTGACAAATTATTTTTGTCAAAATTCTCTACGATGAGTGGCAAAAAAAATAAGAATCTCAAAAGAGTTTTAAATCAGGACACATGTGATTTCCTGCTTTGGGAGATGGTGAAGAGTGAGATAAGAATAATTTATTAATATTGTGATCACTGCCCTTGAAGGCAAAGTAGGAAAAAATGGAGGATAATATGATTGAACTCAGGAGGCTCCCAACCAGCAGCCTGGAAAATATGCCAGAGATTTAAGTGAAAACAGAACAGCTGAGGAAAAGGGATGTGTATGGGGGGTAGAGCTAACTTGGGCAATTTTGAGACCAAAATGCACCTCAGGGACTCACCAGGCCAAGCAGCAACCCTTGGGGCTGGCTCTCAGGACTCAAAGAAGATCACAAGCTTTGGACAGGAGCCAGCTTCATTCTAAGGTGAAAATCTCATTTTCTGCATTTAATCATCATACTAGGTAACAAGTTTGAGTAAAGGCTGCAGGATTTAGCCTGCTGCTGCTAAATATTTACAGAAAGAATCAAGACTGTGCATGGCTTAAGAAATTGTTTTCTTTCCCCTCAATTCAGGCAAGAAGGAGACACAAGTGACATCAGCCAATGGCCATAAATGTCACTGCTTGTATATCTGACCATATTTATGGATATATCCTGGCAGGCACTGAGATTGGCTGGGTGACTGATGCTCAGGGTGTAAATTGCTGAGAGGAGAAAACTGAACACAAAACTGTGAATTCCTGCTCACACCAACACATCTGTCACACTCTGAGAATATGAGCTGCAGCTCTAATCCAAACTGAGCTGGACAATGGTTTTTTAATCCAGGTATCTGCACCCAGTGCATGTTCCCTCAGC